>JAWWMO010000001.1:75795662-75816127 GCA_035047845.1 Dendrocincla fuliginosa | reverse complement strand
GGGTGCACCTGTTTTTTACAGTTTTTGGTCTTGAAGTTCTTAAGAAGATGCTGCTTCAACTGTTCTCTAAGATTTTAGCATTTACATTACTAACAAAGTCCTTCTAGGTGCCAGTTTTGGAGGTCTGCTTATTTGGAAACTGACTGGCATCTTAATACGTTAAGAAGGTATACAAAATATTCCATAACCTATCATTAAATGGACAGTACCTTGAAGCATGGCTCTTTGTTGTTTTTCACATGGTCACATTCGCTTCATAGCTGGAACATATATTGAGAATCAAAACATTTACAGTGCCTTTTCATTACGGGATCATGAACAATCTATATTTCACAATTTCAGTCTTTGAGAAATGTACTTGATTGAGAGCGAATAATTATGAAAATCATAACAACCGTATGGAATATTTGTTGAAGGAGTGAAATCATAGCCAAAAAATTCAAACACTAGGAATACTGTCAGGAATACTCCAACAAGCACTTGTGCCTGATGAGATTTTGAAAGCAAATAGAATTTCACCAGATTCATGTGCAAAAAAAAAAAAAAAAGCAAAAAACAGACTAAAGACTCACATCCAAAGTGAAGTTGCCACCTGACATTTCCTACACATCCACTTGCCTGCAAGGTCTGGTGCACATTGTTATGGAGTGCCTCTTCTCCCTCACTCTCCTCTTTATTTCCTATTTGCTTTTCTTTTGATCCTATCACCAATGGGCCTCCAAGTACATTTATTTTTGGATCCATTTCTGCTCTAGCTCTGTTCAAAGCAAAGCTTTTTCTAACACTATCTGCTGATAAATTGTAGTGTAAGAAGTAAGTTTTAAACAACAGTCATCACGGTTCATTATCTGTGTTTGTATCACTTGTGTCCAGAACCTGCATCAGTAGTAACTACCAACTTCCTGCAAGGAAATTCCTTTTAAATAAATTGTTTCTTTGCTCTACAGATATACAGCAGGATGCCAAAAAGCAGAATTCAAGATGGTTCTGCCTACCTGATAACTAAAATAGTTCTATCTTGACCATGTGCTTTTTAATATAATGATTATAAAGGCAAATTAGTCACGGATAAAAAAGGTGGGGAGGAATACTACAACTATTTAATGTTAATCCCAGTATATAACCTAAGAATAATCAAAATATGCTACATTTTAATTACACTATTAAAGAAACTGTTTTGGTGTTTCACTCCTAAAATTTGCATTTATTTGCTGCTACCAAAAGCACACAACATAAAAAATGTCAACAAATAAAGTTCGTGCCTGTTGGCCACATGCAGGCCAGCAAAACAGATTAAAGTGGCAGTAAACAGATCAGTCAGCCCCGTGGTGCCACACACTATGTGCCTGCACGGTCCTGATTTAGACTGAAGTTGCATTTGCCTCTGGTGTTTCCCACTTTTAGGTAGCAACAGCTTATTCCATACATTATTCAGAAACTGCCTCCTTTGGGTCAAAACCTCCACTTTTTCCTTTTGGTAATAAAAAGAGAGAATTTGCATTTCTTAAAAATATAAAAAACCTCAAACTTTTTTCTAAAACCTATGTATCTGTTTAAAACAGAACAAAACAAAACAAAAGCCAAAGCTTTGACAATTTCATATTAATTTTATATTTGGATTTTATTATGCTGATCACTTTTCAGTATCATTCAAAGGGATAAAAGAACTACTATACAATACTAGATGTCTCTACTCCAAACTTGGTGGAGTAATTATGAAATAACGGCACTAAAAATTGCCATGCTAATGAAAAAATTTAATTTTTCACTCCCCAAATACAGTATCATGTTTTTTATCTTAAGAGTCAACATCATGGTAAATGGTAGATGAGCAGTGTTTTGGTTAGAGCTAGTTTATTTTCACCACAATTTTGTCAGGCTTCAGTCCAGCAGACTGTCATTTTTCATTCCTGTACTCTGAAGTGGATTTTGACTTTTCTGAATGTAACAGAATGACAAAGGCAGTGCTTTTCAGCACATCCTGCCCCTTCTGTCTTGCTGCTGTTTTGTTTTTTTTTTGTCTGTATTCTTCCTAAAGTGCTGATGATTGAGAGGCAAAAATATACCTGTACTGATGTTTGCTATTAATACTTCTCCCTCCTTCAAATGTGGGGGAAAAAAAATGTAGTAAAACTCTCATTCCTAACATCTTTATTTGAAGTCATGTCCTACCCAAATTCAGAGCAACCCTAACACCCTATTCTACACAGCATTATCCTCCACACAGTATCAAAGTACTTCATAAGGTAAGAGGTGCAGTTACTCAGTGTGCATCAGGTCAGGTGGGGCATCCACACCTACCTGGGCCACACCACATCCTTTGCAAGTGGGCTGTAGTGCAGTGGCACCTGGAGTACAGTCACCCAGATTGGAGATGCCAGAAAAACTCATTACAGCTGCAACTCATAAGGACATGGATGTGCGGGGCCAAGTCCAGAGGAAGGCACTGAAGATCAGAGGGCTGGAGCACCTCTCACAGGCTGAGAGAGCTGGGGTTGTTCAGCCTGGACAAGAGGAGGCTTCAGGAAAAACTTATAGAAGCCTTCCTATACTTAAAAGGGAGCTACCAGAGGAGCGGGAGAGGGAGTTTTTACAAGGACATGTAGAGATAGGACAAGGGGGAATACCTTTAAACTGAAAGAGGATAGGATCAGATTAGATATTAGGAAGAAACTCTTTACTTTGTGGGTGGTGAGGTACCGGAACAGGTTGCCCAGAGAAGCTGTGGATGTTCAAGGCCAGGTTGGATGAGGCTTTGAGCAACATGGTCTAGTGGAAGAGAGAGGGCCTGGAACTAGGTGATCTTTAATGTCCCTTTCAACACAAACCATTCCATGATTCTATGATGACTCACCTCACAGCAGAGTGAGGGGACTACTGTGAAGCCATTGTCACCTCCTACCTGTAGCCCTCACAGAAATGCCCTTTCTCCTGGCTCAGGAAAGCTGCCTCTGCAGTTCTTGTGTGTATATGAGAATTTTGGCAGAAAACTCCTGGAACCTCTACTGTGGCAGGAACATGAAGGGACAGCTAATGGCTTTCACATCCCTTTTTAAAAAGGATGGGAACTCCAATGGGTTTGTGTCATAGTCTGAGAATAAAATACAGGCATTAAAATGGGCCATAAAATCAGAGTTTGTAAGCAAGATCCTGGTGCTGTCCAAATATAAGCAAAATTGCTGTAGTAGCATACACACTAAAATTTCTAAAGATTACTTTAGTTATTACTTCTTTTGTTCCAGCAGATATTGCTAGACTCAGTCTGTATTTCTCTGTTTTTACATAGCTCTGCAGAAGCCAACTTGTGTGCCTCATGCTTTTGCTCCCCAGTGCTTTGTTCCATCTCGAAGACTGAACTGACTGGACTCCTCTCCATATCCCCAAGGCCAGATAGTTTTCTACATATGGTTTAACTTTTGAGAAAATAATCTTCCAAAATAAATAGTTCAGGAAATAAAATTCTCATTAAAGAAACATGTCCTGGCCCTTCTAAAATCCAAGTTTTGACAGACTTTGGTAAAAATCAGCAATGTATCCACTGCTCCAGAGGAGATGCAATGATAGACCTGATATGATTTTCTGAGATAAAGATAAAATGGAGATTGTGCCTGACAAGGTAAGAAATGCTCCAAAAAGAAGCTGACAGAAAGTGCACTGAAAGAAGGCTAAATCATAAATGTAAGAAGACCACACTAAATGATATCTTCTCTTTAGTAACTGGCAGATAAAACTACGGTTTGGATTTGCAGAAGCAAAATACTAGGGCAGTTTAAAAAAGGGGGGGGGGGGGGGGAGAAGAGAGGTAGGGACAGGACACACACCAAAAAAACCCAGCTAACTAACTAACCCAACTAGTAAAACATCAAGCAACTGGGGAAAAAGAAGTGACATGGAGTTAAGCTGCTGGTTATTTACTTTCAGGTTATCTTTATAATATAGACAACACAAATTAAATACTAACTCCTGCAAGGGCCAAGGAAACAATAAAGGTGGAGGAATTCTAGTAACATAGTAATTGAAAACCAGAGGACACTGAGTCATCTTCTTCTGTCTGCCCAAGGGGAACGATTTCTTGATGAGATTGTTATGTCTGATATGACACAAAAAATAAGTCAAAGAAAGACACTCTTTCCCCAGCATGTTGTCCATATGAAACAGGGTAATTGTGTACAGAAGTAAAGGACTGCTGATGGGTGCAGAGGGAAAAGTATTTTGAGACTATCAAATTATTTGAGAAAAGCTAAGAGGACTGTGGAGATGTTGGAAACTTTTAGGATGTTTAGGGAAAGACCAAAGAGAGAGAAAGGGAAGACACTAAGGGGAGGGACTTTCAGAAGGGCATCACTCTGGGCTGATGCAGTTGTTAGTCACTCAGGAACTCATAGCAAGATATGTGACAGAAGTGTCACACTCACTTTTCAGTTCAGTATTAAATAAGCCTCTAACAAATGACCACAAAATTCTTTGTAAGGGCGTTTTGATCCTGGTTTTATCTGGGATTGATGGAGACAAGGAGAGAATTCATACTGAAAGTGAAAGCAAAAAAACAATCTCAGAAAGCCTTGTAAGGCCACTCATCAGCATTCCACCAAATACCTTCTCTTTCATGGTTATATCTATGCAACTGCACGAGAAATGCTTTAGTTCCTGTATGTACCTACATCACAGTTCTGCAGTGAGCTGAATGTAGACGTCCCCCAATCCTCCCGGCCCACTCTGCATCCCACTTTCTCTCAATATCAAATGTATTATTAGTTCTATGCCTTTTATTGCTTTTCTCATTTTGTTGTTATACAGCTCCTCTGAAAATTGCTATATAAGTCCTGAATGAATATAATATCCTGAATGAATATAATGTCATGAATGGATGAGAACATAATGGTGTTAATCAGAAAGGAAAGCTGTTCTCATTTATTTTAACTGTTCCCTGAAATAATCTTGCCAAAATGCTTTTGGTCTTGTTAAAGTCTCATTTTAAGTACTTACTTCAGTTCATATTTATATACTGCTTAAATTGATGTTTGTGGGTTTTTTTCACCTGAGAAGACATTTGAAGAGGTAGGGGAACTCATTTGTGAGGGTCAGAGTGTACTATTGATAGATTCATCACATTAGATATATGGAATTTATCAGAACTTAATTTCCTTAAACTTTATGGTATTGGGAACACCTCTTGCACTTTGATGAGCAGCCCCTGGACTTCTTGAAAAGCATCCCAATTAAAAAATAATGAACCTGTTTTTTTCTAAAACTGACTCATTATCCTGGTGGTTTCCAACAGCAACCTAGAGCTCAGTTTTGTATCAAATTATTTTGTGCCTGTTGGCCAGCAATACCTTTGCAACCTTCTAAGGTGCTTCTAAAGTCAAACAATTACCCCAGGAGAAAATTATAAAGCTGCTGCTATTCCCAGTGCTGAGTTTGTATTAGGCTCAGAAAGCAAATAAAACTTGTAGTGGAAACAGACAGAACCCACGGGATGCTTAAGACCTCTCTCTTATACTTTAATCTTAGTGGAACATCTTAGGAGAATAGCTTCATCTTCAATAGGGAACACTTCAGATTTCTGCTGCTGACTCTCTGTGGAATATTTTTGTTTGCTTTTACAGTATTACTCTTAAAATACTGTTATTCTTTAAAAAACTATTTATATAATGCAAAATGTTAAACCCTTCAGCAGGGGTCTATGAAGAACTATTATGCTCCACAACCTCCTCCCACTAACAGGAGAATAAGAACATCTTCCAAGAATGCCTTCTGTTTCACGCACGTTTGAGAAATAATAAACCCATTTTTGGAACCACAGCCTACCTGAAACACCTTTAACACTAATCATGTGCACTTCCAATAGTTAACCTTTTTTCCACAAAAGACTCAGTCTTGAAGAAAATAGAAAATAATTCTGCCTAGGCTCTCCTGCTAACTTGGTATCACTTTTTAAGTTTGCTGCCCCACCGGAGCAGGCAATATGCATCTTCTGAGGACATGCACTTGTTTGGACCAAACCCAATATACCAAAAAGGACTGGGCTGCCTGGGAATCCATAAGTCAGAGGGCCAGCAGCCACCTACACCAGGAACTGTGCTAATCCAGACCAGCCCCTACAGAATTTCACATTTCAAGGTGTAGATTTTCATTTTCACTTTGGTTTCCTCCTTTAGACAACTTGTAACAAAAATATCCTGTTATTAGTATTGACAAATCATAAGAAGGTCACAGAAACTCGTAATACCTTGTACTTTGTCTAACTTATGATATAGTGGCCCAAGCAATAAGTTTCTCATCACACCCCATGTAAGATTATGCCATAAATCAAAGCATTTTTCAAACAACTTTTAGATAATTTCTGACTGCTTGTAAACTAGTATTTGATTACGAATAACTTAAATAAAACTATCAACACAGGAAGAAAATTGGAATTGTTTTGATATTCCTCAAGAGGGAAAAAATAAGGCAAAAACACATCCCCTTCTATGCTGACCAATTTTCAAGTTAATAATTTTATTTTTTTATTATTATTATTATGAGAAGCTTCAAGATCCAAGTAGCAATGCCAGCATACTTCAAAGCCACGTTATGTTTAAATAGATTTACTATAGACAAGATTCTCCTTGGCAAAGAAAAACAATTTTGACAGCCTCCTCTCAACCTTTTCTACTAGAATACTTTTGCTTTAAGTGCAATAGCTATTTCTGGGACAGAAACTGAGTGAAGAAACCATCTAGCTGAGTGGAATGTGTTCTCATCTCACAGAGGGGTTGCAGATCCAGGATGCTGTTTTCCATCTGGTTTGCAGTAGCTATCTTTCACAAAAATATTTATGCATTTGTTGGACTGGTGATCATGTTTCAACTTCTTCAAAACAGTGTCCTCTCATATGCTAAGAGACACAAAAGCGAACACCTTCTCTGGCTTAGAATCATAGAATCATGGAATTATTTGGGTTGGAAGGGACCTTGAAGATCATCTAGTTGCAAGCCCTCCCATGGGCAGGGACACCTTCCACTAGACCAGGCTGTCTAGTCCTATCCAGCCTGGCCATGAACACTTCCAGATAACCTTTTCCAGTGCCTCACCACCCTCACAGTAAAGAATTTCTTTCTAACATCTGGTCTAGACCCACCTTCTCCCAGCTTAAAGCCATTCCCCCTCATCCTACCACTACATGCCTTTGCAAAAAGTCCCTCTTCACTTTCCTGTTAATTTTTATTATTACATGATACTCTTTATGCACAATGGAATTGCTTCAAAATGAAAAATAACATACATCCCTCCAAAAAGGGCCTTGAAGGTGTTCTCTCAGAAGGTGAAGAGTACGGACTCAACTCCCTCACCAGCATCACACACAGGCTTTCTCTCCTAGATAACATTCACTGGCTGGTCACTCATTTGTTTTGATTAAATTCTCTCATGCACTGTATCCTGTAGCCTTAAGCACCGATATGAAAACTTTATCCAGCAAGGCAGGAAGCTGCCTAAAAATAAGAGACTGTATTGGTAAATAATGCAATTTCGCCTAACTCTTTGTGGAAACAATAAGTATTCCAAGAATGACAAGTAATGTTAAAAGAGGAACTATCTGTTATTTTGTTTTCTTCTTTAGAAATAGGGATGCATGTATGTGTCTGTGGAGCATAAACATGAAATACTCTGGACAGAATGGAAAAGAATTATTTACAAAAGAGGAGTCCCAAATGAAGGAACTGAAAAAATGTTCAGAACATATTCTTTAGCTTGCCTTTGCAAATTGACTCCTTATTGTTGCAAGGCACGCCTGCAGCTCACTTTTAAAATTAGACCAACCAAAACACATTTTCTGCAAAAATTTGTTTGAATACTGTGATCCTGCTATAACTAACAAAACTTAATAAATTCTTTTGTTTCAAAGGGGTCCCCATGATTAGCAAGGTGAGATAAAAATGAGACAAATATTTGTGGAATAATTATTAGTAATGTTTACAAATTTGCCTTTCATAATACAGTGTCAAAAATACAAATACGTATTAATCAAAAAATGTAGCTCCTAGCTGTTACTATCAACTTCACAAAATGCTTATTGTTGAAAATTTTAAATAGCTCATCTCATATTCACCCATTTAAACTAATTAAGATTATACCTCTGTACCTCTATATTGGAAACAGGTACAGAAACTGTAAGTTCCATTTTGAGAAGTTTTATTCTGCCACATCAGTCCTTTTCCACATGACTCAGCTGAACAGTCATTGCATGCAACACGATGATCGCCTTCGAACATCAGGCAAGCCACAGAATGGAACAAAAAGATGAGCACTTAGGTATCAGCCATTACGATGATGACCCTAATTTGCCAATGCCATTAGTCTTTCTAGAAAGGTTTATTGTCTGTGCTGTACAATAAGTGTAATAATGACAGTGAAAGGACTATAAAAAATAACCTGAAAGTATATAAATCAATAGCAAAGTGACATGCATGATTCTTTAACCCAAGTGAAGTTTATGGACCGACATCAGATTTGTTCAGCATTACAGACTAAAATCGGGATGAATCCATTCTTAACCGTAGAATTTGCTTGAGTTTGATTTTTGCTGTTCTTTCAGCTAAAAAGGACAGGGAACTTCTGTAGCATTTCCTCTTCAATCAAAAGCATATTTAGTTTGAGGTTCATTAGGCATGGAAATAATGGCTGTGACCATCCTGTCACCAGAAAATGAAAATTGCTCTAAAATACCAAAGAAGAAAAAACTAACAATGACAAGAAAACTACGCAACTTTTAAAAAGACAATTGGACCTCACTTATAATCCAAAAGTTATCCACAGTGTTGTAATAACCTTGAAAAAAAGTTTCCAGTATATGGTACGGTCTCAGAAGACTTTTTGAACATACGGGGTTGTTTGGGTACTTGAGTATATGTACATACATATGTCCACACACTGTGGATGTAATACTTCTGTGCATTCTTCTCAGTTGAAGAGATGGCCTTAATCTGTTGGGCAAATCATGAGAGAAGCGCAATTTAAATCCATTCATGAGATATAGAAAAGCTTTACTTCAGCAAAGATCTGTATTTATGTTTTTAAGTACTTGCCAGCAACCAGATTTTGGTATACTAGATGGAAAGAGTTTGTGGTTTGGCCAGTTTTTTGTACTGAGCAGGGATTGTGGCATTGCTCTAGACAATGATTTACAGTGTCCAGCTGAGGCTGCTTTAGAAAGCAAACTCAAACTTTAAATTACTAATTAACACAGATATATCCACAAACAATCCATCAACTATTGTTGAATCTCACCAGGATATGAAGCTGACATTTTTCAAAAGGACAAAATAAAAAATTAAGCAGCATATTTATTTGTATTACATTTGATGTTTATGTAATAAAGGTTTAAAGAGTATGTACAAAACTATAGCGTTAAGACTGTGTAAGTCTCATGAAGAAATACTGGCTGTCTCAGTAGTTACAGAAGAAAGAGGCTTTGGAGTTCTCATTCAAAAAACAACCAGTACAGGACTTCTGAAGATTAGCTTTAAGAACAAGCTAATCACTGTTTCAGCCTTCAGTTTCAGGAATTCCTTTTCGGGAGTCTTTCCACTTCGTCAGCCATGTTACATGGCAAAGACACGTATTTGTACTTAATCAATGCATTTTAGTTATGTTCCAGGTATTCAATTAACAGCACTCATTGCCAGCCCATAGTCAGCACCACAGACCATTTCTTGGAACAGCAATGGTAAAAGAATATTGCTCCTGGATTGTCACCAATTCAATAAATAAATGTCCACTGCACCATTCTTTTAAATATCTTAATTTTTAAATTAGATTTTGATTTTCTGCTCAGAAACACCTAAACTTCTGTTGAGCCAACGAAATTTATTTTGCAATTTTGACTTGCTTTAACTGTCCTTCCTGTTTTATCTTTGGCAACAGGACTGCTAGTCAAGGATAGACTACTTCACAAAATAAAAACTGTTTCATTAAAGAAGGTCAGCTTTGGCATCTTCTTTTACGTTTTTGAGACAGCTTTAAATACATGCATGCTATGCAAAGTTTGGACCAGTTAAGAATACTGTAACTTGCAATGATTCTTACTGGTTAATGAGAATATGGCCTGAGTGAAAAAACATTCAAGAGATATTTTCCATATTTCTCTACAACAAAGATAATGCTAACAGATGAAATGATATGTAGCTGTTCTCCTCCATGGACCCTAAATTGCTCATACACAGTATTATCTTATATGTTAAAGTTGTAAAGCCAAAAGCTAACATCAGAGAAATAAATATTTATATTATGTGTTTATGCTGTGAATCAATTCTGTGTAACTAAAGAAGATGCAGTCACTGTATTTACAGCTTCTTTCCCTATGAAACATCGCACCATTTTAAGAGAAAAGATGGAAAACAGATCAGGTTTAGCCACTGGACACTAGGTGTTCATAAGCCCTTGCCTTTGATTTGCCTTTGCATTGTTTAAGCTTCTTAAGGACAAGTACTCATTTAAAAAGGAGAGTACTTAGAAATTAGAAGATATTTAGAAATTGTGCAACAGCTTCTGAAGTCTGCTGGTTGACAATTGGATACTTAGGACATGCAGTGAAGCATTCTGCCACTGCTTTTAACAATTTATATTTATAACCATTTATATCAGCACTACTACGAGCACAATAGTAGTATCAAAGGTGCATATAGCTGGGAACGGGCACCCCCAGGTGTAGAAAATATTTGAAACATGAAAACAGTAATAAATAGCACTATATAAACCTAAGGCCTAATAATCCCATCCACTTGCCCCCTAAACCCCAAATTTCAGCTTACCATAAAACCACAAGACACCCAGTAAACTGACCACAGTATTACACATTGACATGGTAACAAACAAGAGTTTCCCTAACATTGTGAAACACTTTCAGTACAATCCCTCATCCCAGCAAACTCCTTCAGCTTCAATGACTTTGAAGAACAGATGACTTTGCTAGTATGGCTTGTAAAATTTTGTTGATGCAGCTAGAAAGCCAAGCACAGAAGCAGTGATAATAGCCAAGAATACTCAGCTACTGAATAGTTTCTTCTCAACTATGCCTTTAAGAGCACTATAGTATGGCCACACTGCATTTCATTGCCACATGAGAAAAGATGGACAGTGTTCCTTTGGCAGTTTCATGATAATCATAATCTACCTGAAATACACCATCCGACTGTAAGCCCCATGTTCTCATCATGACTTCAGGCACACATTCCCACATACACTCTTAAGTAACTGCAAGATCTTTTTGGTGGGTTAGCTATCAGATCATTTAGTTAGCGCAGGTGAGCACGTCAGACCTGATGCAAGGGAAGCAGTCAGGGGAGGGAACAAGGAACAAACAACTTTGCTGACAGCCAGCTCCCACACAGTGGGTGGGACGTAAATAAAAACATACTTCAATAGTTTGGGCCCAAGTCTTTTAAAACTTTTTTTTAGGTTTAAAAGAGGTGTAAGCCAGAAACTGATAGTCTGTTCTCTCAATGTATGGAGCACAGTTACATAAAATTATAATGAGAGACAAAACCATGGAAAAGTTGTATTGTTGTTGCCTCTGCAATGAGACAATTATGCATTAGATACTGAGCTTGAATTATTGAGAACTACCCACTTAGGAGAGCAACAAGCTCTGGAGGAACAGTTCAACAATAGAAACACCAATGCACCTTGGTTAGAGCTTTTTCCATTTTGGAGCTTGGTCACTCAGGTTGTCACCTGAGATGAGATTGATGCTCAATTACTTAGATGGTGAGAAAAAGGATAAATCTACAGATTTTACAAACCAAGAACAAGTAGGGACTTCAAAGGAAAAAAAGAAAAAATGTAGCACTTCTGCTCTTTTCCTTCTTCTTTCCATTCTATTCATCAAAATCTTTGTATGATAGCACTTTTCCAGTCTTTTCCCTATCTCCCAAGCCTTTAACTGCATGAAAGGTCTTAGTACCTAACACAACGAATGCAAAGCCATGCAAGCAATGAGAAACAGAAATACATTCACTCGCGTTTCATTCAGCTTCCAGTAACAGTCCCCTCTCCAACAATTCATCTTACCCTTCATTGTGTCCCTGGTTCTGAGTCAGGTTTTTCTAGACTCACTACCTCTATCCAGAGATGCATATCTGACCCCAAAGCCACAAATTGCTACCCTCACAAAAGACGATCCAAAACCAAAGCACAGATCAATGTGGCATCTACTTACTGGGCAAGAGAAATAGTTGTTCCAGATTTAAATGCTGCAACCACAAACACCAACGCTTCATCCAAAATGTAACCTTTGCTACTTCACAGACTTACAGGCTCACATACTCACAGAATACGCTGAGTTGGACAGGACCCACAAGGATCATCGAGTCCAACCCTTAGTCCTGCACAGGACCATCCCCAAGGGCCACACCAGGTGCCTGAGAGTATCATTTCTTGAACTCTGTCAGGCTTGGTGCTGTGACCACTGCCCTGGGGAGCCTGTTCCAGTGCCCAACCACTGGGTGAAGAGCCTTTTTCTAATATCCAATCTAAACCTCCCCTGACACAACTTCGGGCCATTCCCACAGGTTCTGTCACTGGTCATCACAGAGCAGTGATCAATGGCTGCCCCTTTTCTTCCCCTAATGAGGAAGTTTTAACTGCAATGAGGTCTCCCCTCAGTCTCCTCTTCTCCACGCGAACAGACCAAGTGCCCTCAGCCGCTCCCCGTACAGCTTCCCCTCAAGGCCCTTCACCATATCCATTGCCATCCACTCTCTAATGATTGATATCACCAAAAAAAAAAAAAATGAAGGAAAAAAAAATGCAGCTCTAAGAGAAATATTTCCTGAAGACAGGAAACCAAATCCTGAACTGCAAAGAACTTAGAGGAGATGTACATGGGATCTGAAAGGAGCCTCCCTGGCTGCATGACCATAAGCTCCCACCGTTGTACTTTTGGTAGGACAACCGTGTATAAAGATCCATTTGCTAATGTTATGCTTCACTTCTTAAAACAATAATTCTGTTTAAGAAAGCCATTTTAGTTTTGTAATTATTAATTACTGCTCTCAAAGATAAAGTCCAAGGTCATAAGGGATACTGTAACTCAAAAGCCATCCACAGACAAGAGCCATAATGAGGCATTCATTCACAGAATACATTTTTCCAGACCTGGAGTACTTCCACATACCTCCACAGCTCTCCAACCACAGCATTATCCATGTACATCCTCACACTATACCACACCACAGTCTGATACCCAGATGTGTGAAAGCCTCATTTCATGCCCTGACTTCCTTTCAAGACAATTCACAGGAATGCCAGAAAGGTGCTCCAAGTATGTTAGAAACTGAACATCCAAATCAGAGGGACATGGCTAAAATACCACAAAAGTTAACTGCTGCCATTACAGACATTGCAAGAGCTGTGGAGACTGACAAAACAACTGTCTCCAGCAACAGAGAGGTCTAGTTTTTGACTTACAGGGCAGGTAATATAACCTACTGCTTAGTCAAGCATCAGCTTTCACCTAATTGGACTTCCCAAACAGTAGGATTAGCATGGCTGACTTAGCCTTTGATCTTTCTGACATATATGAACTGAGTGCTGTGTAGTTTTTTATTGTGCACGTGTTTTCATTCGTGTTTTTGCACGTTTTGTTCAGATGGGGCCCATAAAACAGTTTCAACGTGGTTTACAAACACCTATTAAAGTAACATGCAACTTCTCTAGCTCTTTCAGTCCTTAAATGCGACTTTGAAGCCGCTCCAGGTGAAACCTGGACTTTACCTGCACTTTACTTCTGTGTGCACACACATACACATATAATGCTATGATGTGTCATTCCATAAGCATACCTAATTTAAGGCTACATCCCTACACAGCACCTCTTACTAGTGGTCGAAACTTGCACTTATTTTGGGATATTGGCCCTGCTATTTTAATCCCAACAGGTCAGCAAGCAGGTCCAAGGCTCCATTGTCGTCAAGCATCTGCAGAAATGCTCCTTTCAGGAGAAAAAACCAACATCTCACGATGCTTGGTACTCTTTACATCTGCTGCTCAGTTGGAGACACAGTTAAAAGGCCATTAGAAGCACAAGGTGACAGACCTCAGAGGCTAGGCGAGCTGAAGAGCAATTTGCTGTTTGCATTAGGACTATCAGCCCTGGCTGCTTCTTTTTGATGGACTGAAAGCAGTTCCTGTCCCCATCCTTGAAAATCAGGGCCAGGACAGGTGGCCAGCAGGTCTTCATCCCAGGGCTGGGGCTGTGCTGTGGAGCCTCTCCACGGGCACTCAAGTTTCACAGCGGGTTGGGAGGCAGGAATCCTCAATGCATTATCCATAATCCCTGACTTTGCCCAGGAAGACTGGCTCTGCCAGCAGACATCACAGTAGGACCCAAATTGCTGTCAACTGTGCAGTCAGAGGGAACCTCTTCCAGTGCCTCTTTGGCAGCACCTGCTTCCAAATGCTGCGTGTCTTCCGTGTTCCACTATCGCTTAACAGAATAAAGTGCCACTGTTTCACTTTGCTGGAAGGAAAAGGTCACGTTAGCTTAAAGAAGTTTGTCGGTGAGAACTGGTGGTCTTTATGACAGCCTCCTATAACGAGAGCTAAAAATGTTCTTATTAGGGAAGCTTATTTTTTGGCTGTGAGCAGGAGCTCTAGAGCAATAAGTAGAGAAGAAAACAAACTTTAATTTCAGTAGGCTTTAAGCCTTTTATACATACAGAAGAATAAAGTGCTAAGAATTTTACCAGGCATATGTTTTCCTCCCTTCTGCAACACATTTTAAATTCCTTTTGCATCTAGTAATGTTTAGTGCAACAACTATTCTACCTTTAAACATCAACCTTTATACACTATTCTTAAGAATTCGTAGAGAAGTGTTAATTCTTTTACACATATTTAAGCTGCTAAAATAATTATGCCTGGTAGCATGAACAGTCAAAACCACAATGAGGGTTCTCTTCCCAGGGAGATAGCACCCATTAACCAGGTATGAAAGGGGGCATGCAGTCATAGTTCACTGGAAAAGTAATTTCATTTTGCTAGTAATGGGAATGCTGATACTTTGATACCATAATAGAGTTTTAAGCACCAAGCCTGTTATTTCAACTAGAAATTTTAATGTAATTATGCATTTTTACTTTACTAAGCAGAAAGGAAGATTAGTATGCACAGTTTTCTTTTCTTACACGTATAGTGTGGAATAAGACAGAGATCTCCAAGTGATATTGCAAGATGCTCCAGTCATTCAAAAGAAATGGCAGGTGGTAGTTTTAAAGACAAATTACCCAGAAAAGCTTTTATTGTTGATCACTTGTTATAAGATTTGCCATTTGCAAGTAATTGTACATTCAGCTGAAACTGACCTTTTATGAGAGCCAAGTGGTAATATAAATGAAATGAATATATTCTTTATTGCAGTAATATAAAAAGAATGGCCTAAGCTTTTAACATAGTGCTTGACCTCTCTGGTGTCTGAACACCACCTAATTTCAGGAGTATTTCACAACAGCATATGATGAAATAAGTTGTAATACAGCATTAGAACAGCTTAACACATTACCACTTAGAAGTGTAGAAAATGCTACAGCTTTAGGTATGCTTTTTGATTATAAATCAGACTGACAACAGAAAGAAAAAAGATGATTAGAGATAATACACTGAAATTCATCATTACACTAATTATTAAAGCATTGCCTTTTCTACTTTAAAGGCCCTCTTTCCAAGATACTCTAGCATAAAGTCACACTGGGAAACTCCAGCTGCTGAGATTTAAAATTCTCATTCAAAAATGAATTATTCATAAGCATTAAAAACACGCTATTTCTTCTTAAAGGCCCTGATCTTACAAACAGTACCTTCAGGTTTAGATGCGCATACATAAGTTGTATTCCTTTTAATGGCATCAGTCACACGCAAACCAGTAATACATACAGAAGTGACAGCAAAGCCAGGTCTTAGGAAAGCTTCATTTCCTCCTAGCTAAATGCATGCACCAATTTACCAGCATGCACCATGCACCCACAATAGGAAAATAAGGGAGGCCATAAGGGGAGGTGACCAGAGCAACTCTTGATGCTGCAGTTACTGAAATTGCAAACTGAGACAATAGGTGGTCGCACACAATTTGGAGGTTACAACTACAACACCACTAAAACAAAACAAACAAACAAAAAAAAGTACAAAGTTTGCATGAAATTCTATGCCTGGTTTCATTGTCATCAGGGAAATCAGGACTGATTTAATCTCTAACAGCCGAACACAGATTTCACAAATTGTGCTTGATTTTAGTAAAGCTATTCTTTTTTCTTTTTTTTTTTTTTTAACACTGCTGGGGCAACCATACAAGGTGCCTGTGAATTCCGATCTGCCTCCTGGACTACAGGTACTTTCCTCACAAAGCTCTCAGTGACAGCAGTAGAGAAACAGTAAAAGAAGGTACTAACGAACAAATGCTTAGATATAGACTCAGTCAGGAGAATTTTCTGCTATTCTGTCAATCAATCATTACATTTTACATCTACTTAAAGAAAATCAAAATTTCAGAAGGAGTATCTTGGGAACATCTGACATGGACTAACAGCTCAATTGCAGTGACTACCAAACTATTTTTTGTTATGATTATTATTGCTATAATTATTATAATAATTATCATAACTGTTATTATTATTATTATTACTACTACCACCTTAGGGCTACAAGCAACTGTAATATGTTCACTAGTTCACTTCAGTCAACGCCTCTGTATTATGCCAGTATGAAGCCCATTCATCAAAGCACAATTTCAAGTGACTCCTGACCTTCAAAATGAAGGGTTTGCTTCTGCTTTCATTTCAGTTACTTTGACTACAGTGTCTCTGTGTTGCCAGAATCTCACCTCGTTCATCATCTGTGCAGGAGAACAAAGCCCACATACTTCTTACGCAGCATTTACAATTCAACATCTTTACAGTTGGACGTTTTACTAGAACACTTCTAGTTTTTCTCTAAATAAACTACTAGTCAGTATGTAGTAAAAATCCCCAAAACAAACAAGCAAACAAAACCAACAAAAACCAAATCCCAAACAAAACCACAACACTCAAAACCCCCACACCCTTCATCCTTCAGAATCTCTAGAACAATTGGAAGTAGAAAGGCACAAAACAGACACATATAATACTTTAAACAGTCAGACATTCATTTTCATTCAAAAAACTTTGAGGCACACTCCAACTTTGACATTTCAATTTCATGGCTTCCCCTAAGATGATGTAAGTTACTGAAATCATCATTGGAGTTAAACAACTATTGCTAACAGATATATACTATGACTTTTCTCTTTTGTGTTGACTTTCAAATGACAGATTTTCCTACAGCAAAACATTTCCTTCAAAGTCCACAAGAGATTCACTAATGCTCATGAATACTGGGTCAAGGCAGCCTGAGTCTCACTCACAGCAGAACTCTTCTTCACAGGCAGGACACTCCACAGCAGCTCTCAGAGAGGGCAGATTTTACAAGGACAGCCCAGCATACACTGCAAGCTCCCGCTACTGACCCTGCATGTGACTGATGCACACAATCAAGCCCACAGCGGCATATTATGTATACTTCAAATCTTCCTCCCCCCATTCCCAGGCAAAGCTCCTTTATTGAGGATTTACTTTGACAACCTATCCAACACGGGTCACAGCATCAGAATTTGGTGATCTGACAAGACGTCAGACACAGCAGGTTGATTACAAATAATTTCTATACAAACACATTGAACAATTAAGCATTGTTGTAAAAGTACAGTGAACAACTGTAGTCACATTACTACCGACTTCAACATATTCCACATGCAACAAAATACTGCAGGAAAACCTTGTCTTAAGAGGCAAAAACTGACAGCTTTTTTAACCTTTAACTTCTGCCTTCTCTGTTCAAAAGTGACAGTACAAATAATGTCACAGAAGTTATCTAACAAGTCTTGCCTTGCAGATTCATTCAACAGATCCTCTGCATCCATAACTTCTCTAATTTAAACATATTCTTCAGCTCTTTACATCAGTACATACACAGTACACCTTCAGTTTATCCATTTCAAAAGTCCTACCTAGAAAGTAGTTTTTAAACAAACGGCAACTGAAAACATTTGACTCTTAAATCTAAACACATAAACCACACTATTATAGTACATTACTATTTGTCATTATATTATCAAACCATTAATGCAAAATATTTTGAAAACAATGTTTTTTTCAGAAATATGACTCTTAATTAAAGATCTTTGAACTCCTTAAAGCATGACGCCTTTGACAGACTACACTTTTTTTGTAACAGTAACAAATTGCTTCCATAACCAAGTCAGTATGGTAGAAAAAGACAAGATTATTAAAATAAAATTAAAAAAAAAAATCTGAAACCTGCACATTAACTGCTTTAACTAAACTTCCAATATTGCACTAGTTCGCAAACACATAACTTTCACATTAACAAGAGCCCATCTTGCATGAACAGTTATTACACAACCTCACAGTACCGTACTGTGAAGAGCATATTCCAAAACACACTTTGCAATCCAAGTCTTCCAACAACTGAGTAACCTGAATAGCTACAAACAAAACTGCACAGAAGTTGATACACCAACTAGTAACAAAGCAGATAAAGCACGAAGAAAGCAAACTTCAGTAGGAAGCTCAGAAAAAAATAATTCATGCCTGCATAAATCATGTGTTTCTTAATCATAAAGGTAGATTTAGTTATGAAACGTAGCAGGAAACCATGGAGTAATTTTGGATTGAACTACTACTAAATATTTAATTACTCTGAGTCCTTCTGTACTGATGTATGTCAACAGAAACTTGCAAATGCTGGGCTTACTTAAAAATTGCATGTCAGCTTTGCACTGTACATACAGAAAACATAGGAGACAATAAAACTTCTCTGTGAACTGAAAGCAACAAGTGTTTACCCAAAGTTATTAGAAGTCTGAAATTCACCGGCTTCTTTTTTTTCAGTAGGAGAGAACATATCCTTCTACCCTGTCTCAAAGCAGCTGGTGTAAGAGTGAGCAAAGGCAAAGCATGACTGCATATTCAAAGGATCTGTGGCTCACAGGAATTTTCTTGATTTCATATAACTGATGGGGAATGTGAAAATAAATTAAAGGAAAAAGCACAGAAAGACCAGAGAAGTGCTAAGCCTGAGGGATGAAGGTACCTGTGGAATACTTACGCCCACAGGCCCTTTACCTTCCCACCATGTCCTAAAGCATATTAGTGGGTCCCAGTCTGGCTGTGCAGAGATGTGTTCTGTTCTGCACTGCCAATACAGAACAACCTTCCCCGTATATTTGTGAACTACAGCCTCACTGTCCTGAGATTTTCCACATTTATCATTCCTCATGTAAAGTGCTAAATACTGCACAGTGAATAACTGTGGTGCTATTTCACCTCAAGGAAGATAAATCTACTGCTTCCAACTTTAAAAAGGAAGCAAGTAAGCCGAGGAGCATCTAATTCACTCTACAAATAGCAGGACCTAACAGTCCAAAGTGCTAGTGCAAAGCATAAACATTTCTTGAGGGCTCAAGCATTCCGATTTCAGCAGCCCCAGCTCATGCCTTGCCATATAATTCTCTCTGTTTTTGTGGTTCCCTCTGATTGCTAAAGAATTACCAGCCCCGGACGTATTTTTATTCATTCAGTCATGCAATAGTGGTAAGGTTGTAGAGGAAAGCAGGGGAATAAAATCACAACAAAAACCATTCCCAACACCTTCGTAGGCGGACTGAGATATAACCTGTTGTGGGCATGTTTCAGCAGACGGGAAGAGCCACGTAACAGGCTGCCCGGGCTGCCGGGCGGCGGAGCGGGTATGTGTATCCCCGCGAATGGGTGCCTCTCCCCGGCAGCCGGTGCCTCCGCTTCATCCGGGCTGCGGCGGCGGCGCCTCCAAGGGGCGACCCGCCCGGTCAGGGGACGCGCCGGGGTGCGGGCGGGGAGCAGCACTGCCTTCCTCGCTCTCCTTAGCCCCCTCAGCCTCCTCCACGCCCTGAGCCCGCGGGCAGAGGGCAAAGTTATTTCCCGGCACAGGGCCACTGCGGACCCGCCTGCTGCCTCTCTCCGCCCGGCTGCAACTCTCAAGAAGTTTCTGCCGGCGAACAGAACCGCGGCTGAGCCTGCCCGCGCCCTCCTATTTTTTTTTTTTTTTCGCCCCACACCTTCAGTTTCTATGTGTATTCCATCCTTATTCACACACCCCCGGGTGTGTCCTGCCGAGCCCCTCCGCGCCGGGCACACCCCGCGGCACCCCCGGCCCAGCTCCCGAGGGGTGTGCGCGCATCCCGGCGGCGGCCGCAGCGCTGTCCCCGCTCCGCGCCCCCCGCCCGCGCCCCGCAACCGCGGCCCCTTCCTTACCTGCGATCTCCTGGTAGGGCACGCTGGCCAGGCTGAAGCCCTTGGCGCTGTACGCCTGCCGCACCTCGCCGCAGCTCCGCGCCTTTCCCTCGGCTCCCGCGG
>JAWWMO010000001.1:75755051-75795487 GCA_035047845.1 Dendrocincla fuliginosa | reverse complement strand
GCCGCCGCCTCCAGCGCCCCCCGGCTGCGGGGGCGGCCGCCCGGGAGCCCCCAGGCCGCCCAGGCAAACTTTTGCGAGGTGGGGAGGAGGTGGGCGCGCACACACACACATGCGCGCACGGCGGGGGCAGGATAGCGGTAGCCTTGTCCGCCCCCCACCCCGCCGCCCCGGCTCCTTCTCCAAACGCAAAGAGCTCGCCCCACGCCAAAAAAAAAAAAATATAAAATACAAACAACAACAAAACAACAACCAAAAAAACTAACCCCAAAATCAAAATTAAAAAAAAAAAAGAAAAAAATGGAAAACCGAGGGCAAAAATCTGGCTGTAGGATGTGAAGATTGGAACCGCGGGCGCGTTGCTGCGAGCGGAGTCCCGGGGCAGCGGCAGCGAGATCCGCCGCGGAGCTGTGCCTGCCGCCTCTGCCGGGCTGGATGGAGGTGGTGGGAAAGGCAGCCGGCGTGGGGATGGACTGGACAGCGGCTCGGAGCGTGCCTGTGTGCCTCTGTGTGTGTGTGTGTATGTGTGTGTCTGTGTGGTGTGCGTGCGTGTGGTGCACTGGATACGTGTGCCTGTATTTACGGGAGCCGGGGAAACCTCTGCTCCGCGCAGCGCTGGAACAGCCTCCGGAGCCAGGCAGGGAGAAATCCTGGAGACAAGACACAGCGAGGGAGAGCCTCGCCGCGCACACACACACACACACGCGTACGCGCACACACATACACGCACACACATACACGCACACACACACACGCACACACACACACAAGCACACACACACATACACATACACTCTCACATACACAGAGAAACGTGCTACACATTGCATCGCCGAAATACAGGAGCAGAAAGCAAATCCTGGCGTGGATCGCTGTTTGCTGGCAGAAGGAAGGAAAAGCACCCTCAAGCTCCGAAAACTTCCTCCTCACCAGGAATCCAAATCCAGCTGCTCCTAGCTGCAAAATTACAAATTGCCTCCTAGTGTGAAGTGAAAAAAAGATACTCCTCGGCGGTATTGCTCTTTGCTGTGCCAGGGTACGACCGGGCACCTCAAATACCTTTTTTTTACCCATTATTTGTTGCACACATAAATACCTGAGCTGATGAGATAGAATGAGGATTAGTGCATTGTCTAAAGGAGAGAGAAAGAAAGATGTTTCTGTGCATCGCACAAAGAAGAGGAAACAAGAAAGACAGCCCTTGACCTGGATAATTCCTGCCAACCTAGGAGAGGAGAGCATGGGAACAAAACCATAAATTTCCTTTCTGCAAATGAACATCTGCAAAGAACTGAATGGGAGAAGTGAAGAAAGTTCCTGCAAGGTAAATTCAGTCTCTGCTCAGGGAGTGAGAAAAATATTCTGTTAAGTATTTCATAGCAAAATCCAAATTTATAGTTCTATAAGATTGATTGCAGTGGCTTTTATGAGTACTGTAGAGAAGTACGATATCTTGTCCAAAGTATGCAGAGAGGGATGTCAGACCCAGGATGAAGCGAAGAAGACCAACAGAGGAAATAAAAGACTATGAACTTGAAGACTCACTTATCAGTGAGAAGCCACAGAGCAATATCATGACACTATCATAATTCAAGATGTATTCAAATTAGGCTGAATTTATTAGGTGCCAATACTGCTGCAGTCTGACATCTACTGCAGTATTAGTTATGAGTCTCGGCCAGTGTATGCAGCCTTGTCCCACCTGACGCTGTGTGTTCCTCTAGCCTCCCTTCCTGTTTTACCTCTCCGACATTGTCATTCCTTCTTCTTCCCTCCCTTTTCCCCCACCCAACTGAGTGATGATGCTCTGACACTGCTTATTTACACAGTGGGTAAACAATGTTTGCATGTGCAGCTCTTGTTCTCCCTTTTCCTAGCAAAGTTTCCATACGTAGAGAGTTGGTTGGGTGAGGTAGGTGGTGAGCGGAAGGAAGGGGTGAGTGAGCAATGGGCCTTATTAGAGTCCTGCAACCTAGTCCTTCCAACCTTCCCTACAGTGAGATGTCTAGAGGAGAGGTGCCAGACTCCCCAGTGAGATCAGTTTAGTGGGGAGGTTGGTGAAAGAAGATCTCTTTCTTTTCCCCGCTTCCACAAGGCATTTAAAGCTCCATGGACTGGCTAGCTTGAAAGGCATGATTATATACCACAGTTCTTCCTAGGAGTAGTTTTGGGGGAGTGGTGGGCCTGGTGGATCGGTATTCTAACAGTGTCAAGTGCTATCACCAACCCTCTTTTTCCAGAGGACAGGATGGAAGAAGACCCTGCTTTAGCAACCCACAAATAGAGAACTTACTATCTTACCAGCCCACTACCAAAACCAAGCTGTTAGTACATGTTAGTGCCCTTTATTAGTGAAAAGTTAGACAAGGTTTGTATATTTTACTGTGTGGAAAAGTTTTGACAGATCTGTATGTAAGATCTCACTGTGTGTAAGATACATGTGAGATATACACAGTTCACCCCAAGACAGAATCAGAAGTGTTACAAATGTTACACATACCTCGTTTCTTCTGAATTGCTCCAACTTTCCTCTACTTTATGGTCGAAGCAGAGTGTTAGCTTATCACATATCAAGCATGACAGACTCCCCCACAACCCATTCTTCTTCAACATTTCTTCAGCCCACAGGAAAGTTAGTTGATACAGATTCAATGTGCAAATATGAAAATCAGCAAACTGGTTTGAAGTGCAAAAATCATTGTAAAATAGCAAAGGAGATTCTGTGATTAATTCAGGAGTGCGTCTAGGTAATTGTTTTTTTAGAAAAATGTAAATTTGTGAGAAAAAAATGGGTTTTATTCATCCCTGCTTTTTTAGCAAATACCAGTTGAATTCATAATGTTAGTTTGATTAGCACTCTTACATAAGACAATGACAGCATGATATAACCTTTATATAACATGGGAAACTTGCTATGGGAAAATCAGGCTCATTTCCACTCTTGAATCCTGCCTCAGATGTAAATGGTCTAGACAGCCAGTTGTGTTGTAGTCCTGTATGTGGAAGGAATGTCTGACTCTCCCAAGAGCTCACTTTTAAACACAGGTATTTCTAGACTTCAACAAATTTCCTACTCATCACATGGGAGAATCATTGTGTGCTCTCAGGACATATGCAATTAATTTTCTACAAAGTGGAAGAGCTCCAAAGAAAGCCCAGGTCGGAACGCATTCTAAGCTGGTGGCTTTCACAATCCCTTAGAAACATAACACCTTCTGCCAGGCACATCATAGGCTTGAGATAAAAGCTCTCCTATTTCAGGGCTCACACCATGAGGCTATTTGAGGTGGTCACACCATGCCCATCCTTTTCCAGCAGGACCTGATTAAAAAAATGTATAGAACTGATTTGTTTCCCAACTCATGGAAAGACCTCTATCTTTTTTTCTTTTTTTTAAGTCCTCCTTCCTCCTCCTTGGCATGATGATCATTTTCTCCTGGGGTATAGTGTTCTCTGGCAGAGATGGACTTGATTCTGAGTTGCTACACATCAGTGAGGACTAAAACCTCTAAGTTCTTGAATAAAAGGCTGGTTTTTCCTACATCATTTTTGGGAAGGAACACTTTTCAACAACTCAATTTGTTTGCATAAGCACAAAATAATTTTTTTTTATTTTAGTTATACAGAAAATTTTAATCACCATAGTTTTTAATTCATGCCCAATCATTAAAAAAAAAAAAAGCATCAATAGAAAGTGGAGCAGCAGCCAGTGTTAATTTCTCCAACC
Source organism: Dendrocincla fuliginosa (assembly GCA_035047845.1). Classification (NCBI taxonomy): domain Eukaryota; kingdom Metazoa; phylum Chordata; class Aves; order Passeriformes; family Dendrocolaptidae; genus Dendrocincla; species Dendrocincla fuliginosa. The sequence continues at coordinate 75,791,763 of JAWWMO010000001.1, read as the reverse complement.
ATTGGAACACTGCACCTCTCTGGCTGAGGCAGTGTTCAGTAACGGACCTAGAGAATCTCTAAAAAATAAGGACAAAAAAAATATTGAATTGCAACATCATTTGGCAAGCAGCCATCATCTTGAGCTCTGAAAAATTCAAGGACATAGGAGAAAAAACCATGATTACAGATCTTAACCATTATAGTGTATAGTACATAGGCATGAGATTGAGATTGTACAAGGAAGTTTCACTCTTTTTTTTCCATGTTTTTGAGTTATTTCACTTTAGAAACAGAATAAATGATGTTACTTTGAAAGATACACTGATTTATTTTCAGGTGTTATCAAAAAACTCTCCTTGTTGTCATAGGTATTAAGGGGACTACATAGACAAAAGCATCTTTCACATGACTTGACAGTAAAGCTTTAACAAATGTCAAAATACTCTGTAACTCAACTTCACAGACAAAAAAAAAAAAAAAGAAAAGGAAGCTGATTTCTCAATTCTCTGTTAAACCTATGCACTCCATAGATTCGCAGCTTTCATATAATGGATTTCTAGCCAGACTGTTTCATGGGTTGAGGAAATAATCTGTGAGATTCTCAGATGTCCAACAGAATTATTGGTGATGAAGTGGCTCTGATATTCCAGCTATTTCTGGAGACAGAGGACTGCCTCAGTGCAATTAGCCCCTGTACATACTACTGGACCCTGAAGCCCTGAAGAACCTGTTGCTCTGAAAGTGGAAGGGCTGGTAAGATCCTGCCTTCATTTTAGGGGAAATTCCATCCCCACTCAGGTTGCCAAAGTATTTAGAGTGCAGAACACATCCTTGATATTGAGGACCAAGTCACCCATGTTTCAGGCTGTACACACCAAAAGGGAAATCTGAAATGCTCCTTTTACTCTAAAACCGTGTGGGCAGATATGAAGACACTACATGAATAAATTGTTCTTTTTCAAGGTTTACATTGTCTATTTCTTGGGGACATTGTTCTTTAACAGCCCAGAAATGGTTAATTACATGATGATGAGGTAGCGCTCTGAATGAAATCGAGCTATGAGTTTGTCCCAATGAGACTTTCCAGAGAGCAGTTCAATGAACATATACATTGCAGCATCAAAAGGTGTCTTTTAACCATTTTTTTTTTCATATTCTGTCCAGAGCCTTCTTAGAAAAACCTTCCCCACACAGCACAGACTGCTCTTCCTTATCATTCTATGCTACTAGGGGAAACTGCATTTTTTTCTTTGTACTGAATGGTATTTGCTGCAAAATTAATGCAAAGCCCAGTTCTTTCCAAAAAGTGAGCTCTAGAGGCACAGGTGTGAAGAACTCATCTTGCTCTTGAAGTTGCACTCAAAAATAGAATTGTCAACACAGCTGTTAGATAAGTCCTCTTAGAAAAGGTTTTCAGACTCATGGCCAAGAAAACAGACCTGCTAAATATACAGAATAATGAAATACAACTAGCTTTCTTTCCTCTGAAAATTTTCAGAGACAGAAGGTAAAAAAAATGATCTAAGATTCCATATGCTCATTTAGGCATAATATAAGATGCTTAGGCTCCCCTAAAAAGGTTTATAAGTGGTAATCAGTGATGTCATATTAATTATAAGCAGTAGTGGTTGCTCTTGAAATCTGCAGGCTATGCTATTTTGGGAAAATAGCAGCTTTTTATCTTAGCTGTTCATTTTATGAAACCTTTTGTGAACAAAAGCTAGAAGTTTATGCATAGCAACTGGATGGGCAAGTTGAAATGCCTGGGCTTTGCAGCAGCACTGCATGAAAGCTGGACAGAACCATTGCTCCTTTTAGGTGAGGATTATGGCAAACAATCCAGGGCTGCTGTTCATAATAATATTTTTTTAAAACAGTTTTTTTTCTATCTCTTTATTTAAAGTCATCTAATTTAATCTGCCCATTTAAAATAAAAAACAATGGGCCACAGCAACATTATCTCTTAAATGAGTTATCTACAGTTTGTATTTCCTTGGAAAATGCCAATTCAATAAAACAGGGTGCAAGTTTAATAATAATAATAATAGTAATAATAATAATAATAATACAATAAACAGTGAAACCATCAGACTAAGGTGCACACACATAGACAAATTCTACAGTTATGCTCAATTTCACTGAAGTCCAAACCACTTTTAAAACTTGAGTAAATGTTGCGAACGTTTCAAAATTCAACTATTTATATATTTGTGTAGACCTTGCAGTTACCAAAGAATAGCATTTTAAATATTAAGTACAGCTTTTTTTGGCCATTATGATGCTATCCTTCTAAGGGACTGGTCTCCAGCTCAGACAGCATTTTGACATTATACTAGATCTTTCAAGAGCAAATGCCATTTTTCATAAGAACAAATATGTACAAGATCAGTTTCATTTTCAAACATGTACTTGTTTGTATCTCCTCCTCTCTAGTTATTCCATAAATAAGATGCCACGTCTGTTCTGATTATAAACTATACAAGAATATTACCTAAAAGATCCCTAAAAATTGCTAAGCATCTTTTTATCCTTGCTTTCCTGCACCACTTATCACTACATAGTAACAAATGAAGTAAAAAAAATTCTACTTGATATACAAAGTGTTAATTTTCAAACAGCATTTACAGTGTAGATTGATAATTTTGAGAAACATTACTTAGTTTTAAACATAGATGTAGAAGATACTGAACTATGGGTATACTGAAGCAATATTAGAGTTGATATTACTCAGTATGCAATACGTTAGCACTCGAAGAAAATCATTTTTATTTATACCATAGTCCTGAGTAATCCAAAAACCCACAGGTGTCCATTGGTGACAATTTTCATTCATATCTTGTAAAATTGCAGTATCATATTTTTTTTTGTTCTGTTCAGCTGGAATTTGAGGCAATGTTATGCAATAGACAGAACATGGACATTATTTCTGGTAGAAAAGTACAGCATAATATATGCATTAAGGCTGTGAATGTAAGGTTTATAGTTTTTAAATTACCATTTCCGAGTAATGTGTTTAAAAGTATATGATATGTTCTCTGACAAAGATCAAAGGGCTTAATATATTTTGTAAATTACAGCTATAATGATTGCATTTGCAAAAGCTGTAATTTACTGGTCTATTTCCATAATGAATGGGAGCCTAACGAGTCACACAAGCTTATACATTCAGCAAAAATACAGGACATCTCAGACTTGACTTGGAATATGCATTATGATAATAGTTGTGACTTTATTGGAGAATAAATTTTCTTTTTATTTCTTGGCATGCTTACCTTGTCAGCTTTCTTGGGTTTTTCAGTTTTCTGAAGCAAACTATCTTTTAGGAATATCAGTGAATGAAGTGTGGGAGGAGGTTGCAATGGAGCATTTGTTCCTGTACACACAGTCGTACTGGACAGCTGTGAGAGAAGAAAAGGCACATTCTTAGGTAAAGACCGGAAAGAAACATCTTGTGAAGATAAAAGGAAGATACACCTCAGACACAGTTATGTAATTTCATTTTTCTTGGTACTCTGAATAGAATTATGTCTTCACCTTCTTGTCATGGGGTGGGCATGGCATACCTAATAATCAAAATAAAATACTGTGTACCATGTAAAAGAACTGATACAGAGACTGAACCGTCTCTTTCCTGTGGATATTTAATACAGATGGGTTCATGGAAAGACTAGACAAACTAATGGAAAAGAAATTATATGAGAATTGCTAAATACACGGTCAACTTCTGACTGGGGAATAACCTGATTAACCAAATGCTCAAGATGATATATTATCTCTAGAAATTTGTCCTTTTTTGTACTTTCCATTAGCATGTGTTTTGGGCCACTGTTGGAGAAGGTCTACCCTGTAAGATCTACCCTTTAGGCAAGGCCAATATGACCACATGTTATATTCTTAATTAGGTTAGGACAAAAGATAACCTAAATATAAAGTAAAGGCTTATCTCTTTGGGTCTGGAAAAATGTACCAGTTTTTAAAGAGCCTTCAATGAATTCAGATCTTCAGCAGGAAGCAGTACTTATCCTTGAATATCTATCATAAACCTTCAGTCTACCAACCACACCTTGTAAGTGTTACAGAGGTTCTCAAAACCACTTTTTTTCCCACTTCTCACTGCCCTGTCAGGGAGGTTCATGGGAATTGCCATATTTTACAAGATCACTGGCTGGAGAAATACCATCACTTCCTTCTAAATGTATGTTTTGCTTCATGGAAAAGCATTGTTCCTCCCTTCCATCCCTCCTTTTCAGTAAGTCCCCCTGACTTGTTACTGACTGGTATTCCATGGAAGGGAAACTCTCCTAAGTCTCAGAAGTATTTTCTAGTTTGATAAAACACAGCTTATGTCCATTTGACCTTTAAATGGCAAAATTCAGTTTTAATTAATTCATTTCAGTGTAAAAGACTTAATTTTCTTTTGGTTTGGTTTGGGTTTTTTTCTATCCTCAAAACACTAAATTCCACCTAAGTAATTGAAAAAAAGGATCTCTTTTCCTAAGGAAAGATCACAGAACCTCTCTTCTATATCTACCTGCACATTATTCAGATAAATAACCTTATGTTCCTGTTCAGCAAGCTAAAAAAAAAAAAAAAAAAAACAAGTTTAGGGAGGAAAGAAAAATATCCTGAGAAGTTAACCCCACTTTCTTCAGAAAAGTTTTTGCAGAATTTACAAAGTAAAGGACTGTATTCTTTTAACAACACTCATGTTCAGGGAGTTCTCTTGATTTACAATTTTGATACAGAAAAATCAGTTATGGGTATTGATCTTTCCTTTTTCAATTTTTTGTTAGTTAATTTAGTGGCAGCTAGCTTTTCCTGTACTGCTTCAGCGCTGCTTTGTAGTTCCCAGCATTACCTTTAACTCTTCTGTGAAAGTTAGATACTGTATTCAGCTGCCCTCCAATCTTCAGACAGTAGCTGGCTTTAATTATAAAATGAGTCTTTGTTAAACAACTCAGCTATTTTATTTTTATTTCCAAACTCACAGGTTTCAGAAGAACACCTTTTTCTCTAGAGATTATTTTCATTAGCCCCGCATGAACCCTTCAGGAAAATGATACAGTTATCTTCTTTTGATACTTTTCACCTCTGTCAGCAAGAGTATCGTTAGTATAATCATATCACTACCTTTCTTCCTCCCTCCCCGCCCCCCGAAGCACAGAGTCTTAATGTTAAGATTTCAAAAAAGTGCTGAGAGTGGGAAGGGCAGGAGTTTATTTGCAGAAAGCAAGTAAGGAAGGACACTGTTTTCCTACTGCAGTTTCCTCTGCAGCAAATACAAAATTGTGGTCCTTAAAAATTAATCGGTTCCAAAGCAGATAAAACACAGTCAAAAGATTGTGGGAACTCAGCAGATATAAGGGTAGATATTTGTATAGGGTCCATCAGCCTACCTGCTCCTTATGGATGGCTTGTTCCCCAGTGATACCTAAGGAGCATAAGACCCCATGGGCAACTGGAGGTGGCCAGTTGCCTCCAGTCAGCCTTTGAAAGACCATTTGCCTAACCTGACAAGGCACAGATTATTGACTAACACATTTCAGTTATCTGATAAAATCTTAGGGTGGAGACAGCAGGATTGTTCCCTGCCTTCCCTAGAAAAGAGATGACGCTGAAAAAAAGAACCTGGAAGTCAGTGGCTGGAGAGTCACTTTCAGTCTCAAATCTTTGAAGATAAGTTTCTCTACAGAGTCAGAAAGTCAGGTATCAACTCATGTAGAATAAACAGAAAAAAATGTAAAAGATATTTTTCTCTGTTATCTGCAATTCCAGTGGGAGTTTTGTATATGAAGATTGTTGAATATGCAGAAGGTCATTAAGCCTATTTGTACTGTTTTCTGTGATCACCAGAAAAAAGCCCCTTGGAATTCATACACTTTAGTATTTCTATTTTCAGTAGTGATGGGATCAGATGACTTTTTGAGATCCCTTCTAACATAAATTATTCTAGAACTCTGAGTCCTCAATGTGATAATACTGATTCTTGAGCCTAAGCAGAAGACCAGAACCACAATGTCTTTACCTAGAATGCAGACTTTCTTTCTTTCTTTCTGGATAGTTTGATTATCTCCTGTTGCCTTTCAGTGCATATGTACTGACTGGACTTGTCTCAGCTCAAGGAAATCATTAGCTCATACCCTTTGTATGTTTCTTTAATAAGCACATTTTTCTGTCTACCTATCATGGCTTCCTGCTGCTTGTTTTCAAGTTAAATACATATAAATCCTATCACAATAAATATTTGCAAAATACACAGCTGATAAAACTCAAAATTCTTAGGGTGCCTTTGGAGACCTTCTTAGAAACCACATGTATCTTAATATCAGTTTAAGTGAGCCTTGATATCTTGGAACGTGTGCTGTACAGATCCTTTTGTAAATCTGGTTTTGCCTTTATTTCAAGGGAAGAGCTACAGAATAGTCTCATGATGCTTTTCCTACGTCATGTACTTATTTTTAAATGCAAAGCTCCAAAACACAAGCAAAGCTCTTCTGAAAAACATGAGTTAAAAAAGAAAGCTATAAAACTACTCTGATCTCAGCAGAACTATTGCAATTGATTTCCTCATAAATACTGTTTCTGCTTGTAATTTACTAGATGTATGCAAATTGCACATGTTTAATTGGATATGCTAAATGTTGCATAATCAGTCCAGCCATGTGGAGTAGATTGCATTTAGATACACATAGACTATCCATGTGCAGGGTCCTTTTGTCTGGTTTTCAGGTTAGATTTACTGATGTCTTATGACTCTAGGTGCTGAAAAATTCCAGATCAATACACAGAAAAAACTCAGGTAAGTAATAACAGGCAAAAAACGTATTGCCAAACAATGGACAGTAACAACTAGAAAAATTGACATGTATAGAATGGATTAGTGCACCTTAGATGTCTAACCAGACCATAGAATAAAATATGTGAAGAAGGAAACTGCAAAAAGATTCCTTGCTATTGCTAGAATTTGCACATTTCTCTTACTAAATCAGTGCACTCTTTCAGATTATTTGAGACTAGTATTTCAAACCAGTCCAACAGGCAGTCCTTGTTTCAGGTGGGGAAAAAGCCATGCCCCTAATCCCCCATGCTACAGCCCAAGAGCTTCAAGAAGCCCCTCAAATTGCGTTTGTCTGCATTCTAGTGATTCCTCTGTGTACATCTACCCAAGGAATAAATCTGCATGCAAGCCAAAAACTTCATACCATCTTGTCAGAGAAGCTTGGGGCAGAGCTTTGCTGCATCATATCTGTAATCTACTAGTCTGAACACCACTTGAATACTAAACCATGCACTTCTTGTAAAAAATGCAAGGATTAAGCAGGAGACTCAATAATTTACGTCTTCACACAGGGGACATGTAAGGCACATACAAATATTTAGCTGAAGAACACATTTCCATACCCCTTATGCAATCTGTCCATCACATGATATTCTCATTTTCATGAGTTTTTAACAAAGTTCCACTGGCATTTTGAAATACAGCATGATTACTGGAGTGAAAGAGAGCATGATGAATACTGTGCAGTGCACATTTTCTGCTGCGGTGGGTAAGAAAGATTTCACTCACTACCTCCATTGTCATCCTGAATTCATCCCTGAAATACCTTTGCAAAGCTTCTAGAAATATGCTTATGTGCTCTCATAAAAGTAGCAGATCATCTGAATTTGAAAACTGTAACTTATTTCATATTTTTCAAAGTGTATGTAGAAGTAAGCACAGAAAACATGAGAAATAATTCTACTTTGCAGGAAGTTTTTAAACATTAAAATATATAGGATATTGTTTTAAAGATAATTAATGAGAAGGTATTGAATACTGCAAATATGCCTGTGTCTTTATAGAAGCTATGCTCATCCCCAAGAAGTTTATGATCAAGTTGCTAGCTTAGCTTTATAAATGATAAATTGTTTTTGGGACAGAATGATGGTTTATAAAGAATTTATGAGATTGTGGGCATATTTATAATATTTTTATCCTATTTGATTAAAAAAAATTCAAGAAGATATTGTATGTGTTCGAGACCATCAAGTGCAATGGTACTATTCCTTGATTTCAAAGGCAGTTTAATTACTTTAATTTAACTTACTTCTTTACTTTAGTTTTAGATGCTTTAGAGTTTTCAAGTATGTATTTTATATATGATGCACATATACTTCATATTATGACCTGAGTAAAGGCATTTTTTACATGGAGAGATTTATTACTAAATTTTTGACTAACAAAGAACTCAAACCTAAGACAAATATCCTTTTCTCCTTTTCCTGAAAATCTTTGACTATTGCATGCAACTTCTATTAAAAAAAACCAAACAAACAAACAAACAAACAAAAACTCAAAACAAAACAATAAAAAATAATTTAAAAAAATAGTTGTAACTCAAATTGTCATTTATTACCTTCAATACTTGGGAGTTTTGTTTGATTTTATTGTTGTTTGGGGGTTTTGTTTCTCCAAAATTTAAAAAAAAAAAAAATGAGGGAGATACCAGGAAATTTAAGCTTAAGAAAACATAGGAGAATTGGATTGTAGTTTTATAAAAATTTTATGTAAGAGTCAAAATAATATTTTTTTCTATTAATTGGAAAGCAAAACAAATATGTGATCTTTTTGCTAAGTAAAAGTACTTGATCACTTTCTAGAAAGGCTTCAAGTTATATGGTTACCTGAAATGTTAAATTATAATAAAATTATAGTGAGGAATGAGGCAAACTTCAAATTAATGTGCATACATCATTTGTCTACTAAATGATCCTATAGTAAGGAACAGAAGAAATATGTAAAGAAAAAAGATACACCAAGTAAACAAAAGTAAGTTTTAAGAAATGTGGCTTAGAGGAACTATTTCAGTGCTTTTTTTCTTTGCAATGTTATTAATAATTTGTTGTATTCTATCAGGTAGTGCTACAGGTAAAGCAGATAACAGCCTAAAGTCTTGATGAGAAATAATCACCAGATTTTATCAATAGACTTTTAGTTCTCACCTATATTTCTTCATTATATCTGCAATTTCATTGATTTCATTTCTCTGTTTATTGCAGAGCCTGTGATTAAAGATCCAGCTGGCAAAGGTGACCAGTGTTAATCAGACCCTATCTCTCCTGACAGTGATCACTGCAAAAATATTCTCAGTGTAAAATAACCACCAGCCCTGTATCGGGGAAGTATTTATGAACGTATTAGTTTAGCAGTAGGTGAGATGTTCTGCAGCTAGCAAACCTTGGCTAAAGAATTAGAACCTGAGAATTTTACAAGATAGCTACTTTCCAACGGAACTAGAATATTTAAGCTCAACAGGGGAACATGATGTTTACAAAGTCTCTAAATAGGAAGACAGTGACCTCAGCTTAAATGATTGTTTACAAAACATTAGTGACCTATTCTGTGACCCCATTCTGTGACCTCATATTTTTCTGCTTTACCTTATCTGTTAAGCCACAAATCACGTCTTAATTTCCAAAAGGACAGATCCAGAATGTTAGTGATTGTAGCCGATGAGTGAAGCTAAAATGCTCCACAAAATATAAAACTGACAACTCTTTCAGCATATGAAGCACCCGGTATCTGTTATCATGTCTTGCACTTTGGAAGGAAAAAAAACTTCATGTAATGTGTGTGGAATTAATATTCTCCTGGGCACCACCCCTCATCATATTAGAGTTATCTCCTTTCTGGTTTTCCTATATATGGTATTCTGTGAATGCCACAAACCATAAGGTACAGAGCACACCTATACAAATTTCATCCACATCAGCTTAAAGAAAATAAAGATAGCCGCTGGTTTTAGGAAGAAAAAAAACCTTGTAAAACTAACTTGTTTAAATTAACTCAAGACACTATTTCTCATTAAGGAATATGGTGATTAAATGCAATGCTGACAGACTAATAACAATATTCATTTTAATACTGCAATTGAAAATATGTTAAATGAATATTCACAGCAAGAGATCAAACCCTTGGATAACAGGATGAAAATAGAAAAAAAAATATTTGTTTTTCAAAAATAATACTACACGGGATGAGTAAATACTTTTCTTTATTAGACCTTTATAGTAAACAAGAAAGGAGATAATCTTCTTTGAAAAAAACTGTTTAAGGTAGCTGTTCTTTTGATTCAACTTTTAGCATCCTTGCAATAGAAATGTTCCTCTAACATATTCTTTGCTAGAATATGTTTTTATCATCTCTATCTCTGTGAGTGGTAGAATAATGCCATTTGTGTCACAGAATAATTCTGCAGATGCTGAAAAAGGACAAAGTTTTACTGACAAATATTTGCCTATTTAAAGAAGTCAACAATAGTACATAGTATTTAATCATCTCAATTTTATTACTTATCTGGGGTGGTTTAGTATACTGAATCCCAGCTTACAAATCATTCAGAGTTCCAGTACAGGAACAAGTCTCAATGATTACATCCCATCTCTGTGATACAGGAGATACAGAAGGTAAATTTTAGTGTCATCACTCTTCCTGCTTTTACTTTTTTAATAATTCATTTGCGTATAACTGAGCTGGAGCAGAAACTGTCAGTGAACCTATTAGTCCTATCTACAGACAGAAAACAGAATTGTTTGTATACATATGACTTATTAGGGTGAATGTAAGACCACTGTCTTTCCCTAATGCATTTACAACCTGGCAGTGAAGTCCTCTGACATGCTTACAGTGAGCAGGTGGGAGCATCAGTGACTGAAAATATGACTCCAGGAGCAGAAGGCTCATGGCATTATTTTTTGTACCTCTGCAATCCAGCGTGTTGCAAAGTGATTGTTACTAAAAAAACCCCTGTTCAACGTCCTTTCTTGGGCTTTTGCCTGGCAGACATAATATGGTCTATTCTGGGAGATGTCCCACTTTTTAGTGTCTTTTACAAGAAGTAGTTTTTATTTTCTTCATATTGTGTACCCTTTAGTGAACTTGGACAAATTCTGGTAGACATGGCTTTTTAGATATTTTAGTCTTTCTTAAGTATCTCTTTTCAACTTTCCTGAGGATGTAGTCATATATCTCCCTCTATCTCAAGCTGAAGATTAACATAGGGATTTTTCACTACTTTCACCTCATTTGTTTTCATGCTCTTTCCACTCTGTGGGTCACTAGCATAGCTTGCCATACCAATGGATGTCTATCCTCAATTCAAAAATGTCTATCCCCAATTCAAAAGTAAAATGACCCAAACTTTGATCATGCTTTGGAAAAAGAAATGGTGGCAACCCAAAAAGGGAAAAGGGCTAAGATAGCAAATGGGGGGTCTGCAATCATGTTTTTCTATCCAGGAAACCTTGGATGAAAATATGGGTTCATGAATACTCCCCACTGTAGTAGTTGCATCATAATTTATGTAAGATGGATTTTCACATATAGCTAGTGATCCAAGCTCCTCTTTTGTCACAAAATGCCAAGTAGAATGAAAACATGATAGACTGTAGCTATTATAATTGAAGAGGGAAAAATTCCTCTTCTCAGTCAAATCTCTGTACTACATATTATCTTCTCCTGCCTTGGGTGGTCTGGCCAAGGGAACATCCTCTTGACACATCCCTGTTTCCCTAACCTGTTCCCCCACAAGGCAGCATCTGTCCCTGCTGTAGCTTGCACTATCAGGTTGTATTAATGTGTCCTGTATTAATGTACTTACCTTCTCAGAGTGAAAGATAATAGCTAAAAATAATAGGTTAAAAGAGCCAGTACTTAAACTTTACAAGACAGATTTTGTCAGATCGATCAGTTCATGGAATATAGTTTTACAAAGCAATCCAGTAGCTGAACAGAAGTGTGATAATCAGTGCATTAAAAATGTATAGGAAAGATTTTTTTGAGAGATCAGTAGTCCCAAATCAGAAAATTTGATATGCATCTTTCCATGTCTACTCCTCATTATTCTAAACAGCACCACTTCCCTTTTGTTTGTTCAGAAGAAACAGACTTGAATCACCCAGTCAGCCTCAGGTTCTCTGCTTTTTGAGACAACACTTTTTTCAGACAATATTCAATACTCTTTGAGACTGGAATTTCTTTATTCTATTCTTACAATTTTGCGTTCAAATATATGGCCAGTACAACAAAACAACAGAGACCATTCACTCACCTGATGCAGTCTGATATGATAAAATTTTTACTCAGCACTTGCTAGGTTTCAGTCAGTAATAAAAAGATAGCAGAATACAACTCACTGGGCAGTACGTAATGTAAAAATACATCAGTAGCTTAAGACAACACACAGAAGCAAACCCTTCAGAGAAACACCAGTAACTCATTCTTGCCATAGCAGAACAGTATTTCAAATCAATTTACTTCATATCCATGCAACTTTTTATCTTTGACTGTATTGTGAGGTTGTAAAGACTGCCACTTATTGACATAAAATATGTTGTGGATTCGGTTGAATAGACCAGAGGGATTTAAAAGATATAACAAGGATACTTTGAAATACTTCTTTTTACTAACAGTTCAGTGTTGATTTAGTAATCAACAGGGAGATAGACTATTAATCAAGCAACACTGAAAAGCTATGAGCTGACCTTAATAAAAGACAGTAGGTGAAGTTATGAAGTAGCTTAATTAGCAGAAATGTAATATCAGCTGATTCAGATAATTTACCATGCTGACCATTCAAGCTTATTTCACTAATGAAGAGAAAGAATAAAAACCCATGCAGTATAGCAAATACTTTAGTATAATTTTGTTATTTTCTCCAAATCCCATTAGGAAATTGCATATCTTCAAATGAATTTCCATTTTGTATTAATACAACAGTATTCAAACAGTGCAGAAACTTTGAGGTTATTGGTGACCTACATGCATAGTGCAAATTCCGTAAAAACACACAGGATCTGTAATGACCAAAGGCTTGATGTTTCTTTGGGACAGGTAGGAAATCTGGAAACAAAGATCTATGTTTTTCATGCTTATAATTGCAAACATACATTACTAAATGTAAAGCCTCTCAAACTTTGTAAATTAAACACACCAATGATTTTCTAAAGCTCAAGGTTCACTCTGGCTGCTACACTTGCAGCCACCTCAGTGTACACCAAGTCATAAGAAATCACTTGTCAACGAGTTGACAGTGTGGTTTCTGCCTGATTTCCCAGCAAATGCATGTGTATAAAATTATCATACTGAAATCAGTAAACAAGGCATTAACAGGTGCCTCATGCTTCCAAGACTGCAGAAGACTATTCATAAAATGAGATTCGTATTTTTTTTGTCTTTTTCTCTTAAAAGAGTATTTAATAGATACATTTGAAAAGCTTACATGCACCTTATTTCTCATGGTTTAAGCAACCTTCAAATTTTATATAATTAATTTGAATCTGAAATTTCCTGACCTGTTCTCACTTGTTCTTTTTTCCTTCTTTTAAGCAAAGGAAATTAAAACGAAGACAGTATAAAATGTAAAATTAACACTGTTGTTTTGCTTTATTAGTTTTGACCATGTTTTTCATTCAAGGACCAAAGCATTTTGTCTGGAATTCAGGCTACATAGTTCCTGTTTCATCTCTGGGAATTTCAGTATTTCAAAGCTTTCTAGTAATTCTCCTTGCAGCTGCTACTCAGGGGCAGTCATGCCTGTGCTGCTCACACCCAAAACCAGAGCATTATTTGCTAGCATAATGGATTTACATTCTTGAGAGCATTTGCAGCCCAACTGACATAGATAATGACAAGTTCCCAGGAATGTGTGACAACATCAGGATTGTCAGAGTTTTAGAGAACAGACTGAAGGTCTGGCTTACTGTGCTGCTCTGCACTGTCCTGCAGCAGCCTTAAGGCTCAAAATGAAACAAAACTTTGAGAACATTATAATTTAGCATTAAGGAATAAACCCAGACTACATGACTAAGACATTTGTAGTTCCTTCAAGAAGTCACAGAGATGTGATTTGGCGGGGGTATTTTTGTTGATGTTGGTTGGTGGTTTTTTTTTTTTTGTTTTTGGTTTTGGTGCTTTATTTTTCAAATAATACTATTTAAAAGTCATGAAAAATGTACGATTCTTCCTTTTGGCACTTTCATTTTACCATATAATGTAGAAAAAGACCAGAAATTTAAATTTCTCATTAATTAAGTATGACTAAAACCATGGTTAAAAATAGTAGGACAAAATTAATCTTATTGGAGCTGAATTTTATTCTGCCCTGTTGTTATTAGACAGTATATTATTCACCTTCTTATTCTGGCTACAGATGCTTTGTTTTTCCTCACATGGTCCAGGCTGAAACTTCACAGAGGTTTTCAAAACACAAACCAAAAGTGACAGACCAATAAGCAAGCTGAGACAACATTTCACAGATAAGTCTTTATACAACACATGAATGTTAAAACATATCTGCTGCATGAAAAGGCATTGCTTATAGATAAAGCTGATTTTAGAACATCTCAAAATCCTTGCTGCCTTTTTATTCTAATAAAACAATCTCTATTTATTCAAAACAAAGAAATTTTAGCTGTTTTCATTCGACATCAAACTAAATGAAAAATCATTAGTAATTTTTGCCAATAAGTGAATAGTTTCTTGATAAGCATGGAGCTATTCCACAATGCCGTAGGAAAAATCAACTAGAAAACTAGTTTATTTGCAACCTAATTGCCAAAACCTGATCATTCTTTCATCACCTCCTACCTCTTTGAGTATTAGTCTGTCAGAAACAATGCAGCAGATTTATTTATTCAGGGACTTGTTCCTGCTGAAAACTTGCTTCCTCACTTTCCTTCTGAAATAACACCAGCAAAAGGAAGTAGTCTGGGAAGATTTGGAGAAGGGGAAGAGGGAAACAGGTAGAAGACTGCAGCACCTCTGCAGTACCATGTCATGGTGCTGCACATGGTATTGGGGCAAGTCCACAGAAAATTCAAGAAAACAACAGGAATTATAAACTGCAGGTTGAAGTATACTGTACAAGAAAACATTTTGATGTACTTAATGGCAAGGAAAAAATCAAAGACTGAGGTGATTCATGCTTAATTGCCTGGAATGCCACATGAACTAGTTTGGGCTAAAAAAAGAACATTGTCTAAAGATAAAGTTCATCTTTAAGGAAGGGTAAGATAGCCATGTTTTTTTGCCTTTTTTTTTTTTTTTCGTGTCCTTAGAAAACCTTCTTTCTGTTGGCATTAGGAAAGTTGTCTCATCAGTCTGCTCCAGCATCCTTGCAGAATCCCAGGTGTCAGATATGGACCATCGCAGTAACCATGAGGGTGTACAGTACAGTACAAGAGACTGTACACAAGGTCTGACCCAAAAGTAAGGGAACTGTGAGATCTTGTCCTGGTAGACAAAAGCAGGAAACTTGAGACTAAGGGACATGCAGTTGGTGCTACCACAAATAGTACTGGATGTGGCTAGCCCTGTGCAACTAACATCTCTACATCACAATAAAACTTGCTAATTGCTTCATATCTATGAGATGCAGCAATAGCTAAAAATCAGGACAATGTGACAGTGGAAAAAACAGAATATGTAACAGAAGAATTGAGTTATATTAATTTATGCCCATATTTATAATTCAAGTAACTACTTACAGGCAATCTATGGAATTTCTGTCTTTGCTACTTTCCCTTCATTTTGGATGTCAGTAGGAGAGTACAGCAAATATGCTGTTATTCCTTTTTTTGTTATTTTATTGACACATCATATTGTCTGGGAAAAAAAAAACCACAACAAAACACACCTTTTCTCATTTGATGTTTAATAGGTGCAAATAATTTATGCCCTTTTTTTTTGTGGGTTTTTTTGTTTCCCCATATGTGTTGCCTAAGGATAAAAATCAGGGTTATTATTACTAGTACTGGAAGAAACAATCTTTGGGGTATGATCTTTGTTTTCAGTCTGTCTGAAACCCTTTAGCTCACTGACTACAGTGATGCTGAATGCAAAGAATGTACCTGTCAATCACCTAGGGATTTAAATCTATTGAACACTGATTTTTCCCTCACAGAAATTTTAATACAGGCTTGCATTTCCTTTTATGGAAAAGAAAGCATGAATATAGAGATATCCAGAAGCACAAAAGTTTAAAAAAAAAAAAAAAAAGAAATAAAAAAAGGGAGGAATTCAGTCTTCAAAGGAAAACAGAGCAGTGGGGTCAACCTGTTCCACAAATTTCTCATTTATGAGCACAAATGTGAGAATATAAGGCTATTTATAGTGCTGAAAGTGCTTGAGACTCCAAGATTTCATTTTCAGCTGAATGGATGCATGGTATCAGTTAATATCCAGGGAATATAATCACAGAATAATCTATTTTGAGGGAATTGAGCCCGATCTTTGAGAACTTCAAACAACAATATTTATTAGAACACAGTTCTGTAAGGGTACATAGTGAATTAAAAAAAAAAAAAAAAAGAAAATAAGCTGAAGTAACTGTCTTTATCCTCATGTAAATTAGATTAATTAGTATTTTTGTTATCTTTTGGGAAAAGCTGATAATAGGAGCTGCATTGTTTATGCAAATAGTGTCCAAATATGCAAAATGGACATCACCAGATTATAAATTAAACTTCAGCAAACTGATTAGCCTGAGTCTATCTTTAGAAAGCAGAAAACCTCATTAAAAACACTGACTCTATATTAAAAAAATGAGAAAACATTTTATTTTTCTTCGGCAATGTACAGGAATACTAGACACAGGAAATTAATCTTAACTTCACCTTAAATCTTCATTTTTCTCCCTTTTGGAAATTATTTTGAATCCTTGCAAGTTCCTTGACAAAACCCATCTTCCAAAGCAATGAGTACAGTTTGCTCTTTAAATAAAATAAACTAAATCTTTACAGCAGCTAGAACTCATCAGAATTTTGAGTTTGGTATATAGTAATATACTCAATCCTGAAGAAAAGTATGGAAAAAAATAATATTGAAGTAATTCCATGCCTTAACAGAACAAATTTCTCAGAGAATATTCACGGAACTTTGTCAGCTTGTTTACTCATGCATCACCTTTAGTTGGAAGTGCAGAAAAACTAGAAGACTACAATTAAATCAACTATGAATGTGTATGTGTTAAATTGTGTAAAGAGCAATGATCTTGGTTGCTGAATCTTAGACTATAAACTGACTGCCCTTCAGAAAGTATGAAATCAGCACAAAATCTTCACTCCCTTGAAAATGTGGATCAAAACTTAAAAATCAAGACACATTAATGGAACTTGAAATAACCATATGAGTGACCTTCAAAATCAAACTTACTATCCTGCTCCCTTATGTCTATTAATTTAGCTTTATAAATTCCCTATTCATCATAATTCATAAAGAAAAATATTAAATATACAGGAATACATACATCACATCATGATTTGAAGGAGCTGGGAAAAAATCAGCATGGACAAGTATGTGTAACATAGAAACAATGTGCTACCCAAACTTGCGTCAGCAGTGTGCCACAACTACTTGCAAAATTCAGTTTTAGTTCCAGTATCAGTTTCTGAAAAAATTGTTGATTCCAACTCTGAGAACTGCCAAAACCCTTAAACAAGAAAAAACAAGGCACAGTTTGATCCCCTTCATCTCAGATATGTAGTCTCATAGATGTAGCCTAGGAATTTTATTTTTATTTTTGTATGAGCAAACAGAATCAGTTTTTCAAAATTCTATGAGTAAAAAGAATGATAAACCACTACACCAACAAGGAAGTTTTTCCTTCCAATATCTGACAGTTTTATGTTTCCAAGCAGAGCCCTAGTGGTATCAGTGTATACCACTTTCTTGCCCAAAAAGTTAATTCAAAAAGTTTTGTAAAAAAATGTAGTCTGCTGTAATAATTCTGTGAGCTTCTAAGGTTAGCAGGTTTAAAATAGAATGGAGGAATTGTGTATCTCAGTAAAAGAGAAATAATAGAAAAATTAAAACAAAATTTGTCCCTATGATAAGATACACCTTATTTCAGTTTTTCATTTTCCTCAACTCTGGAAAAGAAATTAGTTTCTGGGTTTTGGCTACTCACAGTCCAGCATTGATTTTACTCTTAACTAATACATAAACAATTTTAACTTGGGAGTGATTTATTTTCAGTTTGTCAAGCTAACAAGAATTTGAAATCATGTTTTCCCTTCATTTTTCTGCAGTCTGCATACACGTGTTCTTTTTTTTAGAATTAAAGTGTTTTATTTAGGCATCAGTGAAATGTTAATATTTCAGATATTTTCTTTCATCTTGAACTGGGAAACAATCCCAGAATACCTGCCCCAAATCAAATCAGAGGTGGTGGAGATCTATTCCTATCTAAATATGTTTCTTAGAATGATTATGGGACTTAAGCAGTTGAACAGAGAATCAATATGACTGCCATTATATTTACATATGTCTTTGGAAAATGTGACTGCTTTGAAAGACATGTGAGGGGAAAAGACAGTAAAGAAGATTTAGATCTAAATATCTTTCTTTGAGTGATTATGGGATATAAGCTTTAGGAACCTCTGTTCAATGCTGCTAACCATTTCATTGCTGTCTACCAATAAAACAATGAAACAGGAGTTAAATTTGTTGTTGTGTAATACTACAACAAATAAAGTTCTCAGATGTAAGAATATGCAAGTGTTTCTCAATGCAAATAAAAGGGGTTTTTTCAGATTTACAGCTGCATGACTTGAAATGAGACTATTTGCCTGCTTTTCAGTAACTCAAGTACTCTGCATTTGTACTGTCCAGTGCACATAACATGTAAAAATATAAATGGCAAAAGGATAGCAAAGATCAGCTTCCACTCTGGAAAGACTAAGCTAAGCCAAATAAACTGCAGTTTATAACAAGATCATATTTATTCATAATATGCAAAACCAGCAAGGATCAATAGCTCCATTATACTTGGACTCAGAGGCATGGAAATAAATAGCAGACCCAGAGTCCACTGACAGCTTTCTGAAGTTCATTATCAAAGTCTCCAAGCACTAGACCAGCTGTATCTAACATTACTAACTTCAGTCATGTCCCAGGAAAACAAAAAATGTACAACTGTTTACTAATAACTCCCTCATGACACATCTTCTTGTTTCTTCAGGCAACATTTTTGATCTGTATCTTTCTCCCTTACTGCCCAGACTAATATTCTCCATGGTTTTTGACAGTGGGCTTTTTAGATAATTTGGAGGCTACCTGCCCTGTCTGCCTGCCTGATTTGCTGATGAGGCTCAGTTGCCCTCTATAAAGGTGTACCAGCTGTGGAGAGACTGATAAAATCTATCATTGCATGTGAAGTGTTAAAAAGCTTCTCTTGGACCTCTGACATTAGTCACAAATCTATATAACTGATAGCAGTGATTCATAAAAGAATGATGCACAGGATCTCTCAGTCCATCCATAAGTGTACTTTGTAGCTTGTATTCAAAGTCAGGGGTTTTGTGTTTGCACATAGCATTGCATACATTCTCGAGGTATAGGTACTTGCATTATTAGTTGCTGTTTGGGTTTTTTGAGTTTCTTTTTTTTTTAATCATTACTTATTAAAGATCCTAACTAGGTTCCTTGTAAGCAGGCCTTGTGTCTGTGTCAAGGTGAGACAGATGCCCTTCCTGAGAACGTCATGGTTTTGATCCTTTTGTCCAGACTAAGGAACTCACCTGAATGTAGTTGAACTCCTTCTTCCCATCAAAAAAAGTGGCATGTACCATCTGAAATGGGCTCAGAGTGTAGCTGGGTGGGACCAGGAAGAGGTACCAAATGTCACAAACTGAGCCCAAGACAGATGTTGGACAGATGGAGAGACCTGCTGATTTTAACATGTCCTTTGGTTACAGAGGCAGGCTTCTATTCAGAAAGACTATTAGTCACACCTTCAGGCACTGTATTGCCATGGAATACTCCTTGAATTCATCTTTCCCAGAGATAGAGCCAAATGCCATGACAGCCTGTTCTCTCCTCTGCTGGACAGGAACTCAGAAGGAGAATCCTAATATAACCACCCTATTAAAAAGAAAAAAATAAAAGTTCAATGTTTAATGAATTGGTGGGTCTAAAGGGGACCAATTGCTACTACTATAGCTGAAATCTCAATTATTTTAGAGTTATCTGTTTTCTAGGAAACCAAGATTAAGAGAAAAAAAACCAAACACAAACACATTCACCACTTAAGATCCAGATTCTGGAAACCACATATATGACTTGCACTGAAAGACTCCAGTGAGCTGATGAAGAATGAGGAGAATATAGCAGGGACACACTTTCCACTTTTCAGGATCTGTTTACAAAATTAAAAAGCATTCAACCACATAATAAAAAGCCTTGTTTCTATTCCCTTCCAGGAATTCTATTCCAGGTAAAAGCAATTGGATCATCACCTCACAGTGGACACATTGATTAAGTAGTTTTCTGGCCCCTGGAATTTTATATTCTTCAACACATGCTGCCAGAGCCTCATTTCATAGAAAGGAAACTAGTTTCTACCTTGATGCTTTAATAGCTTTATAATGTGAATTTATGGCTCCTTAGTCTGAGGTGGGACAGGAATTCTAGATCATCTACACCTACTTGATGAGATAATGGATGTATCTATTCTTAGCATTTTAAAAAGAAAATAAAATGCCTTTAATAAGATCTGTGTACTACATGTGTGTAAAGCACACCTACTTTATGAGGCTTGCAGAGATCTAAACAGCTGTTGCTGCAAAGCTAACTTGATGGTGAAACAGTCTGATGTAGACAAAGAAGTGCCCAGCTGTAAATGCTTGTAGAGGTGGCCAGCTTTTAATTTTACATCTGGGCATTTAAAATTTGCCTTATATTGAGTTAAGAAGAATTTTCCTTATACTGAGTTAAGATGCTTTTCTTGATGCTGGTCCAGACTTGCCTTTTTATTTAACTGTTTCTAGTCCAGTACTTCAGCTCTTTGTCAAAGACAAACATAGGTTGAACAGGCAGGCCAGTGCTTTGTTTGGCTACCACAAGATTATTTTACACTACTCCAGTTTTGCCAATAGAAAAGGAAGATTTTCTAGGTTGTGTAAATTCTGATTTAAAAGCTCACTGGAATTGTATATAAGATCCGAGGAGAATTGTTTCAAATATGCAGGAATAAACAGAGTTCACATGCTCTAGAAAATTTTACTATTTCTTTGGGAATAATCTGTGTAGAAAAAGGATTAAAATCTGCAAAAAGTGTTCATCATGAAATTGCTAACCAGCTAAGTCAGACTAGAGGCAGAAGTGTTAAGAGCTGAATAGTCACTGATAGTTGTTTACTGATAATCATTTATTTTTCTCAGTTTCAGAACTAAGGCATCTAACAAAATGAAAAGGATGCTCAGTCTTTGAGGCTTCTGATTCTGATGGGAGGATGCAACAGCAGAAGCATCTATGAATAGTATAAGAAATCACACAGGTGAAGTTGAAGAAGAATTCAAGACTCATGAGGGGAATTTCTACTAAGTATTGCATTAAGTGTTGCATATTTTATTACAGATGAAGTTTCATCTTTGACAAAAGTTGAGATCAAATCTGAATTAAGAAATTGTACCTTCCAGTGTTTTTTTCCTTCTGAAATAACTGGTATCAGGGAGAGTGTCTGGTGATCTAGCACATATTCTGCCACTGACAAGATGTCTTCTAAGCCCTTAGTCACAAGGAAATATGAACTTCCATGTGGAAGCTGTATGAGTACATGAAATATGTAACTACGGTAAAGTTCTTGCAGAAAAGAACTCTGCAAATGCAAAAATAATTTCATCTTTTTTCAGCATAGTCCCCTTTCTACCTTTCCTTTTCCCAAAAGAGAGACTAGAACATTCCCATAGATCTAATTTTACCAGGCTTCCTCAAGGCTATCCATCCAAGACAGGTCCAGAGGCTCCAGTAAGTAAAAGAGAAACAGGTGATTATCACACTGCTATAATAAATTATCACAATATTTAACAACGATCTCAAATCCAAGTGATGAAGACTGTCTTGTATGCAGACTGCTTGATTCTATCTGTCTCTACAGTAGTTTTGCCTTGGAAACAGCTAGCTGGAGCAGACCATAACAGACATGAAGGAATAAGTTAGCAAAAGAGTATAACACTGCTCTGTAAGGCGCATGCAGTCTCTGGACAGAAAGACTTGTTTATTGCATCGAACTTTCTTGAAAGCTAATTTTGAGGTAACAGACCTGGGAAAATGAAAAAATCAGTTTTGACATCTGAAGGTAAATTGTTAAAATACCAATATATGGAAGACTATGCAGCTAATTAACTTTTACAGCCAATATATAGCCAATTAACTTTTTCACATTTACCATATGTTTATCTTCCTTCAGGGAGTATTTCCAGGAGGAAATCATAATGGGAAATAGTTTTGCCTTTTATATGGGAATAAGATCTGTTGATGATAGCTACAAATTCTTACATACCTCATGGTAGCTTGAAGAGAACGTGCTGTTGAAATCTGAGAAATGAAATGATTTCACAAAGTTCTTTTCCATAAGTGGTTACCTAAAAATGGTCCTTTGTCTTTTCCTTAGAACAAGTCGAAGCAGTCAGTATCAGCAGTACTCAGAAAAAAAACAGCACATCAATTCAGACAAGACTCCAGATCAATTAATTTTCACACAGTGGAAGAGCGTATTTCCAAGCTCCCTGACTGCTTCTCTCAGGAATAACTACACATTACTGTCTATAATACAGTAAATGTACAGTCCAGGTAAAGCCTAAGCCTTTCTTGTTGAGGTGAAAACCTGTACTCAAGCTTTTACATTAGGACTTGTCACCTAAATTACTGGTAAATATCTGCTCTTACCACAATAAATTGTAGTAAGTTTTTCAGTTCTTGATGATAATCATACTATGGGCTGGTGCTCCTGCAGTCTTCTTCTCTTCACTGTAACCAGAGAGGAGCATTGCAGTCATCTTGGAAATATCTGAAACTATTAAATGCAGACAAACTTGGCTGGTATTTCATAATTCTGTCTTGAAATTATAAAAATGAAATGCATAAATGAATGCAGTCTGTGACTGCTTTTGAGCTGTTTGGTAGTGTAACTTCTCAGTTCATTTTGTAGTCCCAGTCTCTCTCCAGAAGAACTGTTAGAGCACACTGAAGTCTTTTTTTGCACCCGTGATTGCAAAAGTTAGTTGTCATTATTCTCAGGATATAGGACTGCTGTCTCAATGGCACAGAATGTACCTGTTTCTGCTTTTTGATAGAGTTCCTTCTTGTATAGTCTTGGCAGAATTGCTTTCACCTGCAATGTAAAGTAGGTAAACACCAGGGAGAGAGTGTCCAGAAGGTTGCTCTTTTAATGCTCCTTTAAGGAAATGCCCCTGTAACGCAGTGCAAGCATGTTAAGGTACAATCGTGAGTACTAGATATGAACAAAAACATTGTCCATGTTTTTTGTATGCAGACTGTGTGGGGTTTAATTTCAGAAAGGGGAGATTTATTTTACATATGAAAATGACCCAATTTAAATATTGAGAAAAAACCAGAATCTGCATTCTGGAAATTTCAAAGGACATATTTTGTTAGGTATTATAGACAGAGTTTATGGAAACTACTTTTTATTTTAATGAAAATTGAGAACAAACTCTGAAATATTTCTAGTTACTGGTAACTGAATTTATTGCCACACTTTTTGTCTGTGAATATCTTTTCAAAGGTAGCATATTAATCATGTTTATGAAAAGAAGGCATTTAAAACTGCCTTGAGACACACTGAGAATAATTTTTGACTTTTAAGTGTGTGCTTACTCTGTTGTTCCATAACATTTACAATAAACTTAGTTTTCTCCTCCAGTTTTGTACCTGCAGTAACATAAAAGCCAATGCATTTGTTAATTATGTATTTATTATTTGTGTTTATTACTTAATCTTCAAAATAAAATAGTAAGGAAACTGAATATCGGCAATAAGGAAGTTTTTCGGTTGGAATTGGAGCCATCAGAGAACAACTGTCTATATGACAGTCAAAAGCATTCTTTTTGCAATTTTCAAAGCTAATTTTAATGTCTCTGTTAGAATAAAACATATTCAACTATCAAAAGTGCCTGTAAGAACTGAATTAGTCTTTTGTCATGAACTTTCTGAAATGAACTGAATGAGCATTCAGCAGTCATAGATGTTAAAACCCAGAGAGAAACTAGGTGAAAATTTTTCTTTAATCCTTTGTACACTTTTTCATTAAGGGAATTAAACTCCTGAAGTTCTCTGTTGGGGCAAATTGTTTGGCTCAAATATTCCTGATGTCTGCTATCTCAAATAGCAATTCAAGACCTTGCACTAATTAAGCATAATATTAAAAAATATTATATTTTTCTACTTGCATTCTAGGCAAAAAAAAAATATTTTACAAAAGATAGGAACATAGTTGCAGGTAACCAGTCATTTTATTTTGACTGACATAATCTTCAGTCTTTCAACACTAAGTCATCTGCTTCATAGAACGTGTGACAAGTGAAAAGTCATTTTAATTACATATATAGCAAATATCCACATGCATACTCTCAAGGTATCGTTAATGGACAGTTTCCTGAAAGAATTTTTCCAATTCACTTTGAAATTGTATCCAGCCCTTGCATTGACATCTTATTCCTGTGCTTATTAATTTCAAACCAACTATTATTGATGAAGTACTTTAATCGCTGGCAGCCTTTCTCACTACATTGCTTTAGCAAAAGCTGCAGAAAACTGATCACTGAATAAATGCTTAAATTTAAATTTAAACAAGTCAAACACACCTAGAAAGTACATCTTTGTTTTCTATTATGAGGAAGAAACACACAACACAGATACAGCTTTATTTAGGAAAGCAAATGGCTAACTTAACTTTGGAAAAAATTTAAATAGAATCCTCAAAAGTCATACCACCCCCTAATCTGCAGGGGAATCCTGCTGCCAGATTTCTTTCTTGACACATGAAGCTGAAGTACACATCTATTATAGTTTGCTTTTTCATCTTTAGCACTAGACAACACTAAGATTTTATGTGGTTTCATAGATCCTTTTGTACATCTTCCACTCACAACATAATAAGATTTGAAGACTGAGTGACTCTTTTCCACATTTGTTTCTGAAATTCTTCCATCAGCATGTCACACTCTTTATATATGACCTGTTGAAAACATTACTCAAACCCTAATATCTTCATTTTATATTACCTCTTGTTGCATCATTCACAGAATAGTTAGGGTTGGAAGGGACCTTTGCAGATCCTCCAGTCCAATCCCCCTATCAGGGCAGGGTCATCTAGAGCTCATTACACAGGATTGCATCCAGGTGAGTTTTGAATGTCTCCAAAGAGGGAGGTTCCATGACCTCGCTGAACATGTTCCAGTGCTCTGCCACCCTAAATGTAAAGAAGTTCTTCCTCAGGCAGAGATGGAACTTCTTGTGTTTTAGTTTGTGGCTTTTCCTCTTTGCCTTGTCACTGGACACTACTGTCTGGCACAAAAGAGTCTGGCACATTACTCTTGACACCTGCCTTACACCTGGACACCTGGATATTTGTATGCATTTATGAGATCCCCTTTCAGTCTCTCTAGAGGCCCAGATCCCTCAGTTTCTTCTCATAAGAGAGGTGCTTCAGATCTCTAATGATCTTTGTAGACCTCCACTCAACACGCTCCAGAAACTCTGCCTTTTTGAAACATTCATCACATTGCAGTTGCAGGTTATGCTGGACAATAGAGAAAAGACTTTGAAAAATGATAAAGGTGCATGCTTTTTACCCCCAGATTTTACCAACTATTTTTTGTATTGCTAGGGGCTGTTACTGTTTAAAATCTGTGCATATTGTATTTATAGATTTAAATTAAGCACTAACAACCCCAGGTGCAGGATATTTAATCACCCTTTTTCATCTTGTGTTTCTCTCTTCATTCTTATTTATTATCTTGATCACTATTTCTATTCTGACTTGATAGCAGTTCCCTACCTAGAGACTTTATAAATCAGAATATTTTGCTCATATTTATTTTGTTTTAATTTCAGTATAGTCATTTACAGGTGTATTACTATTAAAATTTTGGTGCAATTCAAATAATTTTATAGCAAAGTCTTTTTTTCATGTAAAAAGGGCATGCCAATGTTGTTTATCTTCTAAACTCTCCCCCCCCAAGTTGTACTTTATTTCTATTATTTATTTTTGAATTAATTGTATTTCATCAATAATTAATGGTTGTATGCAGTTTGAAACATTCTTAACAATGTTAAGAAACAAGCAGGAATCTTTTGGAAAGTTTAGCTTGGGTTGCCTGAATGCATTGATGGGTAGATACTCATGATAGCACAAATGCAGTTCAATGTACATATATAATGCTTTTAAAGAGAAATAGCTTATAGTTAAACTAAGAATGAGCAACCATATAAGGCACTTAAAGAAGTAGGCAAATGATTTGCAAGACCATTTAGAATGTATGCTTTTGTCCAAGGCAAAAAAAAAAATCACCAATGAAAGAAAGAGATGAAAAAAATGAAATCAAGTTGTTTACTTGTTTCATTTTGCAGATGGATACAAAATGCATCAACTTAAAAATGTTATGCATAAAAAATCTGTAAGTAAAGGCAGTAATCTATTTATTGGCTATAACAGACATTATATCCACTTCTTTTGCAAAAGTTGTGGCATTTATTTCCTGCAGTACAATTGTATTACTTTTTTTCCACTGCTTTTTTGTACATTTAGGCTTCATTATTCACTTTTGATCTTTTTATTGACCAAGTAACCTTCAAGGCTCATGGAACTGGCAGAGGCAGTTGGGCTGAAGTAGGAGCTGAAGATGAAATGCGGGCAGGGGCGGACCTTGGAGGCACGACTGGAGCCTTAATGGGCCGGTGCCAGGGTGCATTGTGCTGGCTGCATGACAATTGTTGAGGAGCTATGCAGAATGCATAGTCTCAAAATTTTCCTCGAGGTGAACCAGGAAAGTCATTTGAAAGCAGCCTGGGAAGAGATATGGCTTAGAGTAGAAATGAAGCCTAAATCTGGTCCAGGGCGTGGATTAATGTGAGGTGGAATGCATTGCTTCAAGGCTAACTGGACTGTCCCAGGGATCAAATGCCAGTCAGGGCTGCAGCTAGGCAGCTGAAGCTACATCTACAAAGCTCAAGAGAGAGATTAAAGATAAGTAAAGCCTGATTTATGGTTTCAGTTAGGGACACGGTTATTTATAATACGACATTCTTGTTTGATGTTCCTGTCTACATTCAATTTAATTTCTGATAGTGATATCTCTTGTTGCTGTTATTCTTCCAAGCTCTGCTCATTTTTCCTTTTCCAGTCATATATAATACATTTTTGTGAGGACCTTCTTATACATAAATATTTTCAGTTGGTCAACGTTCATTTTACTTAAAAGAACAGCTACAGAAATGTCCTTCAAACGTAACACTAAAGTGCTGTTATAGTAAAAAAAATATTTTTTTTATATCATAACAGGAAGTAGTTAACACATTTAAAACATAGTTAACTTAGTTCTAATTCACGTATTTTAGTACTTCAGCTATTATATGAAAATTCAAAACTTCTTTGGGTACTTGATAGATGCCAGTTTCATATTATTACAGAGAGAATGCCCTTTCCAAATAAGATATGAAGATGGCTTGTATTTTAATTGAGGAATGCTAAGATGAAGTGCCATATATTGAAAACTATTTCACATGCAGTAGTCTAGTAGAAAAAAGAGATTGCATTTATGGGGCAAGAAAGGGAAGCTACAGAAATCAGTATAAAAGGTAACTGGCTGACTTGTTTAAATACATTATAAAAATAATGGGTAAGTTAAAGTACTAGGAGCATATGCATTATATGATGCTTACAAAATGGAGTCGTTCTTACTTTGTTGCATATTACTCTCAGAAGCATGAAATTAATCAGTTCAGTAAGACTGCATAATTCTGAAAGCAACATCTGCATCTTTCACTGTTTGTATGTCGGAAGATCAGGCATTCAAGTTGGAAATAGTCATCCTAAATTCTTTTTGGTGATGATGGAAAGAAACAGACACCTTCAGATTAATCTGGCTTGTTTTAGATATCTATGTTAGAGTGAGCCACATTGTTCTTTGGAGCTCTCTTTCTCTCTGTCATCAATAAAAATTAATGGGATGGCAGATTTTAATAACATTTTGGATGTCTATAGCCAGGTAAGAATAATATTCTTTCCTCCACATCTCCTACCCGTATTCATAAAATAACTACCTGTATGCACATCCATCTCATTCTTCAAAGTGGAATATTTTCCCTCACCAAGTACACTTGTGCTTTCAACCCTTTCAAAGCTGGTTGTGCCACGAAGCACAGAGGAGCACTGTGAATAAAGAGCTTTAGGAGGACTCAAAATAGACAGTTTCTAATTCTTCAATGAACTAGATAAATGAGTAGAACTTGAAAGAATAGGTAAATCATCTGTGAAAATGGGATAAGCTGAGCAATAATAAAAACAAACTGTTATTTTGAGGAAATACAGAAAAACCCCAGGAATATTAATAAAATATTTGATAAAAATAAAACTAGAGGTATTGCATTCATTAGGAAACCGTGGGGTTTTTTTTCTTCTCCTATGGTTAAGAATTGTTTTTTATGTATTTATTTTGTTAACAGTTTTTTTATTAGTGGTATTTCTTCAATAATTTTTGGTAAAAAGCTATGGAGGGAACGGAAAGAAAAGGTTCTCAATAGGTCATATAATCATAAAATGGTTAGGGTTGGAACAGACATTAAAGATCATCTAGTTCCAACTAACCTGCCATGGGCAGGAATGCCATTTACTAGATTACTCAAAGTCCGGCCAAATCTGGACACTTCTAAGGATGGGACATCCACAACTTCTCTGGGCAAGCCATGCCAGTGCCCTGCCACCCTCACAGTAAGGAAATTTTTCCCTAGCATCTGATCTAAACCTGCTCTCTTTCAGGAGGGAGATGGACACAGTACTCCAGGTGGGGTCTCATAAGGGCAAAGCAACAGGAGAATCACCTCACTCAACCTGCCAGCCACGCTTCTTTTGATGCAGCCCAGGTTGTGGTCAGCCTTCCAGGCTGTGAGTGCACACTGTTGGCTCAGGTTCAGCTTTTCATCCATGAGAACCCCTAAGACCTTCTCCACAGGGCAGCTCTCAATGACTTCTTCTCCCAATCTGTATTTATACATGGGATTGGTCTGACACAGGTGCAGCACCTTGCACTTAGACATATTGAACTTCATGAGATTCTTCTGGGCTCACATTTACCCAGGTCCCTCTAGATGTCATCTCATTCTTTGTTGTGATGTTAAAGACAACTTCATAAGGTGAAGGACTTTTAACATTGTTAGAGAATACTGCTTTTACTAAGATAACCCTTGTTTTTGTAAAATATATGTAGCAGATGCATCTGGATTTTTTTCACTTTCTTTTGGACGTTTCACTTTGTCATAAAGTTTGATTATGTTCTCCAGATAAAAAGAAAATTGCATAATCCCATGAAGTATTTTTTCAATCGGTGCCAGTTAAAATATTGTTCACATTTTCAAATCTGGGTAGTCTTTTGTACCAGACTGGCTGCGATGTTTCAGTGTTGTGCGTTAATCTGAAATTTAGGTATCAGCCAGAAAGCTTAAACATTCCCACTGGGTAAGAAGTTAATGAAACTAGGCTAAGCTAGCTAAAGTTACTTTACCTCACGCTAAGAGCCTGGATACAGGCAGCTACCACAAATCAACCAAGGTGTGTGAAGCTGTTGCACCACAACTTGTTCATTCATATACACCCTTTACCGTGCTTTGAAATCTGCTGCATTTTGATATAGTAAGTATCATAGGTTGTAAATGCATAATTAATAGGCTCTTTCTCTGCTTATGTTTTACTGTTCAATTTTCTCTACCTGAATTGCAATAAACTGCTGCATTAAAATAAACAAAAACCTCAACAAAACTCACACACGAGTATATTGATTTCACTTAAAATTCTTAACTGATTTATATAATTTTGTTTTGTGTTAGATTACAAAGATACTTAGAGATGCAACAGTGAATGTTAACAAGTCAGCTTACAAGTAGTTAATTTAATACTCTTTAGATTGTACACAACCCACATTTTCAATTCATATTTTCTTCAGTGCACAGCACAATAAAGTTTCATGAAGAGGTTTTATGTAGCCGGTCTGTAGAGGTAGAGTGAAATACTCCTTAACTCCAAGCTTGCTGCCTGAATGAAGCTCAGATCTTTAGGACATGCTTTCTTCAGTCTGTTCCAATCCTTTTTAGTCAGTGTCTCATGTATTTTGTGCTGCCTGTCTGTATTAAGCTTCATGCAAACTTCTTTTGTGCCTGCCAGTTTTACCCTGCCAGAGACCAAAAAGGAATTTAGGCTCCTTCACTTCCACCACTGAACTGCAACATAGCTCAAGCAAGACTATTTTCCTTAAGTGCAACATGATTAAATTGTTTCAAGGATTTTGGACATGTTATGAAAGGGCAGACTGGACTGCCCTAACAGACACGGTCCTACAGTCTTTACATACAAACTACACATACAGTCTGCACTGCCCCCACCTCTGTTTCCATCAGGACTGTCTGAAATAATGTGGGTCTGTGTTGCAGCTTACCAGAGTATTGTCTCAGTGTGAAACTAATGGTGTTAGTTACATGCCTTGAGGAAGGGAAAAGGGTCTTCAGATATGTTTGATGCTGCAGGATGTCCTTGCATTGTGTTGGATGTGGAGAGTGGAGGAAAGCACTCCTGGTGTAGTCTTGTCTATATGCTTTTGGGGATTGACTAAATCCCTCCTTTAGCTCAGGTTTAATCTTGGGAAAAGTTGGCCGGGGCAGTTGAGTAGTGAGCTGGTGGGGAGAGCTGCAATTATGTGGTGGGATAATCAGGGACTAGTGCTTGAGTTTGTTCCCTGGCCCCTTGTGCTTTCCAACATAGACAGTACAGAGTTCTTTACAATTCAGGAAAAAATGAGTGGACTAAATCAGGCTATTAATTACTAGCCATTTGTAAAAAGGTCTGTAACCCTTTTAGGCAAATATAGTGATTCCTTGATAATTTTGGCATACACTTTACCACAGGGATTAATAACTTTTATCCCTCTGAGGGCCTAAGTGAGACATGGTGCACAGGAAATGCTCAGCAGATTCAGCAAAGTGCTATTGTCATGCACCAAAAAATGACTGATCCCAATCAACAGTTGCCACAGTTTGTTTACAATTTGGAAAAACTTTCCAATTTTAGCTAAATATCCTTGAAGGAGCTTAGGATCCTATTCTGCCAGAGTTAGTCATTAAACTGCAAAGCCTCTCTTTTCCTCTTCCTCATCTTTTTCTTTGCCTCTGTGAGGTTTCTGGAAGACATTATTAACAACCCAGTTACTTTGTCAAACCCTGAGAGGTTTTCTCCAAACTGCCACACCTGCAAAGGATCTGAAGCTGTTCTGTCTAGTTTCAACCAGAATAGCTCATCATTAAAATTACACTGGCATTGTCCTTGTCTAGTAAATACAGAACTGACAGCCTGTGGTGTATTACAGTGTGTGTTCCTCTGCCTTCTCTTGCAAAACAGATGGTTTTTAAACACCAAATGAACACATAGCCTTTCAAAGGCACATTCTGTTCTCAATGCAGTGTATGTTGCCCTCATTACCCTATCTGATGTTGGTGTATCTCGCTTCACTGATATACATATATATAATACACTTAAATTGCAGTAAAATATTATTTCAAAGTTTCAGTTATGAGCCACAGATGCCAGTAAATTCAGCAGACTCTGGGAAGTCTCAGGAGAGGCTGAGGTCAGCTGTAGTGCAGGATATTAGGAAGGATGAATCACTCCCATCCTCCCGTTTATCAAGGCTGATATCCATGACAGGTTGAAGACGAACTAACAGTTACAGAAGAATATTTAGCTTTTGAGTTAAAAGAGTTTTAAATGTTTGCAATCAAAGCCTGATTTTCACAAAACTGCCTTTTCCCCACTCTGTCATTTGTCAATACTGATGAAGCACCAGCATCTGTAGCACCAATCCAAGTTTGTTTTTATGTAATATCAGCATTACAAACTCTCTCTGTTTAGATATTTGAGAATTTTTCAGTTAATCTCAGAATTAAATGTTAATTATGTTTGTAAATCTCAGACTTCATAAATGAGGAAGACTGAAGCTTAAATACTATAATGAAAGACATTTTGGTTAGTCCTATCCAGTGGAAATAAAGACCAAGTGATCAAATTCTCAAATACAGTTACACTTGATCTTGACGGGGATAGGATTATTGATACTGCTGCTCATTGAATTCATCCTGGAATATCTGTAAGCATTCAAATGCTGGGCAAGGAAATACCTTGCATCTCTACAACAGTCATGCTATGTTCGACCCTTTAAAAAAATCCACTGAGAAGGAAAAAAGTATTTCAGATTTGAATTTCTAAATCTTGTTAAAAGACAGGTTGTTTTGGGTATCGTACAGTTGCAAGTGAATCAGGCAAAAGAGAAATCATTAACAAATTATTTGTTTTATTTGACTTCAGCTTTTCTGATGCAGATTAGGGAAGTTTCTTCTAGGGAAGAATGTCAAGAGTTATAAAATGAAAAAAAATACTATAGGCAAACATGGCATAATTATTATGTTACCAGTCACATAGTAACCTTTCCTCAAAGGGGAATATATTGCAGTATTCATATACAAGATCTTTCAACAGTCTTGTATGATAAATGTCATTTTGATTGGGTCTGGTATCCCGTTTTGTCTTGAGATAATCATTCTTTGCAGTTTAATTTTATTAATGTAACAAGTTAGAGAATGGTGTTCTGGATCCACATAGTGAATTATTCATTGCATTTCAAATATTAAGTTGCCATCAAATGCTTTCTGATCTGCATTACATAAAGTCATGCTGAAGCTCTGATGTCTGGACTGCCTATGTAATGAAGAACCTCTCAGACAGTATTCAATCAAAATACACTTGAGAGAAAGCAGACACAGTATTTTGATAAGCATCATGAGTACACTATAGTTTTGTTTTGTTTGTGTTTTTTTGTTTCCTAAGCAGGAAGAGTCCAGAGATCACCACATTCCTTCTTAGAACTACCTGCTCAAGCACAAGAGTTTTAATTTTAAAGCTATTATAATGACATTGTTTAGTGAGTTTCTAGGGCTGAAGTTACTGGTGAAGCAGTTAATACAATGTTTTAAAGACATCTAATTTTATCCCACAGAGATTGTACTCTTACTATTCTATGTAAGAAATGTAATGCCGTGTTCAAAAATCAAAACCTCTCTGTAACATGGCCCTAAACTGCTGTCAGAAAGAGATGCTTTTCTCCACTTTTTGTGTTCTCTGAGAATATAAAATAAAAAACCCCAGGACTCATATGGATAAAAACATGACTTTTGAAAGTTTAAAATATATGCAATATATGCAAGATGTTTAAGAAGTCTAAGTCAGAAAAAGGGAATGTTTGGTATTTTTATACATTAACTGAATTTATTCCTCAATCTTTCAGCAGCCATATTGTCTTGAAATTATTATTATTGTATTAATTAATTAATTATTATTATAATTTTAATGTCTGAATAATCTTTGTTTTTGTTTTTATGTTTCACGGGCATAAATACAGGAAGGCAAAAATTTGCATCATTCAAATGCATTCTGATTTTTTTGTTTTGCTTTTCTGTCCTTGGAGGTCTATGAGAGAATTTGCTCTCAAAGCAAAAGTGTGCTTCATGCTCTGCATTTAGCTGTTTCCACGGCCAGTTTTACACCCTTAAGCATTCAGAAACACGACTGTTCTTATGGTACCCTGCAATTCCCAGTCTTAATAGCTTTAAAGCTGTGATTCAGTATTAAGTCACTAGGTGGCATGTGGCAATGAAGGAGAAAGACAATACTGGGAAGTTCTGGTGAGTGCAGCTGGCACTGAGCTTCTTGGAATAAACACGTTAGAGAAAATGTATTGCCATCTGCCTCTATTTTATTCACTTGTTGGACAACAGACCATAGTTGTCTATTGCTCAACATGCTTTTACTCATAAATGATACCAAAATCTGTTCAAATATTTCCTTTTCATAACTTTATGAAAAATCATTCTATGTGCCTATTTGTCATAGGAATAGAGTCTTCCTCCTCTCCCATCCTCTGCCTAATAAAAGCAGACATGGTCTGCTTCTTCATAACATCATAACTAAAGTATACAAAAAAAAAAAAGTATAAATTAGGGAGATATTGGAGGTGAGGGGGAGGGAGAAAAAGGAGATATCAGTATTCTAGGGCATAGATAGCCATATTATTCTGTGAAACTGGTATGACTCAAATGGCATATAACATATAATATTCCAAATATTAAGCTTACAAAATAAAACTTTTTCTCCCAGCTGTACATGAGATTGAAGGAAAATGGATCTGCCAGTTAATACAGCTCTCTATCCATGTAAAAGTGGTAGTTCTGCAGACAGACACACAGGCAGGATACATCTCCCTGTAGAAATAAATGACACGAGCAGCAGAAAGGTACAAAAATTAGTATCTTTTTCACTTACCGCCCTTTAAAAATGTCTACCCTTGCTCTAGGATAACACTGATTATACAAAGGTCTGAAGCAAAGGTGGCTTTTTTGTAACCTTGCTTTGGTTCATTTAAAAGTGTCAGAGGCTGTGGTGATCTATGCCAAAAAATGTGAGGAGGTTGTGGACGAAAATTTTTGGTCATGTATGCCATGCCTTGTCTTTAGAAAAACAGCTTTCTTAGTTCTAAATTGTATGCAGTATCTGTCTGCAGGTAGCCTATGGAAGTAAGTTGTTGAGCAATTATGTCATCCTGTCCTGTGAGATGTGTTCCCTAATCCCACTACTCCTGAACACTCTCTCTTTGAAACACCTTACAGGCATGAGACTCTCAGGTGGTGTCTGAATGGAATGACAGTTACCTTTCCTGATTTCTGTTTCTTCATTTGCTGCCTCACCTAATTGTGGATATAGAAGTTAGAAGACTTTGAGGTATACAAGAGATCAGAATTTGGTAAAGTGATGTTTTGAAGTACTGATTGCAGAGTCATGATGAATTCCAAAAATTCCCTGGAGAAAAGGAGTCTCAGTAGAGACTTTATCTCTCTTTACAGAAACCTAGAAGGAGGTTATAGTGAAGTGGAAGTAGGTCTATTCTCCCAGGTAACATTAGATAGGATGAGAGGAAACAGCCTCAAGTTGCACCAAGGGAGGTTTATATTGGATATTAGGAAAAATTTCTTCACTGAAAAGTTTGTTAAGCATTAAAGCAGACTGCCCAGGGAAGTGGTGGAGTCACCATTCTGGAGATATTCAAAAGATATGTAGGTGTGGCATTTAGAGATATGATTTCAGGGTAGACTTGGCAGTGTTATGTTAACAGTAGGACTCAATGATCTTGGAGGTCCTTTTCAGTGTAAATGATTCTATGATTCTATGATCTTCTCTCTGCAGAAGTTTTCATCCCTTGAAGAGGGCTCAGATAGACTGAGAGAAAAAGGCCTGCCAGTGAACCCCAGCAGATCATCTGGGAGTTGACTTTCTGGTGCATTCTCTGTGATCCAACACCTTCCTTTTGACTATTAGAATCAAGGAGGATTCTATCTGGGCAGCTTGTGTTAGCCCCTAGAGCCAGCCTTTATCAGATCAAGGTATCCCTTGGTAGTGTTATTAATGCACGCAGGGATTATGAGCAGCAAAAATGTCAGTGCTTGTCCACTTTTATGGTGCGCAAATTTTTACCCATCATTTGATGTTTCCTGATGTTATTCTGTGTTTTTAAACACAGAATAAGGATCATTAGAAAGTTTTTTTGGGAGTCACTTGTATGGCAGAAGGGACAATATATGCAGGGATTTTGGCATCATTAAAGAAATGGATCAGATGATATATGAAGATATATAAAAGAAAGAAAAATGGAACTTACATTAGTCAGAGAGGAAGAAAATACTTGGAATTTAAGCAGACAACTGAAGTTATTGATTATTTCTCAGTGTAAGCGTTATCATTAGCATAGCAAACAAATAAGTCCTTCTTATAATGAAACAAATGTTCTTTCTTTCTGGATAATTTAAGCAGAGTCAAGAGGTCCATTAAGGTCAAGGAAGAAATTCTTAAAACATAATCTCTTTCTGCCTATGTTGAGACATAAGTTACCCCTATGTCTACGTTTTTTGCTTTTACTTGGACAGTTTTTGTGTAGTTATTTCTGCTCATGCTTGATCTGATGCACTCTGAACATGACCTTGATGACTGCCCTGGGTTCTTATTCTATATTATGTCCCAGTTTTTGGAGATGGCTAAAATTAAATTTTTCTTTAATAAGGTAATCTGTTTTAGCAGACATTGATTATCTACTTAAACTAGTATTTAATCACTCTTAATAGGACTGCAAAGTATCTTCATAATACAGTGATGAATAAGAATTGTGAGGGGAGAGAAAAGGAAAAGAGACAGGTCTGGTTGTCACTGCAAACTTTGTATCAGCAATTAGGAATGTATTTGAGGATTCAAATAAGTGAATTAGGATGCCTACATTTGATTATTTGTCCAGACTCTCTTCATGGACAATGCATGTAATTCAAGATGCCTATTTATCTCTATTAACTATAAAGTAAACATTGTAAACCACTTTAGTTGTAGTTGTCTAAATTTAAGTAAGATGCATCCTACCCATGAGGACAAAATGTTTCACTACTAAAGAAAGTATCTCTGTTGATAAATACTCAGCAACAGAAAAAGCCTAAACAGAACTTGTTTCAAACTCACACAGGAGGAGAAATATCTTTGTTAATTTTGGATGTCTAAGTTGAAGCTGAACACTTTTAGAATGAATCCAACTGATTTTGATAT
>JAWWMO010000001.1:75693893-75748292 GCA_035047845.1 Dendrocincla fuliginosa | reverse complement strand
AACTCAGGGAAAAGCTCAATAAAGTAACTAACACAATAAATTCTCACCAAACTTCCCTCAAGAGAAGCAGTTCCTTCTCCTCCGTGCAGCTGGGACACCAGTTTCTCAGACAGGCCTCAGCTCATATAGAGAAGAGCTAAGCTGACACACTGAGACCTGATGTCTTCCGAACACCCAAAAGGAAGAGAGAAGGAGGAAACCTTCCTCCCCATCTTATATACATCTGATTACAAAAAGGAATGGTGTGGAATACTTCTGCAGTTATAACCCTGTTACCAGGGAAGACCTAAAATAAACCAAGAAAACTAAAACACCACACCACCCCTGTAGCCACCTTACTGCCAAACTGTTACCACACAAAACAAATATTTTCCACCCCTTGCCTCTGCCTTATCTCAAATTCCTCATGTCCCTGTTTGGGAGTGAAAAAGGACTGTGGGAGGTTGATCTTGGCTGGACCACTAAGACTCTTAATCACTGCCCTTCTCAGCAGAACAGAGCAGAGGAGAAAATAACTTGGGAGAAGCCTCATGATTCAAGATAAAGGTAGATTAATAAAGCAAAAGCAAAGGCCATGTGTGGAAGAAAAAAAGTACAAAAGATTCATCTCTATTTCCCATCAGCAGGTGATGTCCAGACACTTCCCTGGAAGCAGGGCTTCAGTGCACATAACAGTCATTTTGGAAGACAACAGTTATAATAGCAAATGCCCCCTCCACTCCCTTCTCTTCTCTTAGCTTTTATTTCTGAGAAGAAGCATATGGTATAGAATACCCTTTTGGCCAATTTGGGTCAGCTGTCCTGGCTTCATCCCCTCCCAGGATCTTTTCCACTGCCAGCCTCCTTGTGAGGGGCTAATGTTATAGGAGACAGTGTTGATGCTGTATGAGCACTGCTCAGGAGTGGCCAAAACACTGGTGTGTTACCAATACCTCTCCAGCTACCAATCCAAAGCATAGTGGCATGAGAGCTGCTACAGGGAAAATTAACTCCATTCCAGACAGACACAATACAACAGGTAACAAACAAATTGAAAAAAAATAATATATACATTCTATTGAAGAGTTGTTCTCAGTGGCTCTGTTACCTCTCAGAAAGTGGTTCAGACAATTCAAAAGAAGTGAATAGTTTAATCTGTGATTTATTTGTGGGTCTAAACATCCACTGTATTTACATTCTATTTTTTAAAATATATTTTCAGCTTTTAAAAGTATCAAGTGTTTTGTTGAGGCTGTTGGTTCAAATATGTCTTAGGTTAATGTAATAAATTTGCACTAATTTCTGTTTTCCAGCCAGATGTCTCCACCAGACTATGGAATCCTTACATATTTTCTGTTATAGCTAACTTCAAAGCTTGAGGTAATTGCTTTATCACAGCAGGTTGGTAAATCTATGCCTGACATAGAGGACTGACATAGTCCTGAAAATAGTACAGGCTTATGTTTTATGCATCTTTTGAAGATAAATCAGCTTGTTTCAGGAATTTTGATCTCAAAAGATTTAGCTCTGGAAAATATGGATGTTCCTTTATCTCTTATTCCAGCTGATGCTCTTGTTAAATGTTTCTTTTCCTTTAACCAGAAACTCTCTTGTAGAAAACCTACTGGCCTTAGAAGCATCAGCACATAGAAGATTTGGATAGTGGACAATCATTTGGGGACAAAATAGAAAAAAAAATAGTGAAGGAGATTTTACTGTTTTCACAGTAAAATGACTGTGACACATCACACTCATTTTGATCCTCTTCTTGTCAGTTGCAAAAACAGTAAAAGTACTCCACAATGAGGACATTTGGGAAATCCCACCCCAAAATGAGGCTTTGCACCTCGGTGCAGATGTTCTGGGTCTCTAGAACCCTCCTCTCTCATTTAAACCTGTGAGCACACAGAGATATGAATTGGAAAAATACCCTTGAGCAACACATCAGTCCTCTGTGGAGAATGAGTTCACTGCTTACCCAGGCATCATTCTTCATTTACCCAGTTGATGTTGCCAGATCTCCAAAAACTTACTGCCTGACAGGGATTGAATAAAAAATATCATTATGTTAAGAATCTGATTGTGTCTCGTTTCCTTTCTAACGTATTTATGGTGAAGTCTCCAACTTGCTGTCACAAGAACTTGATTCCTAGTTCTCTGTGATTGGGCCTTTGAATAATCCTACTAGGTTTCTTTGGGTTTTAGGCTGTCTTTTAGCTATTTTCACCAGCTATTTTCCCTATTTGCATTTTCTACTGTACTGTCTGATTTGTTTACAATCTTCTCAAAGGTTCTGGGCTGTTTTCTCACTCGTATCTTTCTAGAGATGTGTTTGTAAAACTGTATAGCTGATGTCGGAAGAAACAGCAATTTTTTAAGCACCATAGAAGACATCAATATTAATTTTGCTGTGTTACATCATCATTCAACAGATGGTGAATTGAGAACAGTATCATTACACAAGTATTTAACTTCTTAAATACAGCATTGGAGAAGAAATATAACTGATAATGGTATTAGTATTGAATAGCCTCAGCTATTCAGATTTATGACAGCTGGCAGATTCTGTTGCTAAGTCATTATGAATCAACAAGAAGTGGTGCTAAGTTTATACTGACACACATATCCTTGTAAGGATTTAATAGAAAATAACCTTAAATGTAAGGATTTAATAGAAAATAACCTTAAATCAGTCAATTAAAATTAATTATATGTATAAAAAAAGGAGTTCTGTTCTTGGGTTGGAAGGGGTTAGATTTCAGTGACCTTAGGGAATTAGTAATGCTGCACAGAGGAATTAAGTGTATTGATTCACAGAAATTCCAGGACTCCTTCACATGATCAAAATCCTGGCAAAACCTTCTGGAAAGGCATTATGATCTTTCTTGACTGAAAAATTGCCTGTAAGTTTGTCAGGAGTAAACTTGGAAAAAGTAAGAAAGAAAATACTAACTGGGAAAAAAAAGGTAGTAGGTGTAGGTATAAATTTCCTGCTGTATGTCTGAGTTAGACTTCTGCAAGTGAAATAAGAACAAAACCTCAAGCCATTTTAGCTTTATAAATATCTGTGAATAAGAAAAATAATAAATAAATAAAGAAATAAATAAAAATGGAAAAAAAAGTGCTTGAAATAACTACCTTGCACACCACCAGAAACAGTTCAATTACATTAGCACTGCACTCTCCCAGAGCACATACACTGTCCTCCTCCATTTGCTCTCAGGAAAACAGTATGAAACATGGTGGAACAGCATACAGAAATGTGAGTATGTCCATACACAAAGAGAAAGTGAAACCCAATGATGCAATGTCTGAAGTCAGAAACACTTGGCTATTTCTGTCACAGAACCCTGAAAATCTCATATACACCAGATATCTGTAAGCTAAACATTTAAGATATCTGTTTTCAGTTTTTATTTTTTTTTTCAATCTACAGAGTTAGGAGAGAAATTAATGAAAAAAAAATTAAAATCTGAAAAGGACCAACCCTAAACAAAACACTAACATACAAATAAACAAAAAAACCCCTCCAAAACCAAAACCCCATCAAAAGTCCTGTTCAAGTGCAGGTCTGTTCAATGGACTTACATAGCAAGCAAGAAATAGAGAAGTTTGAGTACAATCATCCAGATAATGACTATTTGTAATGAGCATTATTGCATCTGCTGTACACATTTTGATCTATGTTGCTACTAATGTTAACTCTTTACCCATCCATTTTATATGAAAACAGGATAAATAAGGCAAAGTGTAAAGACATGAAAAATATATCAAGTTTAAACCTGAATTTAAATATGAAAATTTTGGAATTAAACACCTTCATTGTTATCTTGTAGAAATGTGACAGATGCTTCTTGTTCTATTGAATTCAAACCTCAGAGTAATTTTCAAAGATTTTTCTCTTGACCAGTGTTTATTTATATTTAATTAAGATACTTTTTGGTTCAAACTCAGCACCCATTATGCAGAGATTAGTGATTTTCATTTGTACCTACTGCCATTGACTGATTTGTAAGGAAGTAAATTGTTACTAAGGAAGTAAGCATTAAAGATATCCAGGCAAAAGAAGAAAATAAATTATTCCTAAATTTTTTATTGTAACAATGCAACCACTCTTGTAATAAAAGTAAATTAAAGAGGTTTTAAAAAAAAGTAGAAATATGGATCGTACAGATTAAATTTTTGAAAGTCACAGACTCAGAAACTTTCTGGTTCATATTTAAGTTAGATTTACACTCATTAGAAGCCTTAACATTGGCCATACCTCTATTAAGGAAGAGTTCAAGCATTAGTTAAATGAAATAAATACTCCTGTTCTTTCTAAATTGCACTTACACATTAGTATCATACTGCTTTTAGGCAATTTATATAGAAAAAAAATACAGTTTAAAATACAGAATAGAAAAAAAATAGAAAAACCCAGAAAATTCTGTAAAGAAAAACAAAGAATAGTGTTTCATATATAACCCCGATATTCAGTTATTTTGGCCTATGCAACACAAAAATACCCCACAGGTAACAGGGGGATGGATAGAGTTAAATCTAGAGGAGTCTAAATATTCTAGAGTAAAAGCAGCTGCAGCTCCCTGCATGGACTGAGGTCAATCCAGGTGCAAGGTAATTGTCTGCTCTGAGGAACAGATGGAGCATGGAACAAAGTGGAGACTATGTGGCCCCCTCCATTCAAATCTCAGTAGAATGAGGGAATATTGTGTTACTGAGACTGTACAGTACCTGTCTGCCACGGGAGAATCAAGGTGTTCTGCTGCTGAACCAACAATCATGTTGA
This sequence comes from Dendrocincla fuliginosa, assembly GCA_035047845.1. Lineage (NCBI taxonomy): Eukaryota > Metazoa > Chordata > Aves > Passeriformes > Dendrocolaptidae > Dendrocincla > Dendrocincla fuliginosa. Next base: position 75,743,524 of record JAWWMO010000001.1, on the reverse strand, counting down.
ACCCCCTCCTCAGGTGCTAAGCCATGACCAACCCCCTCCCATTAGGTATGGTGCGAGAACTTTACACCAATCAGAAATAAAACATATTTATGACTAGAGTCACTCAAACACCAGCCAAACCTAAAGAAATAGTACAAAAGTAAGGTGGAGATAGCGAGAAAAGTTGGAGAAGACTTCCACCAAAACTGCTGGGATCAGTTGATGGACTGAGTCCATCTTCACTCCAGACAGGGACGCCTTGGGTAAGAATTGCACTCTATGTGTGTTAAATGCTGCTTTTATGACTAGAGCTTTTGTTTGTGCTTACTCCATAGCATATTAATGATTACTTTGTATTAGAACTTGTGCTTGTTTCATATATTCATCAGTAGATTGCTTTAAAACATATTTTTGCAGTAGAAACTATCACTATCACAATCTATGAACTTTATTAATCTGTCACAATTTGTATTAATAAAGAATGTTATTCCATAGACTGTTAAGGTGAGTCTTTGCAGTGGCCAGGAGTGGACAACACTTTGACCTGTTGAATGATCTTTCTGTTGAGTCCTCCCTAACAAGAGTGGTCAAAATACTCTCTGACTTTGTGAAGGGTCTCATTAAAAGACTCTGACAAACTGTTGAACACCAGGGTCTTGACTTTCCTGGAGATGCCAACAGGCAAAACTCCAAACAGCCATCTTTCACATGACAAGGGACACTGCAGAAAATGGGGACACCAGTGAATCATAATGGGAAGCTCCTCTGTTCACAGTACCATCCCCACTCAGTGTGGATTTGGCATGGACCTCTGGAATATTGGTGTGCCTTCAACGTTCGAACCCAGATCTCTCAAAGCAGCAGAGGATGTTGGGTTAACTGCTAAAAATAAGATATAAGTGAGGAATAAGTTTCTAGATGCTGTGGAAACATTCTGTTGTCCCTATTAATTTTACTAGTTTTTCAAGATCAAGTAAATGTTTAACTATTTATTTGCTCACAAAAGCACAATTAGAAAAGCATGATATTATGTGTTGTATGTATAACTTTATTGTGAAAAACCTCAGCAAAACATAAAGGAAGCTGAATGCCTTGTTTGGGATAACATCATTATAAAGGATAATGTTGTTCACAAAGATGAGTAATTAAATCTAGTGTTTGTACAAATTTTAAAACCATTTTGTGTTTTGTTTTTATACTGCTCTAGGGAGATAAAACTGATACATTGCATGCTTAAAGAAATATAATGGAACCTGTTTAACATCTAATTTCTCTGTGCATCTTTTGCTTATAGAAGGACATATTTAAGGCAATTTTGGTTGTTCAAACTGCCAGTTTTATACCCTTTTCCAAGACACTTGCATTGACTGGCAGAGCTGCTGCTAACTCACGTGTGAGGTGAGGTTGAAAGCAAAAATAAGTTCCCTTGCACTGACATCATCAGCTGGTCTACATGAATGTCATCTACTCAACTGATTTGGCTTTAGCATGAATTGCAGAGAAATAAAGAATCATCCATAGTACCAACTGTTGTGTAAGCTTAATGCCAGTGTATAGGAGAGCCAAGTACTTGAAGAAAGTTTTTGAAGGTTTCTCAGGTTTCTGTTCATAGTATTAACAGTTTGACATACAGGAGATGGGGAGCATTGTATAACTGTGGGTAAAGGATTTCTACAAACAACCTTGGTTCAGATTGAAGTCTATGAAACCATTACTCAGACTCACTAGCTTTCACAAAATAAGCTATTTTCATGTCATATGTTCTCACTTCTGTATCATTATCTGAAAATGTGACCTTTTAATTAAAAACATGAAATTAAAAAAATATTAGATGGAAAAGTTTTAATGCTTAGAACAGGAAGACTGAAGGCAAAAGGAGAACTAGCAGAGCTGCTTTTACCTTGTGATTTGGAATGATTTTTGAGTGCTAAAGACTGACAACACCATACCAACAATAATAACATATTCTTTCATCTTGAGCCAAGAAAACAAACACAGATCTTCAATAAAGGTTAAAAAAAAATAAAAAAACGGTAGCTCCAGTAAATCATTATGGAGAGAAAAGGTGGTCTGCAGTTTTGGACAGTGAATAAGCTACTCCTCATTTCTTTGTTCAGGAACAGCATTTAAGCTCTTGCTCTTGTTCTTCAGCTGTGCAAGGAGAAATTCCCCTTCCAGTAGAGGAGTTCTCACGCAGCCATGCTGCCCTGCCTGAGTAAGCTCAGTGACACTGGTGGCTTCTCTGAACATCACTGTATGCACTTCCAACATTGTTGCTGAAGCCCAAAATTACATGGGCAGATCAGTGGGCTTTTGCTGGAAAGGCACTGAACAGCAATATGTGAGCTTAAAAACACAGAGCAGGACCACTGATTGTCACCATGGTCAGTCAAGAGTCCTGCATTCACTGTGCAAATCTGCAGTAGCCAGTCCAGTTTGAAGTGGACACATGAGGCTGAGCCAGCAGGTCAGTGTGGCCATACCTACAACACAGCTCAGATAAGGGCCAATACTGTGGATATGAGCATAAGTGCAGCTCTCAGTGTGATAGGGTAGAGGCCTTCAGCAAGGCCTCCATGAGGTCCTTCTGCCTCTAAAACTTTTCTCTCAGTGGTTTGTTGAAAAATTAGGTGCCTGTACCACATCAACACCGGCTTTGAGCACAGGAGCCTGACCTCCACAAGAAAAGGCAGCAAATTCAGGAAATTTGCAGGGGACTCCCCGTACAAATTCAGACCCATGATGCCAACCTTGGCCTTTTCCCAATAATGCCATTAATGAAAAATAGCTCATGTTCATGTTCATGGCAATGGACTCAGGGTTAGCACTGAAACACAGGAAGGGCACTTAACACCTGTAAGTAGCCAGTAGTTGCCTTCTGCCCTCATTATGTGAAATTTCCAAAGAAAGCCAAGCAAAAAACTTGGGAAAAAAGCCTCCGTAGATTAAAAATGCCATGATTTTATGTAAAAACCTTCAAAAATTAAATTTTATAGTAGAAATTAGACATGTCAAGTTAGAATTTGAGCTCTCTCATATACCCATTTTACCACAGTTGTACCTATAGGCTTGTTGAAAACTATTATAAATCCCACATAACTACTGAGACATATAAAAGCTGTTCAAAATTATCCTCTGCTTTTGAAAATAAAACAGAGGTAATGATATATAGATAATGCTATCAAACCAGATGGCAAATTCAAACCAATGTTAACTCTGTTGAAATTTTTAGGTTGAAAGTGTTTCTCTATACAAGTGTTTCTCTATTTCTTCTACATAGGACAAGACCTTTGTCTATTAAGTTCTAATTTGCTATTAGGATCACCGTTGCTAATTAAGTCCACCTTTGCTATGAGGAATGTAAAAATAACACAGTGTTTTTACAGTAAGTTCTCAAACGACTGCTAAACTTTACTAGTCTTTACATTATGAACCTATTAGTGTACAAAGCCATTAATTTACAATTGTTTCTGTGTGTTTATTTTAGTGTTGATAAATAATCATTTTTGCTGTTGAGCAGAGCGTTAATTTCTCTCCTGAACCTTTTTGTATGGCAGATAATAGAGATCATGGAATAGTCTAATTACAGACCGTTGTTGCAGGTATAAATGGTGTTCATTTTAGAAGTGCTAAGTGATCCATAAGTTTAATTCACAGCAGTAATGGCACGTCAAGAGCAAATACTGAGTTTATTATGGCAAAGTATTTTTGTTGTTTGTGGTGTTCTGATGATTTCTTTTAAATTGCTGTAAGAGTTTAATTCTAATTATTAAATCTACGATGCATCTCAGCACCTTCTGACTAACATTCATAAGAAAGACTTTATTTTCAGTTGTCCCTGTACAAGTGCAGTTGTACAGACCTAAAGGGTTAGAATTTGATACATTATTTGTATCTCTGATTTTCAGAGGGACCTTAGTTCTGTGTCCTTTAAGTTATGTAATTTTTTTATTTTTTTTGTCAGAAATTGTCTGTGTGTCTTTCCATGAAGTGGCTAACACATATACTTACACAATACTCTGCTGCACATTCCTCTGCATATTTGAATGAAATCTATAGGGGGAAAAAAGTGTTAAATTCATTAAAAATGCCCATAAAATTTCTTTTATGGTAATGATTTTCAAGGTAAGAGATTGTAAAAGATTTAAACTCCTAAATTTTGTTTTGAAACTATAGTTACTCAAATATTTTAAGTGCATGGCAGAACATCAACAAGGGACTGTTTCAGGTGCTTAAAGGTACCTATCTGAGAATTTTTATAATCATAGAGCACATTGCCTAGCCTGATATTGCCATTCCAGAGGCACAGGTCTGCTATACATCCTCTACCTACCCACACTTCTGCCAACTCTGTGCTAATGTTTCACCTAATCTCAGTTGGTAGTAGTTGATGTTTAGACATATTGTTAGAGACTCAGCTTCCCAAAAAACATTAATTTAAAAATGATACTCCATGACATTCTAAGAAACAATTGGGAAACCTTTATAGAGGTTTTGGCATCTGCTAAGCTATTTATTGTCTGAAATTATGCAAGCAAAAATCAATTGCATGATCACCAGCATCACAATTTAGATTATGTGTAGAAATTTCAGCTGCTGGAGCTAAAAGTTATGAACTATGTTTCCAATAGTAGTGGAATGAGAACAATATTCTGCAAGGGTGAAAATAAAAAAAATAAATAAAACAAAACAAAACAAACAAAAAAAACAAAAACAAAACAAAAAAACAAAACAAAACAAAAAAAAAACAAAAAACCCAAAAAAACCCAAAAACAAACAAAAAAAACAAACCAAAAATACCTCCCCAAAAAACAAACATAGGTAACTATAGGAATAGAATATTAAACTTATTTAAGTAATTATTATTCTAAAATGTTGCCTGGAAAAAAGAGTATTAAAGTGAACTCTGAAATTTTCTTGTTGCAATTCAAGGCAGTACTGACTGACTGCCAATACAGAGATTGTAACAAGCACACCATACTGTGATTAGAAGATACAAATGAAAACACTCTTGCAATGCTGACATTGCAACTTGCTGGAACAGATAGATAATGGAGTATAATAAGGCTATTAAATTTTTATATAAAACATGCAGTTAGAATGGACATCTCACAGTTACAAGCACTTGAAAGAGAAGAGACAATCTGCATATTCTTGAGGAATTACTCAAGCAGAATTAAAAATCTGTTTGATCTTATTCATAGGGAAACTATTAGTTTTGCTTTTCAAATTCTTGTTGCACAGTGTGAAAACCACACTTGTACTGGCAATCCTTGATTTTGAAGATTCTTTTTAATGCGGCACATTAAGGAACCAGAGCAATGTCCATCCACAGAATTGACATTTCTACTTTCTAGGAAGAAATTGTATTGAGCAATACCATAACACTACAGCATAACATTGTCACTGTAGCCAATAGAGGTGTCAAGTATTTCAGATGAATTGCTTTAAATCCAAGCTTTTAGGGCTTTAAGGACAAGCTTGCAAGAAGTAATACCACAGACTGTTAGAAACACCTCAAATAGTTCTAAATGATGCAATGCAACTGCATAGTGCAGTATCATACTACAAATGCAAATTTATGCTCCATTAGACCTCAGTCTAAGGTAACCCCTGGCTCAGTTTCAGAACCAGCTGAGACAGAGCCACTTCCTGGCATTGTATTGTGTTGTGCAAATACAAATTACAAATTCTCCTATGTGAGAGACTCTTCAGGAGGACACTTTTGTTCAGTTCTGTTTCAGAGGATGAGTAACATATAGTTTATATCCTTTGTGCCCATGTGCTTTAAAGCTGTAGCAGGAATTTCCTGTCTTCAAACACAATGAATGGCTGACCTAATTATTTCTGTCCCCAGGCTCTAAAAAGACTAACTCAATCCTTGTCTTCTTTTTCTGTAACTTCAGATCTGGACCTGAAATACAGGCCACAGCAACTTAATGTTAGTCATGGTGGACTACCTATATATTCCTGAAGAAAGATTTGACATGCAAGTGCTAAGCCTTTTCTTATATAAAGAGTTTTGATTAGCACTTCATAATTATACTTTAACAATAAAAGAGGTATTATGTAAACTGCTACATTAATTAATATAGGTAAGAACTAAAAAATGCACATCTTTTAATCTAGAAATACAACATGAAAAAATGTAAGAGAAATTACAGATTGAATAGCTGCTACATTAAAACAAAAATTTGATTCAACTTCTATGTATTGTGTTCAAACCCATACATTTTTCCTGAAAGGCAATAATTTCTTGACAATATATTAACTTAACTGGATGAATATTATAGTTGTCTCATTATATGACAGTCTATAGTGTATTATAGATATGTAATCAGCCAAAGGTGACAGTCATTTCTCTAACCAGACACACACATGAGGAATCTGTCACTAGGTGATGACTCATACATCAGAAGTTCAGTATTTATGCTGTCATCTATAGGCCAGGGACAAAGCAGGTCGTGTCCTCTGGAGAATGCTGCAACTGCTCCAGCTGAGGAACAGCCTTCCACACCCAACAGGCAAGACTGATGTAGCACAGTCTTGTCCCAGATTAAGTATGAGAGTGGTGAAGCACAGGAACAGGTTGCCCATAGAAGCTGTGGATGCCTCATCCTTGAAAGTGTTCAAAGCCAGGTTGGATGCAAAGTGGAAGGTGTCCATGCCCATGGCAGGGTGGCTGGAACTAGATGCTTAGTGAACAGGAATCAGAAACCTGATCTGCTTGTGAGGGAACCTTTGCCTGTAGTGTCAAAAGACTCTCAAGAGAATAGCAATGAAGAAAACAAGTACTCAGGGAATAAATCTGCAGTCCAAAAGAAAATGCTAGAACAAAACAAAAAAACACTCAACCCAGGAAATCTGCTACTTACTACTCACATGATACATTCAAGTTCGTAAGTTCAGTCAGCTAATTGCGGTAATGAAGTGTATATGAATTGCAGATAAAACAGGCATGCCAAGATAAATAAATGCAAATAGTTAATACAAAGCACCTGAAGTCAAAGGTAAACAAGGCAGAAAATTGAAAATTGGAATGAATGCTCTGAATAAAGCAATGCCTTTTAACAGTACCATTGACTATGAACTATATTTCTAAACTATGAGGGCAAAATGCTTGAACTTTGCTAGAATTGTTCCAGGCATACTTTACATACTTAAATATAACAGTTAGATGAGAAGTGCCTGTTCATGAAGAAATTGTACTCTCTGGAATATATTTGTACAAGACTGTATATCAGAGGATAATGGTAATGATTAACAAACATTTCACTAACTGACATGCACAAATTTTGTGGACCAGTCTTAGAGTATCTCTAATGGCGTCAGAAGCTGTCACTGAGGGAAGTGGAACATCAGGGGTTTTCCAGAAAAATTGCATTTTATGCTTCATTGACTAAGTCTAAGAATTCAGCTAAAACTTAGCATCTTAAGGCATCGGTTAGATTCAATGTGAATATATATGTATATCTTTGCATAAACTGTATATAATATACAGGTACATACTTGTCTAAGTCTCTATGTAACTCTATGCTTGGTATATAATGCATACTATTTGTCTATATGGTTATGTATCCATTAGAGTAGCACATTTTTGCTAACCGAGAAGGGAAAGATAAGAAATAGTGTAATTTCTGATGTCATTAATTATTCATAATTTACTATTATTAATAATAAATTCAGTTTATATTACAGAACACTGTTACTGACAGTGGACTAAGAGTCATGGCAACAGGCCCAGCAGTGTCCTACAGAAAGCAGTGGAAAAGAGATTCCATTATATGGACAATTTCCTAGAAACAACTTTCTAGTATATCACTGTATGGAAAGTGGCATCTTGATAATCACATCACAGATTAACATCACTACAGTCCCCAAAAACTACTTAGTTTGCCCCAAAATCCTTGACATCATCTTTGAATGAGAATGACATGAACACTTAATTTTACAGCCTCACATCAAATCCATCCGGATGTTATCCTTCTGTGGTTCACAAATTCTGCTCCTGCCATCTCGACTTTTCCTCCATGCAGATGGAAAGGACAGATGATTCTTAGACATTTTAATGTTGATTTCTTAGTCTTGGAGTCCTAGTCTATATTACACTTAAATTTTAAACAGTAGAGCTTTTGTAAATGAGGGTGTGAAAAAAACCCTCACCCCTTACTGACACTGTTGTGTCAGAAAAATACCTTGTGCAGAAACATTTGTGCTGACAGAGGAGAGTCTTTGTCACACTAGGTTTATGTCATTCAGAGCATTAGTGAGACTATAATAGCAGAAAAGCACTTTCTGCTGCCATGCTCTACATATACGCTTGGTGTAACCAAACCAGTGATGAAGGCACCAGCCCAGGTTTGTTGATATCTGTCTTCTCCTTATATTTGATGGACTGTTGCTGTCTCTCCCCCCACCCAGTTTTAATCCTCTTGTGGATGCTGAAGAGTCTCACACAATGAAAGTGATGCATAGAAACTCACAGGGTGTAAAGATTAAGACATAGTCTGAGACTAGCTTGCCATCTTAAGTCCTGTTATTTTTCAAGGATCTATTCATTTTCTTAATCTGATATTTATATAAGTCTTGGCAATTTATGCATGTCTCTATATAAAAAGTCAGAAAGATGAAAGAGGCACAAGATACTTTTAGGTCTCTAAAAACACGTTCATGGTGCACACTATTGAAGGTGAAATTTGTCTTTTTTATATCATTTTGTCATTAAGAAAACAGTGAGTCTGATAGCTTTTATCTAGACAGTGAATTGGCAGAGACATTATAATACATCCTTAGCAGTATCTGAAACACATTTTACTTTGATTACTGCAGGATTTTAAGCTAGCACCTTCAGGATCTTCATTTATTTGTGACAAAAACATACTTGCAAAATACTTGCAGGCACATAATTTACTTTCTGAACTTCTGAATTGCATGTCCATTTCTGCATATTTTTTTCCTTTATTTTACTTAAAAAATGAAAACTATTCATGATATTCATTACTTGGGCTATTCAGACATCTCAGAAAACTATGCCTGCTAATTGTCCACTGCAGTTAAAACACTTTATAGTTTGCTTTTGATGATTCATCTGAAGATAACTGTTTCAATAAATTGATTCGATTGGATACTTCATGTTTGACATATAAACATTATCTGAACCGCTCCCAAAATTGCATCATTGAAATGCCTAGGTAAACAGACATTCCCTTTCTCTCCACGCTTTCATGTGTGTTCTTCCCTGGTAATTTGTCCCCAGACAATTCTCCATGATTTTTTTTTTTTTTAAATGGAAAAAAGATCAGAAGAATGTACAGATATGACTTATGTAAGATTGTATATATACATCTACAACTCCAAATCACTGTAAGTCATCATTTATGAAATGAATTTAAGTATTACAATTCTTCTGAACATTCAATATATATTTACATCAACATGATTTCAGAAGACTCATTTAATTGACTGAAATGAGTCCTTTTTGAACAAAGTCTTAATTTGAATACCTCAAGTACCTAAGTCATCTCCAAAGAAGGTGAGATGACGAACTTCAAAGAAAAGCACAAAAAAGAACTCATATCAGAAGAACATGGTTTGATTCCAAAGCAGTCAGTATGTTCTCCTACTGCTCTCAAGTGGCCTTGTAACTGACTCCTCACTAACTATAGCTGGGAGTAGGGGCCAATGAAAGTTCAAGGGGAAAAAAATGACCCAGGAGAATGAGCATACACCAGTCCAAAAACTAGATAGCATTCATTTTATATACAGCAGTAGTCTGGAGCTTGTCCTAGCAGACAGTACCTTACTTGAAAGTTCTGGACAAAGGCAGCTAAGAACCTCATAGGAAGGTGAAGGTAATTCCAGGCAGTTCACTTCATTTGTGGTCATTAAGTGAGTGAAGTTCAGTACCCAAAACAAAAGTCTTTTTCTTGGGCATAGAGTAGTTTCAATGACAATATTGGCTCTACTTATTCCTTTAAAGCATTTCATCTCTCAACAGGATGAACATTTTTCAGACCAATCTGTTTCAGAGAACTGTTTACATTACTGTGTGTCCAATGAACACACAGCTGCACATGCATTAAAATGAAAATACATTATGAATGTGAACTTACAATGTTCACTAGTTCACTGGACGTTGGCCTTGAAACCACACATTCACCTCACTTCTGTCTGTGGCAATTTATAATCACTAAAAAGCAGCTTAAGCTGGTGGTGATGGCAGGGACTGTCTAGCAGAGATATTTTTTAGTTTTATGCTCTCTTTCTTCTGCTCTTAATTACCCAACTCACCTATACATCAAAGAAACTCTGTGAGGAAAGGTTAAAAACTGTACTTCTTAGGTGCAGACATTTAAGGGAAATAGTGTTTCACAGGGACTTATCAGCAAACTTATTTTTGAGGCTATGGACTGTACTGCTTAGAAGAGATGAGAGGAGGACTTAAATTGCATGCCAGTCCTAAAAACTGGCTGTTAATGGTAGACAGTAAAGGTAAACACCTATGAGCCAGTTCCATACTCAGGTGCAAATGAGACTATATATGAATTTCTCTGTTATGATGAGTCTCAAAGGGGATCCATTACAGCTCAATTAAGATGCAGCTTGATGTAAATTTTCTTCTTCCATTTACTTGCTTATGTTTTTCACACGTATGCATGGGAGAAAATAAGGTATCTGTGAATTTTAGAAACCCTGCCAGTCTCTCTTTGACCATTTCATTTTTAAAGAGCTTTCTATTTATTTTTCTTGTGTATTTTTATTGCAAGAGTGTACTTTGCCTACTAGGTCTTTCTGGGAGTTTCTTAATAAGAAAAAAAAGCAAGACCTCCAACTCATTTCTAAACTCAAACCCTGTGAGTATTACACAGTAAGAAAAAATAAATGAAGACTTCTTGGAATGCATAGCAATGACAGAAGAGAAAGGCATTTTTTGGGTCTAGACAATGTTAAAGGTAAACACAGGCATTATTGAGAATTATCAACTTGAACTATTACTTGGATATTTTAGAAGTATCATCTTTTCACTCATTTATCCTTAGTGACCTCTTAAGAAAGCAGCAGCTCAGAGTCTTTAAGGAAAGGTAGGGAAAACTGGTGGTAATTACTGGTGACAAGTGTTATTTGCTTTACCTTGTCCTGAAGTATTTGAACTGTAACTTGCAATTAAAGGTACTGAATAGTAATTAACTTCTATCTTGACTGTTGGCATTAAACCTTAAGTTGATATACTACAACAAAAGAGTTTAATAAGGAAAAAAACTACTTTTTTTTTTTCCTAATTATCAAAGTCAAAGGTCAGAAAGACTTCTATAAAATAGTAAACTGTCAATATTGGATATAGTTTCTTTTAAAGTTCATAAATTAAGATTTTTTTCACAGAGTTAATTTTTATGCACATCAGGAGGGATATTATTTAGTGTAAACTCAAGAACATTAAGTTTTGAAGAGAGTTTATGCATGTGAGGTTAAGGGAAATGATTGAGGCACACTTGTATAGGATGCAGAACAAAGCTTTTGGTCTGACACTACTGATTTGTCATAGTTACAGAGTAAGCAAATATTCTACATGGAAATTCTAAGTTTTATACACAAACGTGTAAGGTCAAGAGAAGAATGGCTCCTGAAGTTTGCAGAAAATTAGTCTAATTAAAAAAATCCATTAAAAATTGAATCCAAATCTGCCACAAATACACACTTTAAATAGAGGGTGAACGCATAGATGTACTGTAGAGTACAGGGGACCAACAGAGAGGAGATAGAGCAGCAACAGCCATATCTCCTGGGAACTCAATTAATCCTGCCTGCTTCCTCATTTTCTAGTTCTTATTTAAGCTGCCATAAAAACCTGAACTTTCCATTAGTGTTGTGGAAGACAGTAGTAATAGAAAGAGATTTATAGCCACAATTTAATATGCTGGATTACTTTCTATAGTCTGTTCATTATTAGAGTGTAGGTAGGTCATTCAATCAGTTATCATTCAAGCACCCATAACAATTTCAGAGAACCATGTTCAAGTAACAATCTGTTCGTACAGAATGAAATGATTTGGTGTACTCTTAGCTAGACAGTGATGGGGAGATACAAAGCAAGCAGATCAATGTGGTTTAGTGTTGTTGTGCAAGATAGTGAACTATGTTCTCTACATTAGAACAGCATAACTATGATAGATATTTTAAAGGGAAAAATATTTCTATTACCGTTGCCATGTTTTGAAATTCCAAGGGCAGATTAAAACTTCAACTTAGGCCTTACTTTCTGAGTTTGAAGGATTTTTGAACTGTCCACTTTTGATTAAAGAAGGCAAAAGAATGGTATATAAAGGAGGAAAAATAATCTGCCTTTAGCATGCTCAGTGACTAACTCACTAGAGAGCATTAGAGAAAACACCAAAAGTCTGTACCAAGGACAACCAGTGCAGTGGTGTCTGCCAGGGTACTTACATATTTGGAAGTACTAGTCTTGAGTTCAAGTGGATTTGTCAGTGAAGTAATAGGCCTGACAGCTCTCAGTAGTCCTGCTACAAGACTTTGCACTCAAGTCTGCCCTTCTTTCAACTGTGCATAAGCCCTGAATTAAGTAGGGAACAGATATTGACATAGTTTTCCAGTGGAACAAATTAGTTTTATAGCTCACTTTTCCTGTAATCATTCTCCCTGATTGGCATCTGAAGACTATTGCATGATGTAATTTGTCTTGTTTTGTTCTGATCCTTAATTTCTTCCAGGATGGACTCTTGTGATCTGTGTTCATTTAAGTCACAAACTCCTTGAAAAATTAAACAGGCTTTAGAATCACAGATTCATATGATTATTTATGTAGAAAGGACATCTGGAGGTCGTCATCTCAAAAATCCCACTCAGAGCAGGGCCATATTTTCCCAAGTGATAGTAAGGCAAGTGTCTTTTAAAGCAGCTCTTCCCAAATTATGTTTTGTCAGCTTTTATTCTGGATTCCTGACCTTGATTTCTCCGTATGTTAGGTTAGTTCATCTGCTGGGTGAGAGGCAGGAGGAATAATTGAATTCTCCAAACAACTTTAAAAGTACTATAAAAGATGTTGTTGAAACAAGAGAGATAGAATTAAGTTACCTTGGGTTCCAGCTATAAAGGTATTATTATATGTAATAGTCTGCATGGGAGAACCAGCATTAAAGCAAGCACTTCACCTGATATTTTATTTAGTGTAGTTTATAGATCTTATGACTTCCTCTATTTTATGATTTTCTTCTACTTTTAAGTCTATGTGTATCAGGCTCTCAACTGCTGTATGTTACAGACTGGAATAAAACAACTGGAGAATTCTGAGTTACTCCCTTCATCCTCCTTTCTCATGATGCTTACACGAGCTTAGTCTGCATTAGAACAAGATGTAAAGTATAAAGGAGAAGGGAAAAATTCTGTTTGAAAGGGCAGCAGTAGCAAATCTAAGGCTGCCTAATGTATCTGCTAATCAATCAAGTTCAAAGTATCAGACCCGGGCAGTTTTTTTCCAAGAAAAGCCAACTAAACCTGTGTAAAGAACAGTAAAAGACATGTCTATAATTTTAGCATAAAAATTCAAGCTCATTATGAAGCTAGAAATTAAGAGTCTAATGGGAAGGTTATTTATTGTCCAGTTAATGATTTTTAATGACTGTTTTAATAATGTGAGTATATACATATACTTTTATAGGCAGTTGTGCATCAAATTTCATTGTGGAAAAAAATGACAATTATGAGGACAGTATAGTTCTGTTCTGCTTTAATTGTCATTAGTGATCTACAGTTGACTACAGACTATAATGTAAGAAGGCTGTGGAGTAATCTCTCACAAACTCTGGGTCCCACCTTCCTTCCAGGTGAAATGGGGTTAAATTTGTGTAAGGTAGCTTGGATTAATTTTCTGGTGTTTCAGAGCGAGGAGATAATTTCTAGGGTTTTAGTGTACTTGTAAAAATATGATTATTATCTTTCTGATTCACAGCTCTACTCCAAACAAGATTGAAATGTCTTTAAGTTTTTTGAAGTGAAATGAAGTCTTAAGACTATCAGTATAAGTTTCCTTCAGAGGAGAGAGGGTCTGCAGGAGGCACGTACAATGCTTATTCAAAAACTGTTGAGTAGGAGTCTTGAAAATTGTCAATGCCAAAAAAATAAACTAAGCTGAGGAAATAATATGATGAAGCTATATAACAAAAGGAGAGAAAAGACAACTTATATCTTCTAAAATGGTCCGTTGGTTTTTGGTTTTGCTTTGTTTTTTTGTTTTTTTTTTTTAATTATGCCATTGAATCAAGTGCTGTACAGTAAAAATAATCAGATGCTGATTAAAGCCATCTGTTACAAAACAGCTGCAGGTACTTACTATACTGAAGTTGTTGTGGTGCATATAAAGTGGTGACTATCTAGCATAATAAATAAAAGAATTTGAACACCTATCTACTTCAAATTGCATAAGAAATTTAAAATGTGAATTGATTGTTTCATATTTTGATTATTTAAAATAAAAAAAGGAAAAAAGCATTTTTACTTTTAATGCAACAGACACAAGATACTGTTAAGCACAAATACCATGAGGTACAAATAGAGAGTTTGAGGCAAAGTAATTGAGAAGTTTAATGTACAGTAATTATGAAGGTCTCCATGTTTAATGTTTCTTGTAATCTTAGAACTGTAATCAACAGTATTGCAATTTAGATTGCATTGCAAAGGAGTTTTCTTCTGCAAAAAAAGATAGTTTTAATAACAGTTTTGATTACCTTTTATTCTTCATCTTACGATAATTTTTGTCTTTTAGATAATTTTGTGTAGTGTCAGCTAGTATTCTGTTTTCAGTTCATAGGGTCCTGCTAGCCAGTGACTGCACAAAAGTAACACAAATATCATGTATGGTAGGGACATTAAATGTACATCAATTTTCAAACAGCTGGTTTGTGCTGTCCTTTATACTGAAATCAAGATAAGTGCCAATGTGGACAAGGTGCAAGGCAGATTTAGACACTTATGTTTAGGTGTCCATTTACAAGGTAGTATCCAAGATATCACTGTATTTGTAGAAGATTTTAGCCTTGATTCAGATGCCCACTCAAAGGCTCTTGGTGCCTTTTGAGATGTCACACACTGACAGATATTACACAAGATCTATGGAAGTTCCATATCTTTATGCAAGAGTAAAGGATGAATAGAATAACATACAGTATTTCAAATAGTGTCAGTCACCAATGTCTTATCAACTGCTTTGTAGCCTGTGGAGTCTACAGAATGATCCAACTGGTCAAATGATACCAGCTGTCTCTGCAGTGGGAAGATAAGCATCTACAAAAAAGTTCAGCTACACTGTCTAGGTACTCATATCTTTGTGAAGGAACAGAGTGAATGAAACAAATCTGATTTCCCCCTGAATTGTCCTTGTAGTTAATTAAAGAGAAATAATAATAACAGAAAAAAAATCTATAGTTCATTGACTTGTGTCTAATACAGTTGTGGTTAAAGTGTTTAACCACGGAATCACAGAAACACTGATGTTGGAAGGGACCTCTGTGTGTGAGCTGATTCAACACCACAATTCAAGTGGGGTAACCTAGAGCCAGTTGCCAGAGGCTTTGAAACCAAAGTTACAAACAGAAAATAAATCTGATAAAAAATTTGCTCGTAGCACCTGAGTTCCAGTTTTGTGTTTGGAAAATTCTGTAGAAACTATTTTTTTTTTGTATTTTTTTTCTCATATTTTGACACTGTCACTGCATATTTTATAAATTGTCAAATGAAAGTTTTGCTGAAAAGCGACAAGTAAATCCATTCTCCTTTTTAAGTAAAGGAAAATCCCCCGCCTTTTTTTTCCATGACACATCCCTCAGCCTTGCTGCTGTTTTCTGAATCTTCTCTGGCATCACAAATAAATTTTCAGTGATGACCAAGTAACAAAAATTTCAAAATGCAATGGAACAAGAACATATTAAAAAAGGCCTAAAACATAAGACCAAAACCCATGTGATATTCACTTTTGGTTTTCATTTAATTTTTCGTTCTTTTTTCAGTATTGATATCAATTCACCTTTATAATGAACATCATGAGGATTTTAACAGTGAATGTTTCCCTCATCTCATGGTATTTCTTTCACAATGGGTAAAATAGTACAAAAGTCCATCTCATAATATATTGAATATAGAATGAAATTGATGGTTTCCAGTCATCTATGGATTCACATGAATGTGCTGACCCTGCTTATTCTGATATAATGATACTCTCCAGTTTTCAATGAAACCTGTAAAAAAAATCACAGATTTCATGGTTGTAGAAATACACTGACCCAGGATCAGGTATGATATGATATGATATGATATGATATGATATGATATGATATGATATGATATGATATGATATGAATGCATTTTACATATTTTAAGCTCTTAGCACCTTCAAGGAAAACATTAATGTCATAGGATCAAGGCACTAGAACACCCTTTTAACTAATCAACTTCATCAAACCTCAAGAGAAAACACTGAAATGTGCAAACACATGTGCAAGTGTGCATGTGTATTTGTGTTTCTCCTGAACCTTCATCTGAGTAGGACTAATCAATGAAGTTGGACTAGCAGCCCAATCTAAGGCTCTTTCTCAGCTCATGATCTCTCTATTATCAGTGATCTGTAAGATCTCAGCAAGGGGTTCATTAAACTCTAAACTTAGTTTTTTAATAAGATATAGATGAAAACCATTCTTCCAGCATTGCACAAGATAGCTTTTGTATTTTTAGAATAGTAAATAACTTTCCAATTTAAAAAAAAACCAACAACAACAAAAAAAAAGCAAACAAACAAAAAAAAAACCAAAACCAAACAGCTGTGTTTGTGGGTCACTGCTCTAACAATTGTAGTGTAGTGTTTCCGTAGTGCCATATTATAATCTCACTACTTTGCCATTAGCAGAATTGAATCATGAAAGGTTCATGTTGTGAATTCCTCAATGTATAGCTTTTATAGTTATACATTGCATTTCTTTCTCTTGCATTTCTGCACCATTTTTGCACACATTTAGTTTACTAGAGGTTCAGTTTTTCATAACCTCTGTTGAGGTGATAGCAACTTGTTGACAGTTGCATGTCTCAGTTCAAACTCCTTGCCTATTCTGATTTGTCTACAGGAATGTAAGGGCCACAATGAATTATTCAAGAAAGTACAATCTAACGTCTGAGCAAGCTGAATAAATGCCAAGTGTGCATAACTTCATTCATTACCTGAAAAACAACAGATGAAAATATGTTGAATCCCATGAAATTACTTTCCTTCCATTTTACCTTACACAAAGACAGAAAAGACATCCAACAGAATACATACCCTGACTAAGTAGAAAAGGAAGTGAGCTAAACAAAAGCAAAGAAAATATATCTGGAATTTTTATGTGTACATTAAAATGTACCCATCCTTGTATGCCCTTGTGAATCAAGGTCCTGCAGAATATTGACTGAAATTGCTTTATAAAAGTTATAATCATGAGTGCTGAGCTAAGGGGAAAATGAAATGAATTGTATGATGATAACAAAGATTATGGTTATCATAAATTATTATCTATGTAGGACTGAACCATATAGGATCCAAGTTTAAAACATACAGAGTCTGCACTGTCTTTTAACAACAGTCCCAAAATACTTAATTGTCTCTCTTTGTAACTAAAGGCCTGAAGCTTTATTAACTATCCTTGTGGCTGGGAAAATGAGATGGGAAGCAGTTCTTTATAAAAGTGTGGATGTTTTAAAATCAATTACTTTTAAATGTAAAACACAAAACACAAAGCATAATCCAGGACTCCACAGCTTGATGAGGTGTTTTAAGCACTAGACTGTGAAGTTAAGATCCCTTTTACCTTGTAAATCTTTTCTACTTAGGAGCTGAGTGCTGCATGTTCAACAGGAAAAGGTTCTTCTGTATCTTATCTTTCCCTTTCCAGGCAGTCTTCCAAATGTAGGATTGAGTAGAGGAAAGAGGACATTATTTGTGGGGATTTGGGTTTGACCATATCAGAGGAACACAAGAAATCCCCCCCAAGTCAAACGAATGGTTTTCTTCAATAGCAGTAGGAATTGCCATTTAGAAAGGCCATGCAAGTCAACCCATTTTGTGCAATTAGTGGACTCTGTTGTACTCCTCTAGGATCCTTCTCTTGCATTAAAGATGCAGGAGGACACATTCTTGCTTAAGTGCTCCAAAGAGTAGCTATTGTTGATGAATATCACTTTGTCCAGGAACACTTTGTTCTAGTAATACACTCTGACATTACTAAAGTCAGCATGAATATTGTCTTAGATATATATGGTCTAGCAGACACTTCCGTGACAGATCCCTTTTTCAGCAATTGAAAACTGTAACAGCCATGTAGAATATTCAGACAGAACAATGTTAGTGTGACTAGAATTGTATTATGTGCCCTTAATTCCTATATTTTTCTTTATTTTCTCATTTACTTTCCGTTGTTACCTATTGTGTATAGTACTAATGTGTTCCAACTCATTTTAGGCTCAGATTATTGAAACCAGAATAGACAAGTTAAGGAAAGCAAACACGGGAAGAAACCTTTGTCTACAAGGCCCAATAAGAGGTTAAAAAGACAAGAGAAAGGGAAAAGGAAAATAGTAAATTCAGACATGTTTGCATAAATTAAACAACAAAAGTAAAGTGTTCCTTCTGCAGCTGTTAAAGTGATTTGCAAGTACATCAAAACCAATTATATTATAATGAAGCCAGCTGAAATAGTGAGAGTTGCATCTTTATTTTGTAATGTGTTTTAAATCGGGCAGATGTATTGTGTCATTGTCATGCAATCATCTTGGGTTTTGCTTCAGTTTCAGTGTTAATTTTATTAACTGATACCTTCCAGTAGAGTTGTCCATGCATAATGAGACATGAGGACAAGGTAGCAGTTCTAACAAAATGTGACACTTCCACAGGCTGCTCAGCAGAACTTACTCTGGAAAGACACTTAACCAGTATTCACTTCTAATAGAGTGTGTCACTTTCTTGACAAATCAAGGATGCATTGTGTTGAAAAGGAAGTGTCTGAGTGCAGGAAGCAAATACTTCATATGGCAGGGCAATTCTGTAGGCATTGTGACTATTTCCATTTACCAAGTCCCGTGTCTCAAACCAACTTTCAAGTTCTTCAAGAAGTTAGGTCAGTTCCAGTACATTTTTAAGGAGCATTTTTTTGTGTGTCATTACAGACATAATTGTGCATATTGTCAAGCATTTATCCTTTTACTGCGCAGTCAGGACTTTTTGTTATTTCAATTAATACATAAAAACTGTCATAAATACTAGTAGGTTTGGATCTATGATCTCCTGACTAGAAAAGGCATTATATTTACAAGAAAGTTTATTTATTTGAAAAGTACATCTCTTCTTGGTTTGTTTTAGTTCAAACTAGTGAAGATCTCAGAATATTGTTTTGTACAATTTGCAAAAGAAATTAGCCATACAAATACAATACAATACAAAATTATACTGTGTCCTCATTTGTTCAAAGCTGGTAAAACATGAGATTATGGTAAGAGAATTATGGGTTGAACCTTTATAGAGATTAGAATTAGATTCATTGTCAAGTAAAAAAAGTCTATGTAAAGTGAAATTAAATATATATTAAGGTCTGGGAATTTGGTTCAGAGTAATCATTAATTTGAATGAAATGAAACTGGAGGATTCATTTTTTCATGCATGATTCATGGGATCCTCTCAAACTCTTCAAGAAAAAAAAGAATAATAAAGGTTCAAAAATTAGTATGTTTTTTCCAAGAAATTCTTGACACTTTGTCCATGGTTTTAATATTTTCTCTAGTTCTAAGGAACTATAATGCTATTTCTACAACTGCATTAGAACTGAGTGATCCAGTTATTTGTGGGATACCGTTCTAACTTTTTGATTGCGCTCGGAGTAAATGTTTAGCTGATTCAGTATATGTGTGTGTATGTCAGTATTTAAGACACATATATACCCAAGAAGGAAGAAAGAATCTGTTTAAAATTAGGTTTAGATAAAACCTTAAAAAGATATGTTGCTAGAAACTAAATAGCTTTAAGGATAAAATAAAAACAAGTTTCTACAAGTTATGTTGTATTTGTGTTATTTTCTACTTTGCTCTGGTTGAAATATGAGTATTGGTCTCAGGCAGTCTTGAACTGTAGCAAGCATTAATGTAAGCATAAAATATTTTTTTTCAAATGTTCCAGTTTTAGCTTCACATACATAAAACTAAAATGCGGTTTATGAAACAAGGATAAGAACACTAAGCACTAAGCACAAAAATGCCAGTTATTTGGGCTTGGGTTTTTTAACTTTATTTAGTGTAAATATTTTTATTGCTTTTTCTTCTTGTAAACAACAAAGAAAGCTCCAACAGATTATTTTCTTCTGTATTCAAATTTTGGATAGATATGACATCTGAAACATGTAAAACTCTTCAGAAGAGTTTAGCTTCCTTTTTTTTTCTCCCTAATTTCTGTTTATTTTCCCTCTTACATTGCAAAGAACTATACTGTGTGATGTTAAAGTTTTGATTTGCATGTTATACTCATCAGAAACCTGGGATCACTACAATGAAGTTATTAATAAACATCAAAGAGCTGAAACATTCTTGTAACTTGATCAGTAAGCAATCTTTATGCAAATTCCCTCGTTTATTTAGCTTTAGTCTTAAG
Organism: Dendrocincla fuliginosa; assembly: GCA_035047845.1. Taxonomy (NCBI): domain Eukaryota; kingdom Metazoa; phylum Chordata; class Aves; order Passeriformes; family Dendrocolaptidae; genus Dendrocincla; species Dendrocincla fuliginosa. The sequence goes on along the minus strand of JAWWMO010000001.1, from coordinate 75,722,877 downwards.
GAGAGTGAATTGGTTTCTGGAAAGAAGCAAACAAACGTCAAAAGAAGTGGCATAGCTAAATGTGAAGATGTGTTTACATATATTCATCAAATAACTCTGTCTTGCAGGGTCTCAAAATGCAGGATTCTGTTGCCTAAATGGAGACATGCATTTGAAACACCCATCTGCTCCTCCTCTCCTTGCATGATTCTTGGTCAGACTTGCTAGCTCCATGAAACTACCTGAAGAAACATTAGAGTATTTATAAGTACATTAGTTGCCCACTTTTAAGGAACTAAATTGCTTCTTTCTGAGTTGCAAAGAAACATTGAATACATGAGAAATGTCTTAATGAAAATGCAAGAAAGAAAAACATCTGTAAAGATTAATAAAAACATTCTGCTTTAGTAATTTCTAAAACATTTCTTCTCAATTTTGGCTTTTATTTCTCACTTTATAAATTTATATTTTAATATTAAAAGTATTTTTCCTCTGAAGATCAGAAAATAGATTTAAAAAGCTATAAAACTTAAACAGTCATAAACTTATTTTTACCCAGAAAATTCAGTGACTCTCTTACTGAGAGATTGTTTCAATAAATCATGAGTTTTTAAATTGAAAAGGACCACATGAAAGTTTGTGACTATTTCCATTTATATTTCCTTCAGATGTCACAATATATAGTACTTCTATGAGACCCAAAGAAGGAACTTCGATGTCATTAACTTGGCATTTGCTATATTTACCTAGACATCAGCTGTTTCTCATAAGTCTCACTGTATATGTGTGAAATATACACTGCTAACATGATATTTTTCTAATGGTATAGTTATTATTACTAAATTATTTAATTATCCAAAGAAAATGGGGTTTGTCCTAAAGCTTCCTGGCTCCTGCAGTGCTTTTGCAACTGCTGTGGGCAGAGAAACTCCCTCATATTCTACTTTGAAAGGCAATTTGTTATATGTGCCTTCTGTAGTTCTTTTTAACAAGTTGTTTGATCTTTCCTGACAGGAAATAATTTCTTCCAGTTTGTCAGAAAGTGAGTTATTTAAATGAATCTGTGTATTCTCAGTAGACATAACAATTCTCCCAGTTCCTTTGAAAGTCTTGGTGTCTCAAGGTTGTTATTTAAAGAAAGGTTATTTTGCTTCCTATCCTTTCTCTTGCACTAGCTGGGAAAAGAAAAAATATAAAAAATTGGAGCCCAGCCTTGTTATGGCTGTCACTTTCTCCCCAAAATATCTCAAAGCTGAGCCATATGATTACTTGCTAAATGTACAAGAGTGTGCTAAGTTCCTGAAGAGCACATCGTAAGTTCTCACTGTGAGAGTGCTTCCTAGTTCCAAATCCTTTGACATTGTCAATAGTCATATATATACATATATATATAAACCAAAAGTGCACTGTCCCATGATGCTCTTCAGATGGAAACCAAACATGTAGACAGAGAAGGAGACACAAGACTCCTAATGACTTATTTTACGAGCTTTTTACAGCATAATGTATTTGAAAGCATGAATCATTTGTTGCATTTGACAGGTATTGTGGAGAAATCCCAATAAATATTGAAATACATAACTGTACCATGGTAGGGAAGTTGCTATGTTCCTTAACTTCATATAAAGAAATTTAGAATCTGGTGAGATTAATTTCCTTTGACCTATTTATAGTCATTTTAAGTTTCGTTTATTTTTAACGAAATAAGGTAAAATTGATTTATGGTGTATTATGTATCTATGCTCTACATTTTTCAAAATTTGAAATCCTTGAGGATATGAAAATCAGAAATGCTACAGGAAATTTTCAGTGAGTTGCTAACAGTACATGTTGTGTCAGGCACTAAAAATAGCAATAATTCTTTATTAATCAACCTTCCTTTACACTCTAATAGAGAACTGACACTATCTCCATTGCATTTTCAGTTCACCTGCTGCCATGTTATCTATAAATTGAATTAGCAGTTGCTTCATAATGCCTTTTCCAAAATGTAGCTGCAGATGAGGTCAGTAGAGTGAAATTGCAACTAAATGTCAGAATTAAAATTTCTGGACTCAATCTTACAAGTCCTTGACACTGAGAATAAGGCATACTCTAGAAAGTCTACTTAATGTTGATGCAACTGCTGACATTAGTAGTCAATTAGATCAGCAATAAATATGTTTTGGGATTTTTCAATTTTCTCTTGCATCCTCATTATGCTTCTCTTTTCTGTTCTCTCAGTTTTCACCTGTACTCAGAGTTCTATAAGAAGAGGCTCAAAAGTTGCTTCTTCTTTATTTTCCTCTGTGCTTCCCTATTTTCCTGCTTTTCTTCTTATCACCATTATCCACTTTTCCTTCTTTTTCAACCATAGTTCATAAATGAAATTACACAAAGCTAAGAAAAAAGAAACTGAGGAATATCACTTTGATCTGTAGCAAAAAAAAAAAAGCCAAAAAAAACCCCCAAAAAACACCACCAAACAAAGTAAGCATTTATTTTATTCTTTCTTGTAAAAGGGCATCTAAAAACATAGCTTACTTCTGCTCAATAAAAGTGTTGCAAAGTTATTGACAAATTATGACTAAGATAACTATTTTGTAGGTTTTTTCAAAAATGTGGGTTTTTTTAAAAAAAAAAGTTGAAAACCCCTTTTTTATATATATATATATTTTTTTTTTCTTGAAGAAAAAGCTCCAGATTTGGAATTGACTGATACTTCAGTTATGCAGGTGATTCAAAAGTTTGCTGAATCAAGTCTTTAATGATAAAGACTGGATGTAGCATCCCATTATGACAAATGAGTGAGTAAATCTGGGTTTATCTCTGAATCTCATGAGAATGGTAACAGTTCCTGTAAGAGTGTGCTGTTGATGTGCAACTACCTCTGAAAGCATCAGAGGAGGATGTGTCAGATGTTAAGGGCAACATGTACTGAGCAAATTCTGAGGGCAGGAAACACCCAATAGAAAACTATGAGATGCATGAAAACTCTAGATATTATTTGGCTTTCAAAGCCTAATTTGAGTTGCTCTGTCTGTATGAAGTAAATCAACTTTTATTTCCAACTTAACAAATCTGCAGAAGGGAAACCTACCAGTGCAGTTGCTATGAGACGTAACATTTTTGGTATCTGAAATACACTGAGATGTATAATCAAATAAAATGTTCTTGGCATTTAGATGACTAAAGACTTTAAAAATCAAGTATATATAGTATAAAAGCAAAGTATATATGTAATGCCACTTTCTTAAAAATTAGGTCTATAAATGACTGCGTTGTTGAGTTATATATGATTTAAAAGATTTAAAAGCATTTGGTTTCCTTTAATGCATTATGCAAATTCTATATAAAATTTAATAAATTATTACATAAGTTAATACATTTTAGTGCAGCTCCTTAAAAAGTAAAGAAGTAAAGCAGGGATTTCTCCTAGAGTGCGTAATTTCGGAAATGAATAGTTCCTTGAGAGGAACTGAGGTACTGACACATCTGCAGATGTCCAAATGGTTACTGATGCTTTTATTCCAAAAGTTTATTAGAAAAATACGTTCCAGGACAAGATTATCTTTTCTTACCAATATTTCCTCTTTTTTTTTGCCCGTTTTTTTAGGTATCCATGGCATAAAATGAGCACAATTTAATTGTCTTATATTCTGTTCATCTGTTCCTAAATTACCAGAACACACTCATTCACAGAACAAAGTGGAACTTTCTGAAAGAGTGGCTTTGGTTTTGCAATAGCTCTGACGATCAGATAAAATATGTCATGAATTCCTGCTGCACTGAAAACCTATAAACCACAGGCTCTAATGATGGAATCAAGAATGTAATAATGATGTCCATTGTTAAGAATTACCTCAGTTTTTAATTCTTGTTCAGACCCATGCTTAATCTTAAAAGAAGAGGAAAAGGATTTTCTTGTGCACTTTTCCACAAAATGTTTCTGCATAAAAGGTTATCATGAAAACTAGCATGGTGTAGGAGACTTAGTGACATCAGGCAGACAAAAGATAGGCTTTTCTTTCCGTTTTACTATCTACTGCAGGAAAAAGAAGAGGGAATTCAAGCTTTTTATTATTTTTTATCCTGAAAGTTTTTGATAGGGCATTGCTCCTGCAGAACCGGAACTTTTAGCAGGTTTTAATACAGGAGAACTTTATAGTATCAGAGCAGTGATTAATATAAGGCATTGAGGTCTTCCAATATAGATTCCCAAATAGCTGAAGTATGACCTCTTACTGGGTCTTGTGGCCCAGAAATACAAACTTGCAAATAAAGTCTCTATTTTCTCTCTCTCTCTCTCTTTTGTTTTTGTTTCCCCTTTGATATAAGCTGCTTGAATGACCAGACTGCTGTGAGAGACTGGATTTGTATTTCACGGGGTTATTTATTGCATCAAAACCAACTCTGTGTGTGTGGGAGGGGGCCAGGCCTCCAGCACCGCGAGGCACAGGCCCCTGGGAAGGCACGGGCATCAGGAGACACCTGGGTGGCCTGTCAATCAAAAACACCCACCTGAGAGCCCGCCCACACCGCACCCCTCGGAGCCTCTGATTGGCTGCCCCACCCATCACTCTGGCCTGGAGGGCACTGAGTGGTCAGTGAGTCGGATGTCCCACCTGGGAGGGGGTGGCCACGATGGCCAGACATATAAATAGAGGGGCACAGGGACTCCATTTTGTTGTTTGTCTCTGGACTAATTGCTGCCATGTGACTCTTGTGTTAGCTATTTCTCTCTCTCCTTCTTCTTTCTTCGCTTAATCTCTTTTCTTTATTTATTCTGTTCTTAATCTCTTTTGGGAAACTTAAAATGGATGGATTTTATTTCACTAAGAGTTGTGGTTTGGTGTTTGTTGGGAACTTTTGTGGAATATTCTCCTTGGTTGTGTGTTACTCCTGTAAACCTTTTTTCAAAATGCCCATTTTCTTGCTAAATTAAAAAAAGGCTCTTGGGAAATGCATGTAGCATGTTCTCTTTATGTGAATTCGAGGTATTAAATAACTAAAGGATTTCAAAATGTTCAGCTGAGTGAAATCTTTTGGAGCCTTAAATATAAGTAAACCACCTGGGCAGAGTGTGGCTTGACCTGGGGCTTTACAAGTGCTTATTCTGTCAGAACGATTTGTGGTCCTTTTTCTGCATTTTATAGTCAGAGGTTTTCCACCTGCCAGTCACAGGATCTTTAAGAAGAATTGCAAACCCCAAATGTTCTGGAGATCTGGTAGCTCTGATCTTTTAACAGGTATAGCTGCAGAGAGAAGACAGAATAAATCACACAAACCAATGTTTTGTTTTGTTATAGCTACAATGTTATCAGATTTTTTTGAAGTTTGGTTGTCCGCAGTGGAAGATGTTCCAGTTAGGGACCATTACAATAAACCAGTGGACGGGAGGCAATGGACCTGAGGGTGCTGAGGGACAAGGTGGCTGTCATCATCTTCAAGGATAACTGGTAACAGAAGGAGGTCTCTGATCCTGTGATATCAATATCATATGATAACATATGATATCAGTTATATCAGATATCATACTGATATCTGTTATGATATCAGTTGAAGAGTTTTATCTAAAACAAAAGAAAAGAAAAGGTGATTGGCTGTCACCATAGCCTCTCAGAAGGCTTTCACAGCCATTTTCAGCTTGGTTGCAGGGAAGCAATTGGAGGTCCAGCGTTTTAACTGGTCCCCCAGCCCTGCCAAACCAATATGCGGCCACGGTTTGCTCGTGGTAAAGCCATATGAGCTGTTCCTGATACCTTCTTGTTCTTCATGTGTCTGGGCAGGATTTCCTAGAAAGTTTAACCCATAACATTACCAGGGCTTGAGATGAGTCTGCCTTCTTATCTGTCCCAAAAAACAATGTGAGTAATGTCTGTCTTTTTTTCTTTTTTTTTTTTTTTAACTCCAGTCAGAAAAGGCAGACATCACTGTCTGATGCTTCTGCTTTTGAATGCCTTAGATTTTTAAAGCTTTGCTTTTAAAAGGTACATCAGTGTCTTAGGCTCATCTTGCATGAAGCAGTAAGTGTTTTTCTATAGATGCAATAATAATATGTTGTAAGAAGAGTAATCAGAGTTATGATTACAGGTTCAGATCACTCATTTCAATGAATACTGTCTGAAAATCTCCTAATAATTGAAGAGACAGAAACATACAAGAAAAAAGGTAACTAACAATAATGTTTTCAAATGTTCGAATGTTAAGTTTTCTATAGTACAGAAGATGGGCAAAATGTAGGAAGAACATAATAATACAGCTATTATTTTTAACTTTTTTAATAATTTAATTAACTTGCATGTTCTGTGTTGACCTCTTGACTCCTCATCAGCTATCTCTGTCATCTTCATATATGTTTCCTGAAAACAGCTGTGGATAGGAAGAAAACTTTTGAATTAAACTTGAAACTGAACTTATGCATGCAAAGAATTGTTGCTGCATATATATATACTCGCACCCAAGTCACGTGCTCTAAATGGAGCAAGTTGCAATCAGTAGGACCAGTCTCAGCCTGTACAGTTAATGTAGATAATCATAAAACTGAGATTAGTATGGGTATTAAAATGGATGAAAGCAAGCAGTATTATATGAATTACTTGCATTGTTTTGTGGGGGAAAAATTCTGTCAGTGACTCTTTCCTGTCAAAACCTAGTCATTGAGGCTTAACCTCTTAAAAAGGCCTGTTCAAATGGAAACTGTAACCTCATACTTGCATGAATTAGCCTAGAAGTAATTTGAAATCATGAACTTTAAGGTTATATTATGTTAAATTAGAGAGAGGTGAAATTTGCAAGTTTTCAATATTCATGTAAGAGACATTAATTGCTTAGGGAGCCTCACACAAATACTGGAAATGGGAAGATAATATGTTTATATGATTCTTCTGGAAGCTGTCTACTTGTTCCTCCCACAAAACTGATTTTAACTGGTGTTCTTTACAGTCTGCAATAAGTACCTGCGATAGCCAGCTTATATACAAGATTTCAGTCCTATGTGCTTGTTTCACTCAGACTGAGCAAAGTGTAAACAGGTAGTGTAGTGAGAGAGAATGCTCTGAAAAACATAGATATTTATAGAAACTGAAATGGGAATAAAATCCAAACTACTTCATTTGTCTAATTACTTTTTACAAATTTCCTTCTTAGTGCTAATCTCTACTTCTGCTTTCCTGGAAAATAACATGGCAATTTCTGCAAAATAAAAAAGTGATATAGCATTCTATTAAATAAAATTGACATGATTATATTAAAATCAAGTAAATATTCCAGAAAACACTAGTAATTTAAAATTATTTTCTTTATTTTGTACTCTTATCTCAAAATGCATCTGTCAGTAAAAAAAAAGGGCATTGCTATTCCATGAAATTTCTGAAATAGAGCTAGAGAAAATGGCACAAAGTTTATTCATAAACAAAGCAGTTTGGTTTTTTGAATAGATTTATACTGTCCTTATCAGTAATTAGACATGCAAATGATAGTTTCAGTGTATTAATTATTTAAGCAGCTTCATAGCAACAATAACATAGCTTTAATAAGTGTAAATTACATAGTACACAATATTGATTTAATTGAATATATATTTTCAACTGTGGCTGAGTAACCTAATATTTGGCTATATCAGGCATTCACCTTCCTCATTGACTTCAATTCATTAAGGTCTTCAAAGATTAAATACGGTGCTTTAGTAATGTGCAACTAGCTCTATATATTTTCCTGGTGGGAGTACCTGCAATATAATCTCTATGGAATAAATGAAATGCAATGTCTTCCTTCTATACTTACTGATTTGTCCTTTCAAAATCTGAGAAGAAGAAACAGGTGATTGAAAAACAGGAAAATTTTGTTCTCCCCAAGGGATTTCTGACTCATGTCTGAGAATTACTACTTTGAAACTGCTGTATAGCTAAATGTTTCCTTTATTTGTTATGCCTTCTTTCTTGGTCTTGTAAAATACCTGTTTGTCTTTGAGTTAGAGCTTTTTCATTTTGGCTGTAAGAGCAAGTAGAACATTTGAAGATGCATGATTTTCCCATATGAACTGTACTCTTGAAAAAAATTTTTGAGGAAAAGTTCAGTTGTCTTTTGATATACAAGTTAACCAAGCTCATGTGCCAGCACCCTAAACTTCTATTATATTTATTTTTTCTTTTCATATTGTTTTCTAAAATAATTCACTAGAAACTGAACTCTCTTGAGCTCTCTTGGCTAAGACTTGCCAACAAATCATACTGTTGTGGGTTTAGTAGTCTAGGTTCCACATGCCTGTCCAGACAGCTGAAGAAGAGCCAAAGGTAGCTAACATTTTCTCTTAGCATCAGATCTGTGTTCCCTTCATGTATAGTCATGGAAAGAATTGTTATCAACTGAAGAGGAAGCACCTTGCACAAAATTAGATGGGATGTTTCTCAGCCTAACCATCTGGAATGACTGGAAAGATATTTCATTTCTATGAAATGATTATCACTTGACAGTCCTTCAGGTTTCTCTTCAGTGAAGAATGTAACATAGGAAAAAAAGAGATTTTGCTATTATAGATTATTTAAAACTTGACCAAGTATGCTTTTTTTTTTGGTGGTAAACAAATGTAGTGAACAGTGTTGTCAGTGTTGTTCACTCTTTTTCATCCTTTTTGTTGATTAAACATGCTCCCTATTATTGAAGAGTAAGTAAAACCTTATACCTGGCCTTGACTAATATAAAAATATACATCAAACTTTTGGATTTTCTACAGTTGTCAGAACTCTTTGAGGATCTTCTGTTATGAGAGGTGATACATTTAGTATTATCAATACAATGTATATTTCAGAGTTAATACTTAAAGGTTTGCATTATAGCCACTGATCATCATCTGGAATGTAGAACTGCTAACAGATTTTAGTAAAATGCTGCTTTTTTTTTTTTTTACGGTTATAGAGGTGACAATTACAGAAGTAGAGTCAGTTACAAAAAAAAAGACAATAAACTGTACAGTAAAGTATTATGAATATGAAGGTCTTCAGTCTAGCTATGATTTTTTTAAAAAAGCAATAAATCTATTTTATAAAGCCCTCTATTTTCTGCTGCATTTTACTGTAGTAATGTATAACTGTGTTATTGTTCAGAGGAGAGTTATACATATCCTACAGGAAGATGATATGACCAGACTGACTTTTTTAAGGGGGTCTGTGTGTAAGTATATGGAGCAGTTAAATTGCCATAAGAACAAGGGATCATAGAATGGCCTGGGCTGGAAAGGAACTTAAAGATCATCTAGTTCCAACCCCTGTGCTATGGCCAGGGAAACCTTCTACTAGATCTGATGCTCAAAGTTGTCTGTGTTCATGGCTGGCAGTTGAGCCAGACAATCTTTAAGGTCTCTTCAAACACAAATCATTCAGTCATTGTATTATTCCATTCTAAAATTTATGAAATCTCATAACTCATTAAATATGCCAAGCACTCACAATACAGAAATCTTACAAAATGGGAATAGTATTGATTTAAAGAAACATATTCATTAAAATAAATTCTTACTTGTGAAAAGAAGCCTTTTTCAGTTCCTTGTTTCTGTGTAGACTGTTACAAATAACTTATTTGCTAAGAGTTAACATACAGTGTTATAAAACCCCCCATTGCTTCAGTGTTTAATACTAGGGCTAAATTTAGATCTAATAGACAAACTAGCCTAAGCTATAGCATTTCATTAAACTTTGGCTCCAAGGAGTCTGAGCTATTATAGCTTACTTGCACTGAAATTAAAGGAAAGTTCAAATTAAAGTTGCTCATATATATATGTATGTTTGGAATAATTTATCCTGCTCTATACACTTAGCAACCAAAGGAATAAAAGTATACAATATCAAAAATAGTTACTAATTCAGCACAACTTTTTAAAAATGCTTGGTGAGACAATTTCTCCAAAAGCTTTCTGTGACATTTGTTGATTGCATAATAATCAACTGTGTGTAACTTCTGTTTCAGGAAATGGTGAGAAGAATGTCTTTCTGGTAAACAATCCAGGATTTAAATGAAAAGACTGAAGGTTGTTTTTTTTTTTTCACTTGAATGAATAAAACAGATATGCAGGTGCATACACAGATTAGGCCAACAGTACATACGAGATTCTGATCAAAAAGATGGCATAAGTGGCATTTTGGAGCGTGATAGCAGGGAGATACCCCCACTGAGGGGGTTTATCCACATGCTGTGTGAGGAAATGCTGAAAGAATGGGGATGGTTAGCCTGGAGTAAAGAGACAAAGGGGTATCTTATCATTACCTGCAAGAAACTAGAGAAGACAGAGCCAAACTTCTCAGCTGTGAGGGTGGAAAGCAAGAGATAAGACACAAGCTGGAACATAGGATAAGGATATGAAAAAAAAATCCTAAATAAGAAAAAAATGCTGTAAAGGTGGTCAAGCACTGTGACAGGCTTCCCAGAGAGATTGTGGAACCTGCATCTTCAGAGACATTTAAAAATCAATTGGGCACGTTCTTGAGCAACCTGCTGAATGTACTCTGAGTTAGAGGTTGGACCAGATGACCTCCAGAGATCTTTTTTGACCTATATGAGCTGACCTTCCATGTAAGGAGGATCCTTGAGAAACATGGGAGATTTTATTTCCTTTTTTGTTTAAATGGATGAGTAAGGAAACCAATTCATTGTAGAACTATCGGGCCAAAATGAGACATCAACTACTCTTTTGCTTATGCTTCCAGACTCTGAAAAGATAAATAATGTAAGTCAGGTTCCCTATAAATTGCTGGAGATCTTAAGTTTCAGAGCAGCTCCAGATTAGCAGAATTCTGAATTTTCAATTGCTTCAGCAACAAATGGGTTAATCCCAGTAGAATAGATCCAGGCAAAAAAATTTGACTGCATCGAAGTCAAATATAGAAGGTTCAGCTCCAGGTAACACATTCTGTGTGCTCTTGAGTTGTAGCCTGGTCTGCTTCAAAATTCTCTTGTTGCTGCATGCATTTTAAGAAGTACTCAAGCAAACTGTTGCATAGGTTTTCTCCAGCGGTGACATGACTAGCAGTCTGTAGAGCAACAGAATTAACATAGTATCCCTTACGTGCCATTCACTGAAACAGTGTACCTCTATATCCGAAAACATAAAATTTATATAATTTATATTATCAGGAAGAGACCAAGATGCAGTCCTTGATGAAGGAATAATGTGTCCTTCACTGATGCTTTAACTTCTTAGTAATATGAAACAATCTCTTTTTCTATCATAAAGAAATGAGCTTTTTTTTTTTTTTTTTTTGTAAAATACATTATTTCAGTTTGAGATCTTAATGACTAGGATTTCCAAATTTTAGTTTCTTAGAGGTGTTTACCCAGATTATTCCATTTGAGCAATCTAGCACAGGTGCTTAACTCCCAAACCCTTCAAATATCTAAGCTATTTCTTTTCCATATAGACACTGTGAGGAACCTAGGCAGCAGTTACCTTATCAGAATGGCCATGGCTCACACTGAAATCTACTTTTCAAATATGGCAGTACTTAACTTAGGAACATTGGGTTGTACGAAGTTGTCATCGCCTTGGCCCACTCTTGTAAGTAGGAAGAAAGAATGATTAAATGAGGACCGTTTTTGCCAATGACCTGCACTGAAATCTACAGCAGTCAGAGTGCTAAATTGTCAACTGAATCTAATTAATAAGAAATACTGATGAGAAGAATATCTCTTAAACCCTTCTCTTCTTAGGGTTGTGAATGTTCTCTGAACTGTTATCTGAGTAGGTAACTAACAGAGGGTGAAAGATAAGACAAACTGGACAGAAAGGGGAAAAATGCAATTTGGTTGCAAACCATGGTTTTAAGCCTTGATTTTGAGGTTGAGCCCTAAATTTAGCTTAGGTAATCTGTGTAAAATCTGAACGAGATAATTTTACTTATCTTTTATAGTTCTTGGACTGTTTTAAGCACTTTCATAAGATAGTTCTCTCTACTAGTCTTAGGGTTTGGTTTTAAAGCTAACTTACACTGAACTAGGACAGTGTTTCTACTGTGATTCAAACTTCTTTTCCTCCTGTAGCCAGATTCCTTCTGTCCTCTAGCACTAGTTAATGTAATGCTTTGCAAGACATGGGAACAGTATGCCCATTGAATACAACTGCTTTTAGAAAAAAAGAAAAAAAAAACATTTAAAATATTTTTGGAGTGATTTTGAGTAAACTCAGCTGCTTTTGAATCTACTGCCTAAAACATGTCTCTTAGAATATAACAACTTCATTCCCAGTAAAGATTTTCAACAGAAAAAATATAAAAGTGAATGGCAGAATGATTAACACTATGGCTTCAAGTATACTTTGATGTTTATTTCTGTGTTTCTGAAGTTAATGTTCAACCTCCAATTACTCAGAAGTTTGTATTTAGGCCAAACTTCTGCACCAGGGTTTCTTAGGAATGGCGGTTTTGGCCTTTTTTTTTTTGTTTGTAAATTATTTCCTCATTGCTAGCAAACAATTGCTTTCTCTTTTTCTTCTGCATTCCTGAGCAACATCTGGAGAAAACGAGTCTGGGTGACTTGCAATTTCTTCTTCCCATATGCTTGCCAAGTTTTCTTCTTCATATCACAAGTAAATGAAAAAAAAAAATACATATTGAGTCAGATTTTCAGGTGCTGTAAATCAACAAAATTGTCAAAAGAGATCTTATCTCTTTTGCATTTGTTATATTGCCTATCATTTCAATATTGTGAATGGCATTTATTTCTGGGAGATAAAATTTTATATAAAAACAACATTCCTGAAGAAGAGCAAAGTACATAGTACAAAGGGTTTTATTTTCAAAAACATTGATTGACCCACACAAAGCCATAGTCTGGACTACTGTAATTGCATCTTGAAGTCCTTACCAGGGTAAAAAGTTTGAAAATCCTTTTTCAGTGTCTTGTGACCATACATATGAATGTGTTTTTTTTAAAGACTGCTTTGGAAGAGATAGGGAGAGAAGAGTTTTGATGTAAAATACCACCTGGGTTGTCACTTACATTCTTTACCATTAGCATATTCAGTTCACTTGCTATCTTGCTTATTTCATTCTGCAGTGCATTTCTAAGATAAACATACCTTGTCATGTTTACCTTCTTACTGTAACTTTTATTACTTATCTTTACTGATGGAAGTATCTTCTACATGACAACCTATATTTTCACTAATAAATGCATTTTATTACTTTGTAATTAATAAAAAAGACATGTATTTCTATATAATAATTAGTCACCACCTCTACTTTGCTTATTAGAACATTCAGTGATTCATAACACAGGATTCACAATCCAGTATTCATGTACACCTTCTGCAGCGTACAGATAACTACACAGAAATTAATGTGCAAATAAAATCTTCAGGTTCAGCTTCTTTCTGTCCCTTTCAAATTATAACAGGCATACTTAACTTTCTATTTGACTATCATACCTGCAGTTTTAATTATATTGCCAAAATGATACTTGATCCATGTTATGCTGCATAGCATCTGCTACAGTCTTCTTCAATCTTGTAATTCACCACACAGGTGTCTAATTCCTGATTTTTCCTCTCTAATGAGGTCAGTGTCTTCTATAACCTCAAATAGTACATCATTAGATGTGCTTTGTTATGTGCAGAATTCAACTGAATTAGAAACAGAATTAGAAAGAATCCTCCCCTTTCCTTCCTTCTCCTCCCCATTCTCCCTCTCCTTCCTATCCCTATCTCTCTTCATCTCCCTTTTCTTTTTCCATGCCTTACGCCACCTCACCTCTTGCTTTAGTCATACTCTGCTGTCAGAGTTTTCCATTACCTGTCAACCATTTCAATATTTTAAATAACTTTTACTTATGGGAGGTGAAATTTAACATAAAAAACAACATTCCCAAAGAACAGAAAATGCACAGCTTTTTGTCTTGATACCTTTTCTCCTGTCTGCCTTTGGCTCTAGCCCTATATCTCTTTTCTGTTTTGTTATGCACGAGCCTTCTTAAAGGTAAGGAAAGTTGTTCTACAAGTTGTTGGTTCCATCAATTTTAGCCTCAGGTTCAAAATGTCTACACAGAATGTGATGGGAAGATGAGATCAGAAATTGATTTCAACTTAATTTAAACTCCATGACAAGGAGTGAATGATGTTTTGAATCAAATTAATCCAACTGTTTTGGTCCCTTCTAGTCTATTAAACTTCTCCAAAGAAAGACTTCAGATTTTATCTTTATTGGAGGTTATTTGGTTTGGGGTTTTTTGTATGTGCATATTATGTTCAATATATTTTTCCAAAATATTTAGGTATAGAGTGGCTCTGACTTTTGTTTCTTTACAGTTCTGGAGGACTTTATTCACTGTAATTAACCTTGATTTTATCATTCAAATGCTAGCAAAAGTATTAAAAACTGTGTGGTGCATTTAAGCTTTTGACAGGGGTGATCTGCACAAAGCAAATTGTACTTGAGAAGATGAAATTATTATTTTCTTCTACCTAATATAATAATGAACCTTACTCTAGAAATGACCTATTCAGTTGCAAGTACTAGCTTAAAGGTTAAATAGGTGTTTTCAAGAGAACCATTGGCAATCAGTCCACATTGTAGGCAAAGCTAAGTATATTATTTAAGGTGATTAATTCAAAAAAGCTCCATAAATGGTAATGTAACCTGAAACGTGGGACTGTGTTCTGGACATCATACAAGCCCCAATATCAGAAAGACAGAAAGCCCAAAAAGAAAACCTGACTTGCAAATTATTTCCTATGGCAAGTAACCTGCTACGGATGTGTGAAAGAATGGCTGCACATTAATATCTTGCCACTTCCTCAGTTGTTACAAATCTATGATTTGGAAGTTCTGAGATTTCTTGGTACTTCTCTGTCTACCAGGTGTTTTTACAGCCATTTCATGGCTCCCTCTTGGAGTTGTCATGTTTATTTGCTGACACTCATCATCTTGCACTGCGTGTTCTTGAATCCAGAGAACATAAACAACACTGGAAAGCAATTTCCAATATTATTTTAGACACTCAAGTCTGCCACTTCCAGAGTTCATCCTTTCTAAACTGTTTCCCTAATCCACTCCTCCTGCAAAGACAAATTGTCTGTCTGTTTCTCTTCAAATAACCTTTGGATTCCAGGAGAAGGAAACCAGTAAACTACTGAAGCAGAAAGACTGTTAGACTGGCAAGATTTTTCAAGTAATGAGACATTGCTTAATTACAGCTTTGCCATGGCAGATTTTAAAGAGTAGACAACATCACTCTGTCTTGTTGTTCTATCTGCAAATCCTTAATATTTGCATAGAAGAAATCTTGGCTACATAAAAGGCTGTTTGAACTGTATTGCCTGTTAATAAATCAACTGTAAATGGAAAAAGGTCTTTAGAAGAATACAAACTGGCACTATTAGTAAGCAAACAGGACAGTCTCTTGCATCATTTTTATAAAATGTGAAATCTCAGCTTCAAACTTCTTGGTAGTATGCTTTTCTTAGTTGATTCTGAGATGAGTTATCTATCCATTTTTGATGTGCTGATCATAAAACAGCATTCCCAGAATTGGATGACTTCCCAGAATTGCATTATATTGAGAGTGTAGCTCAGTTTTCATATACTTATGTGTCCCAGAATATGGGTTGATGTGCTGGAAAGCAAAAACTTACAAACTGAGATATTAAGATTTTGGGGTAAAATTTTTATTATTGTTTTTTTTTAAAAAAAAAAAAAAAGAATGAAAAAGTCAGTTTCATTATTTTTTTTCTGCAAAATTTGTGTCAGGATTATCTAGATACTTCTACATATGTTAAAGACATGCAAAAATCCCTTTTGAGTATTAGTTGTATAGCAACTAAAAGAACATATATCCATAGTAGAAAATTACTATTTTTGGGGGGGATATCCTCCTTAGAAAATGTCAGATATTACAGTTACTTGAAAAATAAATTTCTGTTGTGATGTTTCTTACATCATTTCAATCAGATATTTCAAAAACCTCATCAAGAGTTATTGGCATAATCTTTTGAAATAGTTCAAATGATTTTAAAATAGTTAAAATAGTCACTTGACCGTTTTAAATTTTTTCCATTACCCATTTTTTTTTCAAACAAGGCTTATTATTTTTTTTTTCATGTTTGCAACCTTTTGCATGTAATTTTCAAAGATCAGGTTCAATTAGAAGTTTGGTTTTGTCATCCTCTTTCACCTGTCCTAGCAGCATAACACAGTCCCAAAACAGGCAATAGCCCTTTAAAAGCAGCTCTCTGGACAGCAGCAGAGCAATGTAACATATTCTCATAAACGCTTTCCCAAACTAGGTTTGAAGATGAACAAAGAAGTATGAAATACCTAGCTAGTGGTAAACGATAATAACAGTCTCTGTGCACAGTGTAGACTACAAAAATTGTGTTCTACTAATGCAGCATTGCATGGCTTTCTCCTATACAGTGGTGTGCTAGTGTTGACCAGTACCGTGTGGTTAGAGTTAATTTTCTTCATAGGACTATGTATTGGACAACGTTTTGGATTTGTGTTGAAAAAATTGTTGATGACACACTTCTGTTCCAGGTATTGCTGAGCAGTGCTTGCACAGAGTCAAGGCCTTTTCTGTTTCCCATACAGCCATGACAGTGAGAAGGCTAGGGGTTCACAAGAAGATGAGAGGCAAAACAGCTGGGACAGCTGATCCCAGCTGAGCCAAGTGATAATACACACCATCATGCTCAGCAATAAAATCTGGGGAAAGAAGGAAGGGGGATTGTTCATGGTTATGCTGCTTATGTTCACAAGTTAGGCGTGACAGGAGTCCTACCCTCCTGGAGATGGCTGAACACCTCCCTGCCAATGAGGAGTAGTGAATTAATTCCTTGTTTTGCTGTGCTTGTGTGACCAGCTTTTGCTTTCCACATTAAATTGTCTTTATCTCAACCCACCACTTTTCTCACTTTTACCCTCCCAATTCTCTCCCATCTTGCTGTAGATTGTCTCTGTGGAGTTTAGCTATTTACCAGGGTGAAACCACAGCAAGTGATGTTTGGAATACCATGATCATTTATAAGGATGAAAGAGAGTTTCGAAATGCTCTAAAATAATTTAAAGTATTTTGAGGGAACTTTCCTCCATGATTCCTGCAGGGATGAGAAATTGCAATTATTTTTTTTTTCCTCCCCCTTATATAAACACTATAAAATCAAAGGATTATTAGAACAAAAAAGCAACAGCAATGTTTTGACACCTGATATTAAAGAGCTGATAAATATTAGGTTAGAAATGATGACTACTGTACTTCCTTGAATAGGAAAAATTTGGGCCAAGAGACAGTTGTTTTTTAACTAATCACATTACAGCAAAATTAGGGATATAGGTGTGACATCCTTGTCTTTATCTTTCTGTGGCTGTCACTAGTATTGCTGTTGTTGCATTCCTAAGCCATGCATCCTAGACAAGCAGATCTGCATTCCTTTAACAGATGATGACTCCTGTGCTCCAAAGGTCCATTCTTGTGCGACTTGAAGTACAGAAGGCAGATTTTACTTACTGAAAACTTGTCCTAATGTGTGGCTGGGGTATGGCTGGGATATGGCTTGGGCATTCACCAAGACACAGAAACCACAGAAATGCTGTCTTGTACAGCAGCGTAGAGATGCCCTCTATTTGCTTGACAGAGATGGAATTTGGTGATGAAATGAAAGATTTGTTGATCAAGGCCTATATCACATTAACATGGGCAGAGGTAGTTATGAAACAAATAACAAGCAATATGTGCCAAATCATCTCAACCTTGAATCAGAGAAGAAAAGTTTACAAATTAATCCATCATACTGTTTAGCTTTTAGCTTTTCTGTTGTGATTGCCATCAGTAGTGTCAATTGTCATTTTTACTTTATAACACATAATTTTCTGGCTTTTGTAGAACATATTTATAGATCACATCTCCATTAACTCACATCTGCTTCTTTAGAGTTTTCCCCATAGAATATCTGCTATAACCTTCTGCTATGTTTCAGTGGAAAAGGGCTACCTTGTGTGTCTTCCACTCAAGAATCCGTCTTCAGCCTATTCTTTGTGACAGTGACCAATTTGTTATAAACAAATTAGGTAAAATATTAACAAATGATAGAAAATAGTTTTCAGAAGCATATATTATTGAACAGGAGACACTGATTCTTCACATAAAGCCTTGTCAAACTTCTGTGGAGCAAAGCTAACATAACTAGAAAAATTGAAGACTTACACATCCAGCAACAAAATCCCAGATGAACAATGTAGTCTGAAATTGTTTTCCATGTTATTATGGTTTTGTAGATATTTTATTTTTTGGTTGGTTGGTTTTTAGTTTATTTGTTTTGTACTGGATAATTTATTTTTAAAAAAATAATAGAATATTGGTCATGGGAAGTGGTTGGAAAAAAGCCATACTGGGTAAAGTTGCACCAGCATTTCTATGAAATAAATAAAAAAATATGTGTTTGTCCTTCACACTAGAAAAACTGTCTTTTCACCTTTCTGCCCCCAAGTGCAGTTTCACAGGTCATTCTGATCTCCATCATGCTAGATATAATCTGTTTTCAAAGTGATTTACAGACATCACAAGTATTTATCAAATCCTTTTTGCTGTAGAGTATGAATTATTGACATGCCCAAGGCCCACCATGCTGGCTATTTCATTCAGAGTAAATAGGTGATGATGTGTGTAGTGAGCAGACTAACAGAAATGGAAACAAAAGGATGAGGACAGTGAGAATGTGGTTATAAATATCAAAACAGAAAATGAAATGACAGAAGAAAGACTGTTAGACATAATAAGAAAAAATAAGTATTTTGTAAACCAAACACTAAATGGATATTTTCTAAAAACAAATTCCAATTTATGAAAAATAAAATGAAAAATATTTTGAAATTTTCATCTTTAGTTAGTTTCAATATGAGAGGATCCCTGTCAGGGTTGGATCTATAAGGGTTATGGGGCAAAATCCAGTCTGGGATTTTGCCAGTCTGGGCCAGGCAAAATCCAGTCTGTAAGTATGAAGCCTTATGACTTTTTCTTAGATTTCTGCTGTGGTTGCCTCTATATTGACCAGGTTAGGTGCCCTTCGCTTTGGTTGGTGTATTGCAATTTTCAGCCATTCCTTCTGGTACTAACTAAACTGGGCTGTTATAATTACTTCTCTTAATAAAATAAACCTTCTATATTGATCCCTCCTCCCTGTACCATTAAGTGATGCACTGTAAAACTGAGTAATTTTACTGGTATGGCAAGAGAAAACATAACAAAACACTATAGCCAGCTTATTTTATAAGAAACAAGTTTGAGTGTTCTAATTTTACATCTTATATCTGTTTTATAGACTGTTTCCCTTCAAGTGATTGCCTAGCATGGCAGATGTTTAAAATGCACATTGGTATTTTCATTTTCAATTGCATGCCAGAAGAGCTTGTGTGTCTTTAATGAAGCAACACACAAAAGAATTACAAAGCTCTATTTTGCAAATACTATGTCATCGTAATTCAGTTCTTGAGATGTTTCTCATTGCTGTTCATTTAGTTTATTATCACAAATGAAATTTGTACAATTCCTGTTTTGAATGCTGTGTTGACTCACACATAATAGAGTAAGAAATGTCTAATAGTGATGCAATCCCACGGGAAGCATCTTTTTACTTTTGAAGTAATGCAAATAATATTCTGTGTTGCATTAAATTAGCATGAGGCTGATAAAGGGTAAAACCCGTCAGCTGTATAGTTCTCAATTTCGCTGTTCACTGGTAGTGCTAGTACTTGCTGCAGCAAGTTCAGAATGATAAACCTGATAAAAAACTCCTTTAACAGGAGTTCTGTATCTAACAATAGTCATGCCAGAAAACCAAGAAAATTTAAGTAATCCCAGAAGCCATTTATATATTCATCTTAATGAAATGAAATGTTAAATATGGAAAGACTGTGAGTCTTAAAACAGTATCTGGTATAAGACTTGTCTGTCATTGATTAGCGTTTGCAGAACTACTTATTTTGGTGTATTTTTGCATAGGTTATGCAAACTTGCTTTTATATTGGTTTTGGTTGGTTAGTTTGTTTGATTTTTTTAAAAATTATTTTAAGATAAATTTTATGGGATGAGGGATGAGATATAGTAAAGGATGTCCATAGATGAGACACATTAATTATGTGTAAGGATCACAACCAGTTGTCCATGTTGGGAGAAAGTAACATCTATATCCCAATGTCATGATTTATTGTGGCAGGCAGCTAAACACCACACAGCCATTTTTTTACTCCCTGGCCTCAAAGTGGGATGGGGGAGAGAATTGGGGAAAAAAAAAAATAAGATTTGTGTGTTGAGATAAATAAAATGTAATAGGAAAAAAAAAGAAAGGGGAAAAGTAACAATAATAAAAATAACATTAAGAAAAACAATACTACTACTACTAAAATCAACAACAACAAAAGAATTAGAATATTCTTTCTTGAAGAAGTGATGAATAACACAATTGCTCACCACCTGCTGACCAATGCCCACCTGACCCTGAGCAGCAGCCCCTGGACAACTTCACCCCTAGTTTATTTGGGTCAGCTGTCCTGGTTGTGCCTCCTCCCAGCTTCTTGTGCCCTGCAGCCTCCTCCTGGCAGGGCAATACAATAAGTTGAAGGGTCCTTGACTTAGAGTAAGTACTACCTAGCAATAGCTAAAACATTCGTGTGTTATTACTCTCATCCTAATATACACAGCACTGTACAAGTTACTGGGAACAAAATGAACTTTATCCCTGCTGAAACCAGGGCACACAACTAAATAAAATCAGTTATCTAGTTATTCTTGATTAATCTAGACTAATCGTGGACTAGTTGTTCAGGTAGGCCTTTACTGTCTGGCTGGTATAAAGTATTGAGCATGGTTCTTCCCATGTTTTCCATGTTTTGAGTAAGAATAAATGAGGTTTTTCTTTTCTGGACAGCTAAACTTTTTTTTTAACATTGTACCAGTTATGCCTTCTAACATTTCTAAGGTTGGTTCAATATAAGGCCAAACTCGCATGATCTTCCTCACGGTGGAAACAGCAAAACTGTTTCCTGACTATTGCAGGCCAAACAGGGAAACATTAATAAGCCCTTTCCTTAAATATCCATAAGAAAGTCTATGTTTATTCCTACATGCATCTGTAAGTGCAAGTTATGTTAGTAATTTAACCTATAATTATAACCATCATCAGAAATTCCCAGGCATTTTCACAGTAAGCTACCTTATAAGATTTAAATTCTTTCCTTCTTTGTTTTGCATCCTCACTGTTCACTATCTCTCTCTACTTCATTGAGTACACTTTCCTCAATCTTTGTGAAGAAATAATCTGTTTAGGAGGTTTCCTTTTGAACCACCATGTTAGCAAATTGCCTGCAATAACATGGGACTAGAACATTCCCGTCTTATATTCCTGTCTAATGAGAGAATTGATAGTATGCTGGACAGACAAGACACTCATCCTTTATTAATAAAATGGGATTATCAAGTAAATCCCTCTTGGATTTAATTTATGTAATGTTTTTGATTTTTTTTTTTTTTAATCCTAGCAATTTTATTCATCATTCAAACCCCAATAATTCAAATATTTTCCATGTTCGTGTTAAAAGAATGCTGAAGTTACAGAACCAAGAACTCAAGATACAAATGGTTAAAATTTAAGCTGTCTGTGTGTCATCATTTAGTCCCCTACAGTGAGGTCTATAGTTAGCTGTTGAATCATATGGAAAGACTTTTCAATCACAAAGATGCTTTAAGTAAATATAGGAATTTAGAAGCAGAATTTAATGCCTAATTTCCAATCAAAAATTTCACTAGAAATTCCCCAAATCCTCATACTCAAGTAGCAGATCTTGAAATTATTTTGCAAGATGTGCTTATGGTGTTGAACATGCATGACAGGCAGAGGTTTGGTCTTTGCTTCTGAGGTATAACTGTACTGCATTCAGCCACTGTCTATAACAAAATATGTAGCAATCTATGGGCCAAGATCAGGATACCAAGAATCAATTATTTTCTGGGATGGGTTTTACTCTATATTTATAAATCTCACACTCCTAACTCCACCATGGCTTGACTTCTGTAGTAGACATGGCAGATGGTGTGAAATAAAGCTGAAGTTTGGGAGAAAGAGCAATCTCATAATTCCTGAAAGACTTTTCCAGTCATATCAAGTTCATTGCTATCCCTTAATCCTTCTTTATTGGCTATATTTTCAGATAAAATTAATGAGATAGGCTAGGAAACTCCTTTTTACAAATATATTTATGCCAGCACTGTGGATTAACACCTATAATGGTTTCTCCGTGCTTGGAACTTTCTCGCAGCTGTTATAATATTGTATAACTGCAACAGAAACAATGTTCCACAGAATGTCAATGGCCATTTGATATTTTTTCTTGCTATCACTTTTCTTCCACCCTAAACCTCATTTACAACTTATTTAAACCTATTTTTGTAAATAAAGAATAATGACTTTATGGTAGAATTTACTTCTGTGTTTTTTTCATTACTAGTCTGTCAGGTGGGTTGTTATATTCTCTGTCTCATAATGCAGAACTAAAAACCACTGACTGAGGAACAACATTGTCTATTTATTTGGCATATTCATGAAGAAATCTAAAGAGGTGCAAGAAGAAGCGATGGGTTTCTGATCCCTTGAATGGTGTAGCAATATCAGCTTTGATGCAGGAATTCAAAATCTACATAATCTGATAAAATGGTTCAAATACTTGTTCTTGCCATAGGTGGATAAAATTCTGCTATCAAATTTTCCATTGATCTATAGAGATGATCTCTTTCTTCAGAAACTGACTCTCATCATGATCTGGTTTGGTCTATTGACTTCAAAGTTATCACGAATCATGCTCTCTTTCGCACATAGTTAAGGACAGAGTCAATATACAATAGTAATGTTTTATTCCCGTTTTACCATTTTAGTTTAAAACTAGAGTTTTAAATAGAGTTCAAAAATGCATTTGCAGGTGCAGTTTTTCACCACACAGCTGAAGTTTTCTCACTGGCATAATCACATTTTAACCTTGTTTTAATACTCTATATAAAAACTAAGGCTCATTGTGAAACATGAACAGAGCATTCTAGAGCTCAGAATATATATATTTTTCTCAACCATGAATCTAGAGAACATATAAAAGAAAATTTTGTAAATATGCATTTGTAATTTCAACTGTCTCTCATTTCAGCACTTCAGCTCAGGAATTTCCTCTTCACATCTAAAATCAAATCACATGACATGTGAAGTCTCTTTGACAGTTGTCTGATAAAATAATGGAATGAATTAGAGTTGTTTACAAATAGCCCAACTGTACTATTTTTCAGCTATTTATTCTGATAATATCAAAATATTCTATCTGATTTCAAAACTTAGTGAACAGTTTGGCAGAAGGTAAATCTAATTTATCTGGTACCAACAATATTTCAAATAAAATAATAAGAAATGCCTTCTTCCATCCATGTAACTTGCAAGATTCAAGAGTTGTCTTTTTTCTTTTTCTATTTTTTAATTTTTTCCTGCTCTCACAGCTTGAAAGTCATTCAGTTATTTATCATCCACTTACTACTTCTCAGTTGCTGGAACCAGTCTGCCCTTTCTTTTTTTTTGTTTGTTTGTTTCTTTGTTTGTTTTTTGTTTCTTTGTTTTTTTTGGGTTTGTTGTTTTATGGGTTTTTTTGGTAATAAAATGAAAAAGTATATTAGATTAGTTTAGATTAAATAGATGGCATGCACCTGACAGTGTACAGAATAATTTTGTTGTGGGTTTATTTGATCTAAAAGAAGTGAATATATTTTCCTTGATCAATCAGTCTGAATAATAACGATGCACTTCACAGTGACTTAAATCAGTTTTCCCAGGACAGCACCATGTGATTTCATCCTCGAAACCAGACTAGCAAAAATGCTCCACTGCTCCATTGCTCTTGCACCTGACAACTTTATTTTCACATGTTCAATTTTGCAAAGCTCAAAAGGAATTCTGGAAGTTTTCTGTCTCATAAAACATTAACTAGATCTCTCTCCAGCAAAATTTTTCCACTACAATGTTCCAAAAGAGTGGAAAATAAAATGGATGAAGAAAACACAGTGATTTGGATAAACAATCATATTCATCAGAGATTGCTTGTAGGTACATATGGTATGATAAATTTTACTTTGGACTCAATTTAAATAAATGATAAGTGTTGTAAAGGAGGAAGAAACTGTCTTGACCTAATGCTTAAGTTTGATCTTAAATTGCTCTGAAGTTAAATAGAGTTCATTTTGAGACTTACTTTAAATAGTATTCTGACAAAACATCAAATCACTCATTTTAGCAAGAAAAGGAAGGAAAGTTTACCAAATGCCAGCTCAAACCTTGTTAAAATATGTGTATGAAAACAAGCAAACTCATAATATAAAATATATCTTTCCTTAAAATACACTTAAAAGAATTTATAAAAATTAAAAATTGGTGGTATATGTTAGGACTAAATACCTGGCACAACTGCATAATTTAAAGACAATTCTAGATGATCTAAGACATCACTGTTACAGCTAAAATCATCATTGCTCATTTAAACAATTATTTGGTTATTTAGAATTTATTAACATTTTCAGTAAATAACCATTCTTTCTCCTTCTTGTTTTTTTCTCCTTTCAGTCTTTTCTTGATGAACACCTCTCTTTTTCAGGAGGCAACATTAGGAACTAGAGCACTTGCAATAATACCATCAGTACCAACACTTAAAATGACAGCATTACTTCAAAGAACAGCTGAAAAGATTCAGTGATACCAGACTGGTATATCAAGAAGGTGCTTATATTTTACTGATTTTTTTTCTTCTGAAGTAGCTGCTGTTAACTTATCTGGTATTAAAGTTTTTCAGTGATCACGTTTACTAACCATGCAGCACTTTTTCATGTTCTAAGACCTTTAAAAACCTCAAGTAAACACAACCATTTCCTTAACAGGGTTTCATTCAAAATGTGGAGAGAATCTTTCCTTTTTCTTCTCTTCTATTGAGATGACCTATTCTACCACATTGGTGACATGCTCAGGGTCTAATAGCACATTGAGTGCAAATGTCATATCCAAAAGACAAAGCTGCTGTTCATGGAAAGTCAATATAGGGTCCTAATTCAAAACTCATTGAAGCACTGAAATCCCTGGAGAGAGAAAAAATAGTAAAAATATACTGATTTCAGTGACCATGGAGAAAGCTAAGAAATTCAAAAAATGTGTTCATTATAGTACTGCTGTATACAACATTAAGGTACATTCATTGCAATGAATGTAAGTAATGGACAATGGAAACTCATAACAATACACTTAGCAGGGAGAACAGTTCCCACAGTGTAAGTGGGGTTGAGGGAGCAATTTGACAAAGCAGAAGGTCACATAGTAGATGATTATCAGCTTGCTCTTGCAACACAGAGAGCTATTTAATAGAAAATGTATGGTGGATTGTGTCAGGAGGAAGATTCTCTGCTGATAATAGAGAGAAGTAAAAAGAAGAGGTAACAGAGAAGGTGGAGTTATAAAATGCTTTTAAAAGGGTGAAGGTGAAATTAAATTAGTGTAGTCAGTGATCATATTGCAGAAAGATAGAAAACAAGTTCTGAATGACAAAACAGGAGACAATTTTACTAGTAGCATGTCAGACTTTCAAAGATAGATGCTGATGGAAATACCACAATTCTTAAGACATAAAATGGCTACACCATTGAGACCTTAAGCTGTGACGCATTTTCCTCCCTCTGGTTTTGAAGGAACTCTAGAAGAAAACTATCACATTCTAGCAAGAGACTGATACGATGAATGATAGATGAGACAAGTCATAGATAACACCATGTTCTTGATTCTTTGAATAAAATATTCAAATAAGGATGTAAAAGTTTTCTTTAAGGCCTGATATTTAAGACTGCAGATTTTGTTGAGTAGCTAATTTCCCCATGTAATATACATGCAGACCTCAAATCCCTCACATTGTGCAAGGAACTGTCTGATAGGAATGATGAAAGAAGAGTTATATCAGAAATCCCAATGTGCTGTAGGGTTGTAGGTGCTATAGTTTGTGTGTCTGCACTTTTATCCTTTCATGAGGTGCATGACCAGTGCACTGTGGGCACCAGTTGACTAAACAGGTGGTGGTGGTGGCAGATGTGTTCACTCTTACCTGGCAATGAAGTGGTCAGAATGATTGATCAGTGAAGCATCCCTACATCGACAGGCCATGAGTGTTCAATTTCACATCTTTTAAGATCTATGAGAATGTCCCCATTGATCTAATTTTTCAAGCTACCACCACCTAAGATGGGGATACTGTGCATTTCTAGATCTGAAGTGGTGCTCCTGCAAGCAGTTGCTGCTAGTGAAAGTGGCACTGAGACCAAAACCAAATGATGATTTGTTTTTTTTTTTTTTGGATAAATTTCCAGGGGGATCAATAGATTGATCTGCCTCACTGGGGAGGTGGCACTCTCATCATAACATTGTCCCACATGAGCTTGAGGCACTCAGGGAGCCTCCCTGCTAGTGGAGACAGGAAGAGAGCAGATCACACTCTATCATGTTGAACAAATAGAGAAAGGAAGAGGCAAAGCAGCAAATGGGGTAAATAGTATAACAGAAATAAAACAACAAAGCAAATGCCAGAATTTGGTGTATTTGAACAACTTATTTAACAAAAAAAATCTGTGTTATGCTTTACTGAAGGGGACTGTGTGAGTGAACACATGTGGGATGGGGGGATAGTTATCAGAAACAAGTGGTATGACTGCAAATAGAGGCAAGCACAAAAGATAGTGTCATATGGATTGAAATCCTTCAGTGAGAAAGCCCTGCAGAGGAAAAGGAACAAAATTGAGACATATCTTCAGAAATATATACTTTCCTGTATTCTGATAGGGGAATAAAGGGAAAGCTACAGAATAAGATTTCCTTTTACGGTGTAACAGAGGCACTCAGAGACAGTGTAGGAAAATCTATGGACATGAAGATGCACAATTATTTGTACCAAATCCATGAACCATTACTATCTGAGACCCTTGTGTTTTGCTATTATTGAAAATCAATTGTATTTGATTGACTGTGCTTGATTTGTGTCTTCTATTAAAGAGTAAGGTCTTATAATGTTCATTTTGCATATTGTATTGGTAGTGTTCATTTTCTTAAATCCCAAAGAAAAAAAGGTCTATTTATAGTGACAAAGGTGTTGAGCTATAGTTTTTTCCATATAAGATGGACCATATATGACAGCCTAAATACCATTTAATTTTTTTATAAAAGAGGTGCATACACATCATTTGAATATATGGTATATTGGAAGTCATATTTAAAAAAAAAAAAAAAGAGATTTTCACACATTAAACAAAACGACAGCTGTCCTGGAAGTCCTAAGTGTGATATATGTTCACTTTTGATGGAAGGCAGTGTATATTCTGTCTAATAATATTTTTATTTTCTCACTTGCTTTGTACTCCTGTCTTTACAGTCAGAGTGCAAATTTTCTTTCTGAATGACACTTGAAAGAGAAAATATTTGAAACAAAAAATGAAAAAAAGCCCACAAACACTACATACCTTCATCATTTGCCAATACTGCATTTTGGTTTACATTTCATTTTTTCAGGATTTCATGAAGACAGATACATATCAGCAGAAAAATAGAAGTCCTAGCACTGAAAGTAAATTATGATTAGAAGTAGTGATAGAAATTATTAGAAATGGTGACTATTGGAAATAGTGATTCAGAATCTCTCTGCAAAATGTATACTGTCCTCGTTGTCAGACCCAGATGTTTTCAAAAGCAGGAAACTGTATTATAAAGCAAGCAAGCAAACAAACAGCTTGAAGGAAAGGTATCCTTAGCTAGATTTATTAGGAAGATCTTTAATATGCCATATGGTCACTTGGCACTTCCAAGAAGCACAGATCTGTGGATGTATGCACCGAATTTTGCTGGCCAGCACTAGTGAAAAAAATGATGCCACCCTGGAGAAAGGAGTGATTTCAGCAGTACTTTTCACCAGTGTCACTTGTGATGCATTTCCAGGTAGGCCGTTTTGACCCAGTATGATTTCAATCAGATCAGTGGTCTCCATTTAGCCTGCTGTTTAGAGGAATGTATAGACATCTTGGTTACATGAAATGGAGGACACTTATAAGATGCATCATGTTATTTAACACATGTTCCATGCAGGAAATCCAAACAAAAGGATTTACAAAGGTTTTAAAAGCCTTTTCTTCAAGTAAACAGAAAATAGGCAAAAAACACATTGCTTACAGTGCTGGGCAACTCAACAGAAATTTTCATTTTATCTGAAAATAATAAAATATAGGGGGTTTTTACCTATCATGCAGGGATAAATGCTTTTATTGCAGTGTTGTCTGTCAGAGTTTTGTGCTTTCCTTTCATTAGGGAGTTATAGGATTTTGTGGTTGTTTTTTACAGGAGTTTGGAAAATGAACTATTACACACATGCTAAATTCACCTTCAAAATATTAAATATAATCTTGTTCTCTTTGTAAAAACTCTTAGACCTTATTGTATTATTTAAATGTCTTTTTTATTACAATGTTTCCTCTCTGTTCCGTGTTACCTGACACCTTGCAACATCAGTGCCAGCCACTCTAGATACTAAAGGGAAATACTTGAGTGGTGCCAGTACATGCTTATTAGGAGACTTATCCTGCCTGTGAAGGCAGTAGAAAAAGGAAAACGAAGGCTTAACTTCCTTCTCTACAAATATGTAAAGAAAACAGAAGTTAATTACTGTTGCCTATAAAATGTCATTAGCTTTAAACCCAAGAAACTAATTATTTTAATCAATTGGTCTCCTCTGCCATGACTCAAGAGAAAGGATTAGAAGAAATGGCCCTAAATTGCACCAGAGGAGGGTAAGATTAGATATCAGAAAAAAAAAAAAATCACTGAAAGTGTGTTAGACACTGGAATAAGTTGTCCAAGGATGTGGTGGAACCAAGAGAAATCCCCCTTCCCTTCCCTTCCCTTCCCTTCCCTTCCCTTCCCTTCCCTTCCCTTCCCTTCCCTTCCCTTCCCTTCCCT
>JAWWMO010000001.1:75680638-75693598 GCA_035047845.1 Dendrocincla fuliginosa | reverse complement strand
CTTCCCTTCCCTTCCCTTCCCTTCCCTTCCCTTCTTTTCCCCTTTTCCTTTGTTCTCTTACTTACCCCCACCTGCCCCCCAACCCCCCTCTCTCTTTCTCTCCTTTGTCCTCTTTCCTTTCCTTGCCTTATCAAGCCCTGAAATTAGCTCAACTGGTTAAAGTCTGGTGCTAATAATACCAAGATTTTGAGTTCCATCCCCATACGGAACATTCACTTCAGAGTGATGATCCTTCTGGGTCCCTCCAACTCAGAATATTCTGTGATTCTGCGAAACAGACACTTTGACACTTCCTTTCCTCCTTCTCTCCCTTTCCCTCTTTCCTTCTCTGCTCCATCCATTCTCTCAATCTTCCTCTGCCTCACTTCTGTCCTTCTCTCCTTCCTACTCCCCCATACTCTTTCATTTGTCAGCAGCCATTAATACATGCTACAAAAAAATTTCCCTAGAGATATGGTAACTTTTATGGTATGGAATAAAACACATTGTCAAGTGTACTTTTTGGCAGAGATGGGTCTCTAAATTTAGACTGACAACAATCTGTTTCAATAAAAAATCTATTGCTTATTAGGTAGTGTTAAATTCATATTTGTTGTCCAAGCTGATCTTGAGTGTTTACAGAGAAAACTTTTTGGAGGTACAACACAATGTAATGAAAATAACTACAAGGCTCCCTTTGCTCATTTCTCCTTGGTCCTAGTAAAAGAATGTTCAATACAGAAAAGCTTTCTGCCATTAATTTTTGTATTCTTTTTTTTTAAGAGGGCTCATCCTTCAATAAGGGTAATAACAGTTCACAGAAATATGTTCCACAGAAATAAATATTTTATTTGTCTTTTGAGCATTATTAGTGGGTATTTGTATAGTGTTTGGTTTTTGTTGTTGGTTTTTTTTTTTTTTTGGTTGGTTGGGTTTTTTGTGTTTTTGTTTTGTTTGTTTTTTGTGCTTTTTTGCTTTTTGGAAAACTCTTTTGTTGACAAGTTGGCAAGACATTAGCTCTTTGCCCTTCTCTCAAGGAATTAAAGTAGAAATCACTTGAAGATACTACAACAATCTGGGATTACTCTTCATTGTTATATCCAGGCAAACAGATTTCTTTGACTCAATATTTTGGAAAAGTTTAACTTTCATATCTTCAGTGATAAATGTGAATTGCAAATACTAATAATCCTTTCACAAAAGCACTTACAGTTATTACTTTTTTACATGCCTTTTTATAGCAATTGATATTTCTGTAGAAACAACGTTATTGGAATTTATGAGCTAATGAATGAAGAAAAATAGCCAACAAATTAGTGGCAATACTGTTAGTTTTGCCAGTGGCAAATAGTGTTTTCAGTACTGGCAACAGGTTCATTAGCCTTTGTATAAGGCATCTGTGATACTGGGTCATATCCTGAGGCAGCATTACCTTGTAGTCCTGCCTTCAAGTAGAACTTTACCAACAAAAGCTTTTTCTTGTTGCTGTTTTGTTGTTGGTTGTGGTGGATTTGGTGCTTTTTATCTTCAGTTTTGGAAAACAAAATCAGAGATGTCCAGATCTTCAGATTGCTAGCCAGGTCTACTTGTCTATTGTAAAAGCATCTGAAACAAGCATGAAACTCATCAATCCTTTGGAAATGGACTGCTAATGTAATATTTAATCCATTAAACATTACGGCTTAGTTCATTCATTTCATTACAAAGATTTTAAAATGCACTAACCTTTCCTTTTAGATCCAGACCATCTCTACTAATATCCCTTGGAAATTACTTTGTTGTTTTTAAAGTCTACAGTTGGAAATAGAAAGCTGAATTTTAGCGTGCTCCTGTCAGGTTGAGTTTGCAGCAAAGCTAATTGTTAGCTGGAAGCTGGGTTATGACACTTTCTGCTCTCCAAGAAATTTTTTCTTTTCCTGATCCAATCATGGCCTCATTAATATAACCAATCCAAAGTCCTTTTGCCAGTTCATTACTGCCATGGGGCTGATGTAGCTGCAGAATTGGCTGGCTGAAATCAACACATTGAAAAAACCTGTATCCTTAGATGCAGTTAAGTCAATGTTTTTTATTTGGTCTCCAGACCTTGGAAAGGCATCAAAATTGTTAAACTGTGTATTTATCATAAATTTAGTTTCTTTACATAATAATAATCAACATTCTAATAAATATTTAATAATTATAATTATATTCACAATATCTGGATTTGATTAAGGCAGTCTTACTTCCCTCACTCCTGCTGGACATCTGAGGTGGAGATGAGTCTTGTTATTTGTTATCTAAAAATTTCAGTGATCTAAGCTCTTATTGCAGAGGGTTGAAGAAGACATAGGTGTCCAGGCGGTGGTTCATTTTTCCTGTCATATAAGCTGATATTAAAATTACATGTACTGCAAATATCTCACAGATGACTAAAAGAGTGTTTGAACAGTCTTGGACTAATCACTTTTTTTTTCAGAAGACTGAGCTTAGGTGAGATGACTTCTATCTCTTCTCTACAAGCTCACTTATTTTATATTCTCATTAAGGTCTTTGCTGGATATTCATTTAAAGATTTCAAAATACAAGTTTTATTGTGGTAGTTTTCTGTGAATGGTATGCTTCCTTTGAGCAAGGAAAAGCAAAGCTCCAAATAATCATTTTGGATCGAAAAGAAATATGACTTTTCCTTTTAGAATTGATTTCTCAAATTTTTTATCCATGGAACAGCACTTTTCTTCCAGATACTAATAGTTTTTCAAGAAATACTTAGCTTTTCTTTTTTTTTTTTAATGAAAAACTCACATAATTTAGTCAGGTTTGTTTTCTTCCTGATATTTTTTGACAGAACAGATGAATCACTACACTAAAATTTTCCTGTAAAGGAAGCTGGGTCTGCTGTCACTTCTAGAATCAATGATAACATATGTAATTTGATCTCAAATGGTGCAACTTTTTCTGTATAGTTTTGGGAAAGAAATGTTATTCAGAATAAATAATTATTTCCTTTGTGTGGGAACTTACAGCTGTCAGCACTTGCAGAAGTGCAACAACTGGGACCCTGAGTTTATAACAGGATATTAGTATCTGTCTTACATTTATTAGATAATTTCTTCTGTATTATGATTGCAACTTTGAAATCAAGATTTAGCAACTGGAAAAAATACTTTTGAAGAATGTCTAGACTATGCACTTCTGGTATAGTCTTAGGGACTTGCTTGCGAATATGACATACTCTGGTTCATGGAAGTCCTACTGGGTGGAGCTATTTTTTTTGAGCTTACTATCATAGAAAGACGCATAGAGAAAGAAAGCTAAAGGCTAAGATGTCATTTTTTCTTCACCTTGGAACTCAAAGTTAACAGTCTTCTTAACATCACCATTAGATAAGTTATTACTGCATCTATTATTCCCTCCTTGAGAAAAAGAAGAGAAGACAGGAAAAAAATGCTATAATTTCAGATGACATTTCCTTTTTGTAACTGTGGATATTCTCATGAATTTTTCAGGTCTGCCAGTGTAAAGTTATATGCCTTTGACTGTTTGCATACACTGTTGATAGAACAGACAGAAGGCTGAGAGTGAGTTGAGCTGTGCCTTATGCATTGGAGGAAGTTCAGTTTAATAATATCTAGAAAAATTTAGTTTAGTATGATCTAGTGTGCATACGCCTGGAAACCAGAATTGTTTCACATTGTTCCTGTTACTCTAAGTTATTTTTAAAGTTATTTTCAAAGAAAATAGCGGAAAAAAGCTTTTAAGAACTTTTGTTTATCAAAAAACCTTTTAGTTGTAGTTGGGAGTAGGGCAATATTCTGATATTCTAAAATGATCATTCATTCACAATGCCAACATAAATGTAAAATAACATTCAAAGGTAGAAAGAAACCTTAATATACTTTCAAATTTTTAATTAATAACTGAAATATAAAACAGATTAGGAGGTACAAATCCTGAGTACTGATTAAATGCACACAATGTTAAGAATCAAATGTAATCTTCATCACACATGCACAATTAATAACTTTCCAATTTTTTCGTGGGACAAACCCATATTACATACTTATGTCTAAAGACTTCACACAGAATCACGCAGAAAATGTTGAACTGGAAGGGACCCACAAGGATCACTGAATCCAACTCCTGGCCCTGCACAGGAACATCCTGGAGTCATGCCATGTGCCTGAGAGTATCATCCAAACATTTCTTGAACTCTGTCAGGCTTGGTGCTGTGACCACTTCCCTGGGAGCCTCTTCCATCACCCAACCACCCTCTGGGTGAAGAACCTGTTTCTAATATCCAACCTAAACCTGTCCTGACACAACTTCAGGCCATTACCTCAGGTCCTGTCACTGGTCACCACAGAGAAGAGGTCACTTAATCACTTCAGTAAACTCCCAGACCTCATACATAACATTTTAGTTACTTTATACTTCCTGAAATTATTAGGTCTTTATTAAAGGCATTGCAAATAATGAGAAAAAAAATATACTATGACATTCTTTGTGGCTTTCTGGATGCCTGTTTGGAGTAATTTCATAAATTTTCTCTTTTTGTCATCTAGACCTGGGCCATGTACCTACGTGGCATCTAGGAGTGAACTTTTGATAGCTTCTTTCCTTAGAGGTCACAAGATGAAGTCTTACAGGAGCTTTTATCTACTACAGATTTTCTGCACAAGAAACTGGCAATTGATTACACTGTGCTATGGATTTTCTATTTTGAGTTGACTCTTGTTATGAAAAGGGGAATATAAGATCTCACAATGCACTTACTGTGTCATAAAGTGTAGGGCAACATTAAATGGAATATTTGAATTTGCCAAATTCAATTTCGTTCAGAGACTGTTTTTGAAGCTTTTTGAATAAATGAGAAACAGCCTAAAAGGCAGAGAAAAAAAGGACAGAGCTAGGTCTGCAAGCAAGAGTTTTGTTTTTAACCTTACAATCTTGAGAGACTCTTCATGCACATATATCATATAGAAAAGATATAATTTGGTGAAGAGACAGTGTCAGGGTTTGATGTAAAGCCATTTCAATACTGTGTGTGCTGTAACTCACAAATCTTCAAGAACATTTTATTTAAACCATCTAGCAATGTTTGAGAAATTATAATTATTAACCTTCATGAAATGTAAATTTAATTTTGCCTTAGCATTTGATAGCTTTATGGGTCTTTTCTACAAGCCACTTTTGCATTTCTGAAATGTGCTAGAGTGACACTGTGAGAATCTAATGTATTTTATCTAGACACTGAACAAACAACACCAGCAGCAGCACTGCAGGCTTCCTGACATTACCCTGTCAAAGACTTGTCTTCAGCTCCAGTTTGAAAGAATCAGTGATAGAAGTTGGTGCACTTCAGTTTTTGCTTGTTCAAACCTCAACCTCTTTGCTGAAATTGACAATCAGATAGTCACAGAATGCCTAAAACTTCAGTGTTATTCGATGTAGTTCAGCAAAAATCTATCAAATACAGCAAACAGTGGTACTACTTATTTGCCTGAAATTGTACAACAAATCTAAAACTGAAACATCTCATAATCAGAACCTTATCAGTTCCTTGGCTTATCCAGCTCCTGTGACCACATTTTCTGGAAATGGCTGGCATATCATAGAAGTAAATTTCTCTTTCTTTTCTAGGATCTCTGATAGAAATGAGACTAGGGTCTCTCATACGATATATGTTAGCACCCTAATAAATGGAAGTGGAATGAAAGTGTAAAAGATGACTGTGAAAAAGAATATATTGTATAGAAACAGAAATGCCGACCATTACTGCCTACAAAAATATGCATGATGGATATATAGAGAGTGTAACTTAACTAGCCACTAAGCAGTGAATAAATAAATGTTATTTTCCTTCTGAGACAGAAGTGTCTGAACTTATTGGAATTCCTCAGTCTTACTTGGTTTGTCCTCAAGGGTTCCATACGTTTTTAATTATGGATTTTATAAGCACTTTTGGGCAATGAAATATACTGTGGCAGTCACTACAGTGGAATCAGAAATTGC
Source organism: Dendrocincla fuliginosa (assembly GCA_035047845.1). Classification (NCBI taxonomy): domain Eukaryota; kingdom Metazoa; phylum Chordata; class Aves; order Passeriformes; family Dendrocolaptidae; genus Dendrocincla; species Dendrocincla fuliginosa. The sequence continues at coordinate 75,687,625 of JAWWMO010000001.1, read as the reverse complement.
AAGATGGATTTTGGACCACATTGTGAAAAGCACTTTTGAGCAGCTGAGAATAGAAGGGACCTCTTGATTCAGGAAATGTAGTTCCCCACTAGCTCAGGCAATACAAGTCACATGATTACTTCTCTAAACATATCTAGGTCCATCTGTAAAAAACAAGTCTGGGTTTGGGATTTTAGTTTTTCCCATTTCCCTCAACAGGAAAACTGATAAATAAATTCACAGTTCTGTGAATTTAGATGATTCTTCTAATTTCTGGTCTGAAGTCAGTTAAAATTACCCACTGATATTAAATAAAGTATCTGTCTGATACTGTCTGATCTGGCTGAATTTTGCATACTGGCAAAAATATCTTGTACCTGATGTCTGGATTGGCTTTCCCTCTTTGTACTAATTTTCTGAGCATAAATTTTTGAAGTAGACAGTACAGATCTGAATAACATTGGGATTCCCCTTCAGAAATCCATGAACAAACCTACATAGAAACAGATCTGTTCTGCAATTCTACAGCTGGATTAGAAAAAAAAAAAAAAAAAAAAAAAAAAAAAAAAAAAGTTAAAATTTACAATTATATAGAATTGTACATAAAATGAGCATGCAAAAGGAGCAACAATGTGAGAGAGATAACAAAATGGTTATGCAGTTGTAGGGATGAACTTTTTTCATACTAGTTAGTGGTTATACATCTGTGATTCCTTCTATATTGCCAGAGAACTTGACAGAATTCATATTTGTGCAGGGATTTAGGAAACATTTAGGGCAATATTGTTTTGCATGTTATTTACTGGTTTGGTCTGCCATTGTTTAACTGGGAAAAATAAGAAGAATGGATATTGACAGAACTGGATCTTTTTCAGAGTCAAATTATGGTCTTTGAAACCAGATGTTTTCATGCACAGATAACCAATGTCTCTTGCTGAGGGTTGGTACATGGACTCCTCATTGAGATAGTTATGAAGTATGCTTATTGCATTAGAGATGAAAATGCAAAAACAAATGTTTGTCATCTTTCTTTCCTAAGTGCTCAATCTTAGGCTATGTTGCCTTTTGTTCTGAAAACAGAAATATGCTTTCCCAAAACCCTCTTATGTCTTAAAGGAAAAGAAACAATGTTTGTTAAAAAAAGAAAAAAGATTGTGTTGGAGATCCTTAGCTGATATATCAACACATCTGTTTATATGTAAAGACAAGCTTATATATATTAATGTAAGTTGGCACACAATTTTTCTTTTCTAATTTCTTCTGAAAGTGGTACTTCGCTAGAGTTTTAACACTCAGAACACTGATTCCTGTTAACAGAGAGTTTCCACTAGATCCAGGGAAACTATTACTGGTCTTGGCTCTTCTTTCCTGGAGATTTCTGTCTTTTCCGCAGTGGTATGAATGTTTGTCCTTGCCACAGCAATTTAGCCCTGATATGTTTTTACAAATTGCTAGGCTCTAAGCTGTGGTAGCTCAGGAGCATATGTGATACCTGCTAATGGGACAACAGCAGCTTTTGGAGGCAATAACAAAAAAGCTGCTCCACCATCAGAGCTCAGAGACAACACATGCTTTGTGGGAGCATTTGCTCACAGAGAGCCTGAAATCTTACTGTCTTCTCTCCGGAATTTGTCATGATTTTATCTGGAAACAATTACATTTAAAATGCATAAGCCATTTAGGGAACAGGAATGAAATTTATCAGAACTTCAATCACAACTTTCTAACTATTGGGTTAATGTCATATATTCTCCCTCTTCTCTCTCTCTCTCTTTTTTTTAATTTTTGTTTGGTTGTGTTTTTCTGGCTGTGATTTTATTGAGTGACAATCAATAAATTTGGCTTCAAGATTTTGCATTACATTAAGAAAAAAACTGAAGATAAAATCTTAGTAGATAAGCAAAATCATTTGCATTTTCTTGGTAAACCACAGAATATGACATGGTCTATTTTCTTCATTATTAAACTATATACATTTGAAACAGGACTGGTTATTGGTCAGATTAGCAAGTATGTTCATGGGTTTATAAACTCTCATATAATATTGGAAATTCCAGTAATTTTCCAGGAACATATGAAGGATGCCTCTCCCTGACTTTCTCAACAAACTCCAAAAGAAATGAACACTCCCATAACTATTTTTACTAATTTTCAAGGCTACAGGTTACTGTAGAAGACTATATAGTAGATCCAGATGGTGCCCAAGTATCAGGTCATGTAGAGGACCAGTCCTGCTAGTATAAGTATCCCAATGTGCTATGCAGGTGATGAAGAGAGATAACACTTTAGAAATTGTTTTCCTTATAGGAAGAGAAGCTGGAAGGAGTTAACTGGATTGAAACTCATGCTAAAAGTAAATGTCATCTCTTATAACGTCACATATTAAATATTGGATCTCCTTGAACTGTTATCTTCTTTACCAGGGGAGACCTATGTGACCCTAGATACCTTTCTCGGGATGAGAGGAATCATGCTTTCAAGGTGACCCATTGACCCAGAAGGCTCATTTCAGCTGGTCACTCTGATGCTGTTTTTACATTTGAGATAGTCTAAGGCATCTGCTGGGATCTGGCAGAAACAGTGAAGGACATGGCTAATAGGGCCACTTCTCCTCTGCAGCACCAGACTGGCAGGTGCCTGAGACCATACTGGTATAACTGTCTAGTCTTGTAACATGGCATTGTCATGGGCAGTAACTGGACCTTATTGGTTTGCAGTGAGTTTTCAATCCCTTTAGACTGGCACTCATCAGACTTGCTGTCCAATGTTTCTTTACTTGCCTGCAGCTTTGTTTTGCTCAGTTTAGCTGTGTCAAGAGTTTTTTTCTGGTTTACCAGATGACTATGGCAAATTCGGTTTACTATTTATCTTTGCATGAGACAACCATAGTTTTATAGAGGTAGCTGTAACAAGCAGTTATTCCATGTAGAATGAGATATTTATGACTCTAAGACAATGATGTAATGTAGAGAAATAAAGGCAAGAGCAGAGAACCTCAGACAAAGGATGTGATGTAGAGGAGCACATGTATGGGATTCTAAAGGACAGGACACAGGGTTGACACTGGGAATGTCATGACTATAAACAATTGACCCATGACCTTCAAAGAAATGTAGATCTGGAGCAGGACAAAACTGGTTTTAAGGGTAACAAGGAGAGCCAAAAGGTAGTATCTAACATATGTAAATGGCACCATATATAGTAAATTCAGATGTAATCTGGAGCAACAGATCAATGAAGGAAGAGCAAAGGTATAAAAGTGTGTTAGCAAATGAAAAAAATGACATAAAATGGATCCTGAGGTGAGGAAGAATAAAGCATCAATGTCATATTCCTCCCTTTGAAGGATCCCAGGTACTGACAACCCAACATAATTCCTCTTCTGCAGTCTGAAATTTCCAATTTTAGGACCCCATATAAACAGTGGAAGGCTGAGTATAAAACTTAAATAAAGAGAAACTACATAGTTTATGTATTACAATTTATTTGCATTGTTACTCTTAATGAATCTTTTTTCTGTGTAGAAATATTTTAACCCAGTCATTGTGCTTGCTTACTTTCTTTTTCTGTAATAGTTAGATGTAGACTAATAATGATTCTTGAATTCTACTAGCAGTAAATTCTTGACTTTCTATGTATGGTGCATTTTCTCTTTGTCTGTAAACAGAAAGTTAATTGTGAAACTAGGGCCCTATGTTTCAGCAACTGGACTATTCCAGAGTGCAGAAAAGGCTCAGTCAATGAGAGTTTAAGTTCTAGACTCATGAGTTTAGACTCATTTTCCCCTTTGCCTAAATAAACGGATAAGACTAAACCATTTTAACTTTATGTTTTTTATTAATCAGTGGGTTTGTAGTGTTTTCTAGGACTTAAAATTGCCTGCATACTTACTGTTCTCCATAAAACTGATATTTTGTAATTTTTATTCATAGATGACCATAAATAATGTGATACAGTGTAAAAACCCTTTTTCCTATCTGGAGTATACCTCAACATTTCTCAAGGAAATTCCATTGTCAACAGTTGTCCTCAGTCTCAGTGGTTTTCTAAAATGTTAGAAATAGGGTAAAATGTTAGTAACAGGGTTTTCAGGGCAAAAGATTGAACAAAGAAATTAAGACATTTCAAAATACTTACTTTAATCACTTATTAATGTGCAAGTCTCATTACATATTTGAGCACAAGTAGCTTCTTTTTGCCTGTGCTGTTTAGATTAGTAAAATGCTGAAGTTTTTATCACCAAGCTACATATTTCATATTTTTTCCTCAGAGTCATAGGAGTTCACAATATAAAACTTCATTTTCTGAGAGGTTTTATTATTTATTTGTATTGGTGTACATAAAACCAGTCTAGAGCAAATTGCTATTACCTGTCATTGCAATGCTTTTCTGAAAACAATCTTATTATATTAAGTGTATCAATTCAATTTTGCATGTAGATAATACAAAGCCAAGCTGTGCTTGTAGTTGTATCCATAGAATTTAGTAGTATCACAAATGTCTGAAAGAAGAACCTGGCTCATGCACTAATTTCTGATCTGCTATTGCTCTGAAACAAAAAATTCCATATTTTTTATATCTTACTAAAGATACACATAACAAGAAAATTTTTATGCTTCGGGATCACATTGCTTGTTACCTTTTTTGAAGGCCTGGTATGCCATATTTTGTTTCAGTTGATAAAACTGATTTTTTTTTTTAAGTATAAAGGTAAAAGACACAGGCTTCATAAATGCTTCTGTCTGCCAAAGACCAGGGATGTGAAGAGGTATGAAAAATATTTTTAACAGTCAGCACAAAGTTGTTAGATTTAAATAAAGTGAACTAAAAGTAAATAGGAAAACACATTCTATACCATACCAGTCCCCTAAAGACAAGAGATACAGGGGACAAAGGAAGGGAAATGACTCAGGGTAAAGTCTACAGAGTTATGTATTGAGGAGTATGTTTTTGCCCATCAGCAAAAGAGATCTGTTACACACATGTGGCATGTGTATGAATAAAATCAAACTTTAATGTTATTTTTCTAATGGCCGTATCTTACTTTAGATACTGAAGCATCAATCCTTGTACCAGGTGCAATTATGAAAACAACTTTGCTTTATGTGTTTATGCTCTTCAGTCTTTTGTTGTTCTTAATGCTATGTCCACCTGCTATAAATGTGTGGCTAAACTTCCATAAGCACTATGGCCATACCATCCATTGTACCAGCAGTATTGCCTTTGAAGATGCAAGGTGAGCTGGATCAAGGAGATCCTTTGGGTTGGAAATACCCCGATCAGTTTCACTGCATGATCCTGTAAACTCTTGTACCAGCACAAATGGGAAAGAGAGTGACATTGAGAGAAGCAGGAAAATCAGAAACGGCCGCTAAGAAAGACGTCTATGTGACTTACATTCAAGAGACTAACAATTGATTTAGACTGCTTGACAAACCTGGAGAGAGTTCGTTGTGACACCTAAATTAGGCATGCACAGCAGGTGTTCTTCACACAGCTCTCTGCACTGTGAGGGGTGATGAGATGCATCGACCGAGTCCTCCCAAACACAGAAGCTCAGCATGAGCTTCCTCTTCAATGCAAACTGCAAAAGAGCTTCATGGAGTACCAGGTATATTGTCTCTCACCTTTCAAATTAAAAAGTACCAAAATAAAGTGAGAGATAAAGTTTCTAACTGCAAGATACACAAATTTTGTCTGGCAACATTTGGTCATGTATCATAAGGAAAAAAGAATTATGAGTTAGAACTTAATACTTTGCTGACATTTTCAAGAATATCTGGGTTTTGCTAGAGTTACATGAGTGTTTTTAGTGTGATATAGTCAGAAACAACTTTTAATTCCTACTATAGTCAGTTGTGACTCAGAGCAAGTAGAAAAACACATAATTTTCTGAAAAAGATTAATGTTTACACAATTATTTCAGAGTAGAACTAAATTTTTTTAAAAATAGACATAGTTTCAACCACATATTTTAATTCATTATCCTGAGAGGATGATATGGAAATACTAAGTTTAATCTGAAATCTTTTATAGGTTAATCTAAATCCTGTTATAATCCAAACAAGGATATTATATTGCTAAACACATAAATATACAGAGGAATTAACAAGGTATATGTTCATCTATCTATCTATAGAAAGAAATACAAAGATAACTTTTTACATTTCTGTAGTAATGCATCATCTATTATTAGTCATGAAAGGAACAATGATACTTGCTTCCCAAGGAAACAGATGCTTTTTGTTATTTTTTACCAGCTACACATAGGAAAGCTGTCACCTTGAAATGTTTATTTAAAGTGCTAGTACATTAGTGATGAGAATAAGTACTTCAGTACCTTTTCCCCAGGAGATACAAGCACATTTATAACACAGGTACATTTAAAGAAAATAGAAATGAACAGTCAAGAATCATAGAATCATTTAGGCTGGAAAATAACATTGTTAAGGTCCTTGGGTCCAACCGTTAATCCAGCATTGCCAAGTCCACCATTAAACCATGTCCCTAAATTCTCTAAGTGCCACATCTACAAGCCTTTTTACATATCTCCAGGGATAGTGACTCCATCACCTCCCTGGGAAATCCATTCCAATGTTTAACAACCCTTCCCATGAAGAAATTCCTTCGGATGTCCAACCTGAACCTCTTCTGGCACAGCTTGAGGCTGTATCCTCTCGTCCTGTCACTCGTTGCCTGGGAGGAGAGGCTGACCTCCACCTGTCTACAACCTCCTTTCAGGTAGTTGTAGAGAAGGATGAGGTCACCCCTGAGCCTCCTTTCCTCCAGCATAAACAGCCCCACATGCCTCAGCTGCTCCTTATAGCATTTATTCTCTAGAACCTTCATCAGCTTCATTGCCCTTCTCTGGACACCCTCCAGCACCTCAATGCTTTCTTGAGCCAAAACTCAAGAAAGACTCAAGAGCCCAAAACTGAACACAGTAATTGAGATACAGCCTCACGAGAGCTGAGTATGGGGGCGGGGGGGGGGGGGGGGGGGGGGCCC
>JAWWMO010000001.1:75662983-75680538 GCA_035047845.1 Dendrocincla fuliginosa | reverse complement strand
GGGGGGGGGGGATGATCACTTCCCTGATCCTGCTGACCACACTCTTTCTGATACAAGCCAGGAATGTCATTGACCTTCTTGACCACCTGGGCACCATGCTGGGTCATGTTTGATTGGCTGTTCACCAGAACTACCATATTCTTGTCCACATGGTAGTTTTCCAGCCAGTCTGTTCCCAGCCTGTAATGCTGAGTGGGGTTGTTGTGACCCAAGTGCAGGACTTGGTACTTGGCCTTGTTGAATGTCATACTTCTGGGGAAGTTCATTATAATAAAATGACCTATGTGAATGCTGGCACAATCTTAACTTTAGACATTCATATCTTACGTAAGACTGATCTGACTGATCTTACGTATTACTGATCTTACCAGATAAAATAGTATGGATTTTTGAAATGTATTTTTTTTTCTGAAATGTTATTACAATCTCATCTTATGGTTGCTGTTTAAAAAAAAAAAAAATTACTGAGACTAGTTATGGAACTTTAATAGCAGTATCCATTGCAATTTCAGTATGATCAGCTTTTGAATGAGTGTCTCTCTGAGAAATAGTGCACTTTAAGTAAAGCATTCCTACTTTAGACAATAAAAGCTATAATACATGAAGAATTTATTTAAAAGAAACCAAAACAAAAATCTCATTCACCAAATGTTTGGGGGGATATGTAGGAGATTTACACTGTTAAAGTGCCCAAATAAGTATTTAGAGCAAAAAAGACTTAAATGTCATTTCACAGGTCATCTGGGGGGTCAGAGGCAGCCCTGTGCAGCCTGTATGATGTGTTGTTGGAAAAAGCTTCCACATGCCCAGGCAATTGACCCAGAGAGATTCATATACATACTGTATACGGTCCACCATTTATTTCCACAATCTTCAGTTTAGCCTTTTCTTTCCTTTTTCTCATCTTGGTTTCTCTAAGACATTCTGCAGGTTTCTGCTCAGTATTATTCCTCATTTCATTGTTTGCTTTAACACAGGCAATGCTGTTTTTTTTTTTTTTCTTCTCAGCTTCCAAACTTGGTGCTACACTTCAACATCCTGCCATGTTTCCACAGTTTCTTCCAATGGTCCCTCCCTTGTAAGTTGACCTCGAGACAAATTTCCAAGAAGCCTTGCCTCTCTTCTCTTTGCTCTGATCTATTTTATGATTTTATATAGTTCTTTAAGAAACTAGAATATTTCTTTGTAGCATTGTAGATATAATGAAAGAATTGTGATGCAGCCTGGCAGATGTATGAGTCTAAGCAATGATATAAAGTGTATGGAGTTGCCTAGAGACAGAAGGAGGGTGAATGAAGTCTCATGGCTGAGTGATGAGTGTTAAGTCTCCAAACCTGTCATTATTTTCATTTGCCACTAGTTTGTTCATATGTGTCTGGGAAAGAAGAAACCTCATTTGCCATTCCAGAAGGAATCTTAGAAATTATCCTGTATAGGTACAGTGTTGAAGAAGAGAAACAGATCAAGGAAAAAAAAAAAAAAGAGTAGTACAGACTAGTAGTTAACATATACCTGAAGAGACCTTAGGATTAATTACTATCAGTATTTGATAATGAAGATTGTGTTTCCAAGGTGCTATACAATAAACTATTATTCCTTGACTATCTTCCATTCTAAAGTCTTGAACAACACACAAAAATGATGAATAGAAACAAAGTACTTCAGAATGTAAAAAAAAAAAAAAAATTAAGTAATGAGCATTTTTGGTGAGTTTTTTTCCATGTTTCTGTATCTCCATTTCAAAGCTTTATTCTGTTTTCATTGAAGTGACTGAAACTTATCATTGTTCAAAAAATATTGAATTAGATTACTAGTGTAAGTTGACATAAAAAAGAATGAAATCATAATTTATTTCTCTGAATTACCAATGTCATAATTTCAGTGTATGCTGAGCAAACAAGTGAGTTTGAAAGACTGATTTACAAAACCTGCAAAAAAAAAAAAGAGGTCAAGCAAAGTATACACACTGGCACAGATGCTTATTAATGGTGTTTATCTGAGCATGGAATCACTCATACGAATGTTCACTTACTTTTTTAAATTTCAACTGTTGACCTGTATGTTATACTGTGTGTGTTAATGACTAACACATAGGTTTGACAATATTTTTTTTTTATTAATCTCATATAAGAGTAATTTTTTTAGTTTAGGAAGAGTTCTAGGTACAGTATGAGTGGATACAATCCTGTAAAGTTAATTTTTTTCCTCTTGTAAAGGAGTAATAACTACAAAATATTCTTAAGCATATTCTGGTTAAAATGACATGGGAATTAGTCATGACAGAATATTCAAATCTTATAACAGCAATATATAATGTACCATTAGTACTGTGAAACACTTAACTTGTCTCATCTTATGAAGCATAAGAACTTGAGATGGAATTAATTCTTGCAATTCAGATTTGCATTCATGTGTCATCACTGCAGCTAGGTATCTAAACTACCAATAACACTGAGGAGTGTTTGGTCTATGATTCATGGACCCACATGTGAATATCTAGATCTAATTGAGTTAAAGGATACTCCACTCAGCTACCAGCTGCCACTCCTGATGGCTCCCATTTAAAGAAGCCTCTGGAACTTCTTCTAAGTCCTGCATTATATATGCCAGGCCCATGAGGATGTTCTAGATACTTCAAGAAATCTTAGGTGGCATGAGTCATTTATTTTTGGGCAACTGACTTGCTTTTTTTAAATGTCTGCCTCATAGGACCTGAATAGTGTACTGAACTTCACTGACCATGTTGACAAAAGGTTCTGGTCACTTGCCCAGAGAAAGACCTGAAGCCACTCAGAACAATATTGTGCACGAGAAGGATTTTTTTACGGCATCAAACTGGCACAAGTTGGTATTTTAGCAATTGAATTCAATGACTGCATTTACAGCTTAGAGATACAGAGCACATATGTAAATATCTATATGTAGACATATAAAGATACCTTAATCCAACACTGAGTCTTAAATCTTGTTGTTATCCCTAGATAAAATGAACATACATGTGTACATTCATATACATATATAATATCTAACATGTAGTTTTTCTAAACTATGAAAAATAATTCCTAGTTCAGAGGGACCCTGATAGACTTAAGAAATGGTTTGATTGGAACCTCCGAGAGTACAAGAAAGGGAAATGCCAAGTCCTTCACCTGGGGAGGAATAATTCCATGCACCAGTATAGTGCAGGCGGGGTGGAAAACAGTTTGCAGAGAAGGACCTTGTGGTCCTAATGGACACCAAGTAGAACATGAGCCCACAACGTGCCCTGGCAGCAGAGGCAACCAACTACCTCCTGAGCTGAATTAGGTAAAATGTTGTCAACAGGTTAAAGGAGGTGATCCTTCCCCTCTGTTTAACACTTGCAACACCACATCTCCAGTGCTGTGTCAGGTCTGGGCTCCCAAGGACAAGGGCAAGAGAAACATGGACCTGGTGGATGGAGTCCTGCAAAGGACAATAAAGATTTTTAAAGTATGGGAACAAATCCTATATAAGGAGACATCTGGATCTGTTTGTCATGGAGAAGAGAAGATAAAAAGGGGGGGGTTTATCAAAGTGTATAACTACTGTAAATAAATAAAGGGAGTAAAGAAGATGAAGCCAAACTCTTTGTCAGTGGTGCCCAGTGACAGGACACAATGAGAACAGTGAGCAAGGGGCAAAAACTGAAATACAATGGATAACATTTAAATGCAAGGAAAAAAAATTCTGCTAGGTGTCCTCAAGACCTAGAACAGTTAGCCAAGGGAGTCTGTAGAGTCTCCACCCTTGGAGACATTCAAATACCAACTGAACTTGGCCTAGGGCAACTTGCTCCAAGTGAATACGCTCTGAGCAAAGGGTTGATCTAGATGATCTCCAGAGGGCCTTTTCATGACTTGGTGATATTGTGATCTCTTTTTTACAAGTTGCTATTAAGAGAAAGATTATCATAGACAATTTATTTTTAACATAAAATATTATAAAAGAAAACATGATTTTGAATAACTATACAGGTGTTTAAATTTATTACACAAAAAAACTTTGTTAATATTTGGGCCTAAGATCAGAGGCTGATAGTATACAAGATATCATAAATGTTGCTATAGCCACCAAATCTCTTATTCCAGGCTTGTGAGGCTTGTGAAATAAATAGATGACAATGAGAGACATATATCAAGGCAGATCTAAGCAGTTACCAGAAATAGTGTTACCAAACTAATCGGCATAAATGTCGTATAATCGGCCATTGTTGTACATCCTGCTCCAGTTGTGTCTAAAGTGCTGCCATCATTGATTTGATGGATTTGCTTGACATCACTGAGGTTCGTCTTGTCTGGCATCCCTGCTGAGACAAATAAGAGAATACAATATGATGCATGCCTTGTCACTACTTAGCAACATGTTATAGCTAGAACAGATTTAAATATCCTCAGCACACAGACTGTCACAGTTTGGTTTCTAATTCTCATGTGACTGCCAAATTCAAAATCCTTTAGAATTGCACCTAGAAACATGCACTATACTATATGGCTATTTATCAATGAAGCTATTCAGAGGTCTTCCAGCTCTGAACAAAGATGTTCTTGTAGAAATATATCTCAACAAACATTTGCAGACTGAAGTGAACAGTTTTGCAAGACCCAGTAATACCTAAAAGTCTACTTCTCACATCTTTCTTGGATTTGAAGAAAAAGGCAAATAATTTCATGTGAAATTACTTGTGTCTGAGTCCCCATATTATCTAAAATGAACGTTTACCTGATGGAAGGTATGCAGAAAAATGTAGTAGTTACCATATAAAACCTCAATTTTGTCACAATTTAAACAGACTTTGCAATATTGTAAGGCAAAATTGTAAAGCTATCTTTAAACAGGAACTCTTTCAGAGTTCCCTGCTGAGTATTTGTACTCTTTTTGGACCTGGGTAAATATTTCTCCACCTCAAAACAGCACTTTGTATGGAACAATGATGTAATCACCCATTATATTTCCCCTGCCTGGTTAAACATCGGAAACAGAAGGTCTTGGAGACACACTGAAACGTGGTCATGTTGTCAGCTGCTTGTATCTGCTATGCATACTTCTAGACTAACTGTCTTATCCCATATAATAGCTTGTGGCATGCCACTATCAATCAAAATTAACAAGTCTAAATTCAGTGTTATTACATACAACAAATATTGACATTGTAATTACACTGAGACTGAAAAAGGCTTCATATAAAGCAAAGTCAATATTTATGTAATTAGGTCAATACATATATAATTCAGAAGGTAAACTCTTCTGCTGGAACAACAGCATTAGAAAGAAGCTCAGCTCTACCGAACTGACATATTGATTTTACAGTCTGAGCTTCTACATTGGTATTCATTGTTTAGGTGTTTTTTTCCTCTCTGTATCTTTAGGAGAGCTGAATAAAGAAGTGAACTTTTTTTTTTCTATTATTATTCCAAGGGACTATGATGAAATATAAATATTTTAGTCATGGTGTTATCTTCTTTGTTAAGCTGATTTAACAGAAGCTGCAGAGGATAGTAATTTTAAAAAAGAACAAGTTGTTTTGGTGCTTGTGTTAAAAGTACTCGTTTCTCTGAAAGCTGCTTGAAAGATGCTCTTTGTGAACTTGTTCTCTGTGTACTCAAATATCCTTCCTGCAGCTTTAAAAAAATGCATTGGGAGAAGAGTCAGCTAAAGTCAAACATGTTGTCTGGAAAAACCTACTAGATGTTGTCTGAAAAATCATAGTCTGCTGCTGTACTAAGCAGATTATACTGCTTTTTTTGGTGATTTTATCAATCCAATTCTCTTGTCTAAAATTTGTGAAAATTAGCTTCATAAGTACAATGTAAGTGGACATACAAAAAGGACAAGTGACAATAGATATTGGGAAGAAGGGAATACAACTTTTCCTCATCATGCAGACTCAATAATCTCTCTAGAAAAAGGGCAGTCACTCAGCACTTCATTGAATGTATGTTGGGTAGATCATCAATATCAAGGTATATGAAGCTATTTTTTTCAGGAAAGTTTTGTAAATAGAACAGCAAAAAAAAAAAAAAAATAAGGTTTGCATAATTTCTCCAGAGTTTTAATGAGGTTTTCTCATATTTAAAAAGACTAAATTCAATAGAGTGAAAAATTAACTCCCACCTATAGAACAAACTAGTTCACTGAGGTAGGTATAACAAAGTAGATTTTTCCCAGTGTATTTGCACATATATTGTCACAGTAGTCCTTACCCAGGATATAATTAATAAAAGCTAATTAACATAAAAATTAAATATAGTTTCCCGGTCTTGCAGTTGAAGAAATAACCAGCTTCAGTTAGAGTATGTGTTCTGAATCTGAAGGCTATGGGATTAGATACTAATTACTGACTGCAGAGTCAGGCTTAATTTCTAGTGAAAATTTAATTTACAATATTATGGAAAATAGAGATTTCTTTTGATAGGAATTATTTTTTCTTTTCTTTCCAGCCTCAAATGAAAACTGCAGACTTTGTGAGTTCGCATGGAAACAGAAAACAATGTTTTAATAAAATGTTCAAACCTAACAATACATTTTGCTTCGATCAATCAAAATGTCATAAGTCATTTAACATAATCTCTGATGTTACTTGAATACACTGTTAGGATTGTAGTGTAAACATACAGCAAACCTTTGTCCTAACTGAGATTAATATATTTTGTAACTTCATTTACAGTGTTCTTCTGAATGACATCTAAATGTAACATTTAGAATACATATTGTGAAAACTAAGCCTTGGTGTCCTAATGCTTTTAAAGTGTTTGACCCAGCTCTTGACTTCTGCAGTATTGTTCCCCATAGAAAATTCTAATACATTTAAATCCGAAAAGCACCCCCATCACCTCTGAGGTGTTAAAACCCTTCTCTGCGACTTGTTTTACGCTCAAACCCCTTGTACCTCCAACAGCAGTCACAGAAATAAAAGCCAATTTGTAAAATCAGCCTCATAATTCTATGCCACAACTTTGATTTTATTGAAATAAGGAATTCCAAATATATACAGATATATATCTGATGAAAAATAAGTCACTAAAAAGAAAAACCCTCCTTAAAAATAGCTTATTTGAACAGAACTGTTATGGTTTTGGGTGTTTTGTTTTTTTTTTTTGTTTTGTTTTTAGGCAGTTCTAATGAGTATAACTATGAATTTAATCCCTACATATAGGCTATGCTTCTATTTAAATAAGTAGATTCTGTTGTCCATTATGAATCAGAATTTAAACATATATGCCACCTTTCATCAGTCACTATCTGTAATGGAAGTGATCCTTTCCTCTAAATGAATTTAACTTCCACAGTTCACAGCATACTTGCAGTGAGAACTATCCCAACATTTGTAACAGAACAGACCAAAAACAGCGCAAACTTTTTTGGTTTTAGTCTATTCATATGCCTGAAGCTGCAATTATATTATAGAAAAGACATTTAATTTTCCCAAGTATTTCAAATTACTTCTGATGCCTAGTTTAGTAACAAAATCATACTAGAATTAATATTTTGACTGAAAAATGGTAAAATTAAGAACTGTTAGTTGAGATTCAGTGTTTTTTTTTTTTCTGAAGAAAAGTTATAATTTCAGCAGAGCAGAAGATAAATGGCTTGGGAATTAAAATCCAAATATAATTTTTTCATAAACTTATATAAAGCAAAATTGACAAATATCACAAATCCGTCCCCAGCATCAGCTCTGAAACTCACTAAGTGGCTGCAATTTAAAGTATTGTCCTGCTTTGGTTTAGAAAAAAATAGTCAGTAAAAGAACTTCACCAAATGTTGTGATAAGCATTATGGCATCTCAATATTTATAACAGCTGCAAATTATTTCTAATGGTTTTTAACATGTTCTAAAGATATTTAAAGCTTGTAAGAGATACTGGTACTGGTAGTCTTGAGAGCTGACCTGTTGTGTTCTCCAGAATAACTACAGCAACAATACAATTTCCTTTCAGTGTTCAGCAAGAACCCTTAACTTTGATTTGAAAAGTCAAAGGTAAAGTCATTTTCACTTGACATGGAGCCTGTCTATTGAGATTGTCAAAATATTATAAAAATGGGCTATGACTTTGAAGTAGTAGACGCTTGCCTACCAAGGGCCATTCTGGGACTTCGTAATTTCAAAGGTCTAAAATGAAGCATCCTCTGACAATGGCCTACTTTGAAACCAAACCAGAAAGTGTTTGTGTGAGAGTAGTCTAACCTCAACTACTTTGCTGTATTATCTTCTGTCTGCCGAGTAACATGTAACAGAACTAACATGGGTTTTCAAGAGAAACAAAAGGTGCCAAATATGCTGCCACAGATATTCTGTTGTACAAAAACCCAGAAAAAGTTAGAGAGGAGGAAGAACTGGATTTATCTCTGTGCAATGTTCTTATGTTCTGGAAGGTTCAAAATACAGCCTTTATGGAACCAGAATTTCCCACGAGCCTCAAATATGAGGAAAAAATTTGAGTGAGGATGGGATAGTGGTTAAGATAGGAAAAAAACATGAAATATTGCTTTTACAAGACAGCACTGTGAAGTTGAAGGCAAAATTCTTCTTCTTAGAAGAAAAAAAACATTAAATCCTATATAGTCAAAATTTCAGGATCTTTTAACACATGAGTTGTGAAGAAAAACACTGATAACTACATGAAGTTCTGTCCTAAAATTTATAGGAAAGATCATGAAGAAGCTTTATGAGAAGTTAAAGAAATGCATAAAGCTTAGGTGAATAGGCCAAACCCCTGATTTGACATAGACGAATTTTTATATGTGAAGCTGGAAACATAATTCAGAAAAAAATGAGATATCTGGAAAAAGATGACCTGTAGGCATGTTGGTCATGAATTTACAGATGTCAATAAGGAGCAATAGTATTTTGGGGAAATAGAAAAAAATCTTGGATGAAGCCAATAAAGTAAACTGAAGAAGTTGTAGGAAAAGGCAAAAAGAAGAATAGCATAATGATGAAACGGAACAAAGGAGCAATGATATAAGAGCAATGGGCTCAGGAATTTGCAGCAAACAACAGTTTGCTCCTTAATGTGCCACTTTGAAATAAACATCAACACTGACTAATATAAATGTATTTTGTAGTATAGAGGGATTTGACTGCTGCAATTCACAATAATAATAAGAATAGTAATGATGACTTTATGTAGTTAAACTTAAAAAAATGCCTTAATTTATTTTAACAACAACAAAAAAAGGAGAAAAATCAGTATTTACTTTGCATTTTCATTCCATAAATTTAAAATCACATTAGTTTGCAAAACTTTTTTTTAATTGGCTAATCATTTGTCATCTGGAATGTTTAAAGCTTCTAATAGATGTCTCCTCCCTTTATTTCACTTGAGATTTTTTTACAGGTTTTATTCCTAACTATATGGTATCATGAAAATATTTCAAAATATAGTTATAATAACTAAATCACAGAGTTGCGCTTAAGTACCTCAGAAATACTTCAGTTATACATAGTGGTTCCTATGAAAACTTTAATTTCCTATATATATTTGCCTATTGAACTCTAGCTATATGTGAGAAAAAAATACTGAGTATATGTCAGATCATTCTCCAACTAGCATATTTAAGTCATTACTTTTTAAAACATCACAAAATGCCTCTGAGTATCAAGTTCTTAGAAGGAAAAGTAGAAACAATGGACTATATCTACTATTAATCAAAGACTCTTCCACGTGAAGTTTATGTAATGTTGGCAATGAAGTCATAATGAGGGGAGGAAAAAATGTGTGAGAACTCCATTATGAAGGGTATCTGGCAAAGGTACCCTAATTTCTGGAGGCTGCTTTCATGCTTTTATGACAGCATCTATACTTGGAAAACCTAAGGGATGTCCCTAAAAGGAAAGCATATGCTATATTATGCTTGAACATATGCCCTTCGTGTAGTAAACATATAGAAGCGCATGTATTCACCCGCTTCAGGAAATATGTGTTTTTATGATGCAATGCAACTTTTCCCCTCTCCGTTACACAGTTTAAGGGAAACGGAAAAGAGCAACAACATTGGAATGGATGACTGCAGAGTTTCTTTCCAACCTCAACAATTCTGTGATTCTGTGAATCTATAAGTATTAAGTGTTTCACAACTCAGCACTAGTCAGGAACAAAAAAGCAGACAAAAAAAACCCCAAAAACAAAAAAACCCACACCCACTGGATTTTATTAACAAGTAGTACAGAGGGAAGGAACCTACATTGCTTTACCATTCTTTGACTACATTGCTTTTGAAGATGTGAATAATGAGAGACATATTTCTGCTGTGAATTAAATCATGCATTGCCACGTGCCATAGGGGGGACGGAGGGACACGGACCACAGCCAAGGGGAGGTGAAAGCTGGAACACTTTAATCAGGGAGCATGAGGCTCTTATAGGGTTTGGGGGAGGAGTTTGAGAACTGGGAGGAGTTGGGACGGGACACGGCAAATATGGGGAATGAGGGGAGGGAAGGAGAGGAGGGGGGAATACAATTATGGGAAAAAGGGGGAGTGGCTAGCTTTACATCATGATGCTGGGTTAGCATCACCAGCCAGCCAATGGAAAAATAGGGAATAAACAACCAATGAGGGTCGGTTACCGGGTAGCCCCGGCCAATGGGGGTAAAACACAGAAATACAGGAGAAATAACTATCTGTCTAATACAATAAGTCACTATCTATGCTATAGAGAACCTTTTAAAATATAAACTCCTGAGGTTTGAGGTAGTTGTCCATTTTCTGGCATGGACTACTTGACTGCCAGCTCCATCCCCTCGTGAAACTGTCCATCCTGGTTGTTTTGGCAGTCCCTGAAGCAGGGTTCCCCGACAATGCATCAACCTAGAGAAAGAAGTATCTTTGCTTTACTTTGTTCAGTTTTCATTTAATGAAGGAGAAATTAACAGTTGATCCACAGAGGCTAGAGAAAGGTCACAATTTTCAAGTATTTTTCCAATGAAATTTTGAGAATCTTGAAGCTTTAATTTTAAAGGAAAATAAATTATGCAGCATTGCACATATGTTTGCCATATCTGAATCATGAATCAGTTTACTCAACTGAATGTCTTAATACTTCAGTCTTGTCTATCAGTGAAGCTCCATTTGCTCCAAGGTTTATGATAAAAGAACAGAAGATCCAACTTTATTAATTTAGAATGAATGAAGACTTTTGCATTAGGCAACCTATTGTTACATAAACATATATGTAATTGCTACCCTATCAATGTCCTGTCAATGAAATCAGTGAATTAGCCCAGAAAGCAGCCTCCAATGATAATAAAACTGTATGATGTAAAATGATACTTACTTTTACTATCACCTTGTGTCTTTCTCTTGGGTCTAAAATCTTACCTTGAGTGCAGTCTCATTGTGTCAATTCCAATAGCTTGCCAATAAAGGTAAGGCACAAGAGAAAAGAAGGTTCAAACTGAAAAAGAATAGATTTTGCCAAAACAGTAATGTCTCTATTTCACTATATGAATCTGCCTGTGACTGTTGCTTGATGCTTTTGAGGTGGGAGAAACAATAAATATAGGGGAAAATTAAAATAATCAGCCCGTTGAGATCCCTAACTTCTGGCATGTGGTGATTAATGTGTGCCTTGGAGCACAGGGATATTGATTATCTTTATAAAGTAGAGTGAATGATTCTCACAATTCCCATAAATTCTTCTACAGCCCCTTTGCCTTATGCAAGAAGAAACCAAACCAGAAGTGAAGAAAAGCCAAAAATTAATAGAAAAATCCAACAAAGTAAAAATGTGCTTACACCTTCTCAGTTATATGAGATCATTTTAAAATACGAAGGCCAGTCCTTAAAATTCATCCATTAAAAACAATTCAGTACACTTCAAAAAAAATAAAAATACAAATGAGCTCATTCTTTGGCAGAGCAAAATTTCATGTACTTTGTTATAGTGGTTATGTGGTTGAGTTTGTGTTAGAAATGTTAAGCTTCAGTGTGAGCATTACCCTGAATGCAGCATAAGGTAGCATTATGTTGATGCTGAAGTGGTGAGCTTCAGAAGATAATAAGATGATATGCAAGGTGCAATGAATTTCACTTAGTTTTTTGTATCTGTAGAGTTTACATTTACCCCTTGGGTTTATTTGGTTAAACATAGATGTCTACAGACATTTTAGCTTTAGGGAAGAGGAGTATCACACTTGGCATACAGCTGCTTAGCCTAAAGCAGCCCACTTCTTGTAAAACGCTTTAAGGATGTCTTGGACATCTTAATGTATCTCCAGTGGCTTTTGGCCCTCCCATTTACATAACTGAATTCTTGCAACAAAGTTAGTTACAACACCTCCCATTACAATGAATGTAGAGAAATAAGCAAATGCAGAGGAATAATAAGGAAATAAGGAAATGCAGAGGAAGGAGATGGAATACTGAGATGTACATATTTGCTCTGAATTTGGACAGATAAATCTACAGTTAGACACCTAACAGGTGCAACAATGAGGGACCAGTGAATTTTTTCCAACATATTCCCTACCCCTGTGCTTTATATCTTTGATGGAAAACTGTAACTAAATGCCAAATCGTAGCTCTTACAAATGGATTATATTTTAGAAATTCTAAGTAGGAAACTCAAAAATAAAATAACATTAAATTTTAAAAAGTGAAGTATTGATGCAGTTCCTATTTGCTTCACCTCTAGTAGTATATTTTCCCTTTTACTCCTAAGCCCCTGCCTTTAATCAATTTAGGTTTCAGCATCTGGTGTTGAAGTGCAGGATGAGGAGCTGCATACTGCCATAAAAATAGTCAATGTCTGACATGTGCAAACATTTCTGAGAAGCCAGTGCTTCATGAAAGTGTTTCCTGCTAAAGCACAGAAAATGTCATTGGAGCTATATTTACATAGATAAATATCCATCCCAGGAGGAGATCTTTCAGGCAAAGCAGTCTTGAGTGGCTTATGCCTACTGTGCTCAGAAACAGTGATATCTAGAAGAAACTGCTGAGCAAATCTCCACTATATGGTACAATGCCCTGCATGTCTTTTGAGCCTCACACAGTCATCTCCCTGGCTCAGAGACCCAGTTATCATTTTGTTTGTTTGTTTTTAGTTCAAAGTGCCTGAAAAAAACATGAGGGCTGTGCTGCAACCCACCAGGTGGTGTTTTTATAACATGAAACTGAAGGAATGCATTAGAGGCTCTGGGTTATGATATCCAGACATGGGAAAGTGTTTTGAAAATAAAAAGCTTGCTGTTGAGGGACTCTGTAGCACAGAGAAACCCAACCCTTCAGCCGCCTGGTTTCTGTTGCCTTTTGGAAGCAGTCCTTGGAATGAATTATCCACGGAACTTGAAGTTTATTTTGGAGTGACAGATATGGTTTTCTTAATGCTCAGCCACAGAGTGAGCAAACAGTTGGTGCAATGTGCGTAACAGGAACTGAAACCAGAAGACAACTCACAAGTTAGGTTACTTGACAATGTAGACATAGCCAGTCAATTCACTTAAATTTGGAAGATTGCTTACTATCATAGGAAGATTCTATACCGTGACATAAATTCTAACAGCAAATTCTTAATGTCCCCATGAGTCTCACCTCTGCAATTGGCTAGTCATTTCTTTCAGTGAAATGCAGTCATGTGGGTTTTCATGGCTATTCTTAAAAAAGGTAGCCCATGCGGTCTGTATCAGATCCCAAGCAGAACCCTGAGTATGAGTACCAAAGAACTAAACCTGAGTTAAATGTCAAAAAGTGATGTGGAAGAGAGAGATGATACTAACTTTAGGAGCCAAACCATCTTCAAATGGTATGTTTAGCTTGGCTCCACAAAGGGAAATCATCAATGTCTGGGATTCTTGTGTCCATATGGGAAGTGTGGTGATAATCAAGCCACCATTAGATTTCTTCATTTCTCAGAGTAACTTTTTTGTGCTTTACCCACTGTGTTCTTAAGAGAAAGAAAGTTCTTACCATGAAAACTGTGTCTCTGTACATGTACACAAAATACTACATTATATGCACACATATCACCACAGCAGAATGAAGGTAGGAACTATATGAAACATGGTGCATTGAACTATTGTCATTTTTTGCTGTCTATGAACTAATACTGTTATGAAGAAAGTTTCTGTAATGTGCAAGAGGTACATATTTGGAGGAAATAATTTAATCTAAAATCCTTCTTTTTTTACTTCATATATTCTTACAATTGTAATAATACACAAGTCAACACAAATAAGAATTCTAACTGTACAGAGAATATCATAATGCAAGCAATCTCACAAACAAAGAAGTAGTATTACTGCTACTGTTAGAAAGCAATTAAGAAACTTGGCTAATGGCATTAGCTAAGAGAATTCTGCATGGTTAACCATACTTTAGGAGACGAATCCAACATATCATGTTTAACTGCACACATTTTATGAAATCTGTATATGCAAGAAATACGGTGTACCCAATGATCTTAACATAAGTCTGGTAAATCATTTTAACTACAAGAGCAGCAGACATGAAGTCTCTAGTCCAGTATGTGAAAGTTTTCTTTCAAAGTTGACAGTGGAATTTGTTTCACATTATACACTAATGAACTCAGTATTTTCATTGAGAAAACAAAGCTTTTATGAGTTAATGTAACACAAACAATTGGCATCACAAACAAAAACATTTCCATTCGTTTTGCATTCTTTTCTACTTGTAGGTCAGTTTTAGCATATATAGCATACATGCTAAAACTGTATTGCTATAGTAGCAAGTATTAAGTGTCTAAAAGTTAGTTTTATTTTCCATACAGAGACTAAACATAACTATGTCTGAGGTAAAGAGAACCACAATAACCTTCATTAGATCTATTCCTATTGCTTTCTTGGGCAATGGCTTCTAAATTCATGTTCATTATAAGACATGTTCATTATAACTTCAAGGCTCTAGGGTGCTCAAATCAGCACCACCAATAATGCCTGATTTAAATGAAGAAATCCATCTTTCCAATCCTTTTCACTATTGAAGGAGTTTTAACCTTTATCATTAACCTATGCAAAGGCTTTGCAATCAATAGAAAATTAAAATAAGCCTAAAGTCCCATAAATCAGACTATGTAAAAGTAAGCAAATTCTTCATTCTCTGAATTTTCATCTGATAAGTACTAGTTTCCTTCCCATGGTTCACATGTCCCATATAAATTACTGTCCTTTGAAACAATTTACTCATGATTCTTTTATATTCTTATTTTTCATTTTATTGTAGGAGAGTTATAATCAACAAATCTAGTTTATACAAAACTACATTCTAGAAGAGGGAAATGAATTTGAACTGAAACTCCTGAACGTAATGTATGAACTTGGGTTGAGGAAGAATGTTTTCAATTAGACCTATTAAAAAGATGAAATGTTTTTCAATTTTTTTTTAATCATTCAGATTCCCTAGATTTACGGCCTAATTTCACTGTAGCAGTTCATCATTCTACTGTTTGTCTGGATGCTGGTTTTAAAATTAAAGTAAAAAAAAAAAAAAAAAAAAAAGAAGAAAAAAGTCACTCCTTTCTGGAAAATAAATCTGAACTAAATCAATTTCCATTGTTAAGATGAAGTAACTTTGGTAATTTCTTTCAGATCAGTCCACCTAGATTTCCAGTCATTCCATTCTCTGTTAAAAGAAACATAACCTGTAGATTAGCTTAATCCCCCCAAATACTGATAGATTAAATGGTTCTCCTTAATTTTTGCTGTAAAGCAAATTTAATGACATATTTCTACAATTTAATATGATTTAAGTTAGAACTGCTTAAAATCATTTCCTTGTCTGTCAGGTGGGGTCTATTAAACCCACCTGTTCCCATGCAGTGGCATATATAAAATCCCCTTGTGAACTGTTCCCAGAGATGAGTGTTCAGATCTGTGATTTTTCTTGATGAGTTAGTTTTACTGCAGCTTGAGCTTGCTTTTAGAACCACCCTACAATGGGATCTGATAAGTGTTGGCAAGAGGAAGAAGGATCATGCTGTTATAATCTGGGAAAGAACTTAAACTGTCAGCTAACCATAACATCATAAAGTACTTAGAAACAGACTAAGAAAATGTATAATCTGCTGTTGATATTTGACCCAACCCCACACCAAAGACTGAATTACTGACAAAAAAAGAAAGAGTGAAGCTGTAAAGAAGGTAGATGTCTTTGTCTCAATTCCTTCACTATAAACAAAAGCACAGCTTTTCTCTTTATAAATAAAAATGGAAAACAGACATTCTCTTCAGTTGCTTCTTTCTCTTTCTAGGTTTACTTTTGGTTCTGCAAGTTTTAGCTCAGCTATTATGCTGAAAACGTATCAAAAGCAAATGACTGAAATGAATCAGGTTTCAGGTGTCTTCTTAGAAGTGCATTTTCTAATCAGTTTATGAGGTTTTAAAACCCACAAGTTTTCATAGAAATTTTTCCTCTCTGATTTTCATTTCAGAGACACTTCTTTCTGGCAGAGTATTTCAATTTCTTTCAGGCTAGATGAATGTCAGTGATAAATTCTGTGGTGCTTACTGATGAATATTGATCTGCATCCTTCAGTGTGTTTAGTGTTATGAAATGTCAAAGGAAGTCTTGTGTCTCAGTGTATCCCACAAGTACAAGAGCCTTGATCTGAAATCACTAAAAATAAACAGTTAAACATCAAAATAAGTGCTTTCTTTAAGTTCAGAGAAAACTGTTGGGCAATTCAAAGACCAAACCTGATTTCTGTAGCAGTTTTACCTCTCCCTATGAAAGCTGGCCTTGCAGAATTCATATCAGTATGCAGGTTTCAGGCAAATACACAGTTCCAATTCAGCAACACATGAATAGTATTGCTTCTGTTTGGCTCCCACGCATCCATCCCTGAAGAGAAAAAAACTGCTTACCCCTCCATGCTCCCACAGCCTAACGAGGCTGACCATTAACTTGATTGGCTCTGGTTGACTGACTAGAGGCAAACAGTCTCTAACAAAAGCAAGATACCAGTCTCTGGGCTTGCAACAAAATGAGTAATATAATAACAGGTCTAAACATAATGTGGGAAAAATAAAAAGACATATTGAGGGGAAAAAGATTATTTCTTTTTTTTCCAGACAGGCAGTGTGGTCATGTGGGATGCCAAAATAAAAGAAAACCTGTATGACTTCAAGAGTTTCTTTTTAAAAAATATGTAAGCTGTACCTGCTCCATGCTTCTAACTGAAAGGGAAGGCCCATCTATGCTAACTTAATTAACTCCAATACAAACAGAGAGTCTGAATGGCTATTTCTGGTGAAGTTGATGATATAGATATCTTTTCAAAACAGATTTTTCATCACAACGCAGCTCTTCAAAGAGAACAGAAATAGGGATGAGAAACAGCTGAACTTTTAAAGTTTAAGTTTTTAGCCTGAAGATATTGATCCAGGAGAGAAAGAATTGAGTAAATAATGGATGAGGGTTGAAAAGCAAAGAGAAGAGAAGGGGGAAAGGTGACCTCTATTTCTTGTAATTCTGTGTGGACCTGTATGTTAAAGACACTATAAGTTTGCACATTTCTTTTCTTTTTTTTTTTTTTTTTTTTTTGGGGGTCTTGCTTTTGGTTTTAAAATTCTTTCCAA
>JAWWMO010000001.1:75598819-75662647 GCA_035047845.1 Dendrocincla fuliginosa | reverse complement strand
CACATTTCTTTTCTTTTTTTTTTTTTTTTTTTTTGGGGGTATTGCTTTTGGTTTTAAAATTATTTCCAAGGAGCTTTGATTTTATGGAGAGATAAGAAACCATGGCATATGTTTGAATGATTGTTCAGGATGGTAAAAGAACAACTTTTTTCAAATTCTACCTATTTCTAGCAGTATAGACAGTCCTGAAGCATTATCTTCTTAGGACAATTGGATCTTTCTTTGTTGAGGGTCTCCAGTGGAAGCTCTGAAGGAAATTGGCATATGTGTGATGTGAAGAATTAGAATGCCTGGCTCCTAAAGCTAAAAAAAAAAAAAAAAAAAAGAGTTTACTATTCAGTGAAAAAAGCCTACATCTTAGGAAAAAGTGAGTTAATTACCTGGATCTTCTCTTAGACACTCAATGTTAAAATAATTTCTTGTACACTTTAAAGCATTTGATTCTAGGAAGTTAGGTTTAGCCAAGTTGGGTCTATTTTTATTTTACCACTGATATATATATTTTTAAAAGGTTTTGGACAAATTGGCCACAGCTTAAGGTAAGGCAGCAATGAAGACATTAAGAAAAGTAGACCACTGAACTAATACCATCAATACATACAAGAAGAAGAAAAGTAGACCACTGAACTAATACCATCAATACATACAAGAAGAATGAGCAAGACTGAACTTACACAAACTGATAGATATCTGGCATGAAAAGACAGAAATAATTGCACAGCTAAAACCGCAGAATTGGAGTAGAATGAATGAATGCATTGAAAAGCTATTATAAGTTAAACAACAAAGGAAATTCTCCAAAAATACTTCAGCAGAAAAAGCAGGTAAAACTGCTGAAAATACAGACTCTAGGTTCTTAATAAGTCAATAAAACTATAAGTCTGGGAACGTAATTTAAGCTTAAGTGGTAATCATGACATCTCTTCCTCTGTGGTGTGCCCTCCTCCTATGTGCCCCCTCTTTTTCCTACAGGCTCATGGATGAGTTGTATCATGGCATGCATTTCCTCCACACAGGAGGAGTTCCAGGACATGTTCGGCACAGTCGAGTCATGTTTCAACAGTTTCCACAGTCAGCAGGGAATTAGGAAACAACAGACATACTCAATGCATGTAGTAGGGAGAAAAATGTCAAATTCCAACACCTTCCCAGACATCAGATCAAAATGGCATCTCCTCACTTGCCAAGAAAGCTATCAATAAACACTCTGATTTTGGGATCAGAGTTACAGAAGGGTTGAAGTCTTCCAGGGGTTGCTGCTATGTCTATCTGAGCACTGAGGGTGACCCTAGTACAGGCCATGATTTTACTAGTGGAGTGTAGCCTTTAGCACCTGAGAAGTCTGGAGCTGGTGGCAGAACCACTTTCTGTTGACTGCTCAGTGATATCCAGGCAAGCTGAGGTACTGAATCAGACCAAGGTCCATTGGGGGAGACCAGTCAGAAAAAACAGCAGGAAAGGAAGCCAGAGGCAGGACTGGAGAAGAGGTTTCCTTCAACCTTGGTCTAGGGTCATTCAGGGGACAGAACTGGAGATGGTTATATGTCCAGAGCAGCTCAGAAAAGGTCTAGCCACACAGAACTGATCTGATATGGGGCTCTTGGGTCCACAGCCAAGAAGGTATGTGGGGAAACCACAGGTAAGGGTAGTCAGGACCACTAAGGCTTAGAACAAGGAATATGGTTATGTGTTGGTAGCAACTATCAGAAATTAGTTCTTAATTTGTGTCATTTTCTCAGCACCCTCAGCTTCCAAGGGACACCCCAAGTCCTCATCAGCTTTCCAGAAGGGTGCCTAATGCTGCCTAATGCTAAAGGTTCTTATTCCACTTGCACCTCTGAGTAGGGCACAGGCACAGAGTTTGGATGAGTGGTTGGTACCTGGGCCCTTCACCCAGGACAAGTTTCCCTTCATCCCTCCTGTTGCATGGAGTCATCTCAGACCCCTCCTCCTGCATTACCAGCTAGGGGATTTAGAAGAAAGGAAGGTAGTTACAAAGCCAGACCCAGGCAGCTCCTCCACGAGCACCAGAGGCACATGTTAGTAACTGGTAGGGCACTCTCTGAGGATTATCTCTGTTTTTTCTTGAATACAATGTGCCTGTGAATAACTGTGGACCACTCATCTGTATACATTGCTGTGAGCTTTCTCCTAGCTTTGTTGTCCAGATAAAAAGACTATGAGGAAAGTGACAAAACATCTGGGGGCACAGGAATATAGTAGTCAGTCATTTTGAAGCACTGACATGTTGGTTTTAATTCTTCAAATGAATACAAAATCACATATCCAGCTGTTCCTGGCCTGTGTCTATGCAGCCAACATTCAACAATGGAGTCTGAGGAATACAGTCCTCTCAAGAAATGGTCTTTGAGATATGTGCCTGCTACTGGTATAGTGGCCAATACAGTGAATCAATATCTCTTTCCAGGAAAGTCTGGGAGTAGAAGGAGACAGACTATTTCAATTCTTCTGAAAGCTGTTTTCTGTGAATTCTTCCTAAGAACTTGTTGCTGGGTCTTTCTCCTGCCTTCAATGTCCTCAAATATCTCCTGTCCATATTCTCCCAAGGAAGTAAAGCGCAAACAAAGTGCAAGCGTTCTCTCTCACCATTCTAGGTGTCAGAGAAGGGTGTCTGTATTAGAACTACACAGCTTTGAAAAAGAAAAAGGGAATACTGAAGATCTTTCTTTTGAGTGGATGGCCAGGTTTTTATTTTCAATTCTAAATTATCCATTTTATCTATTGCATATATAAGACATGTTAGTAATTTCAGGGATGCATAATTCTTCTTCAGTGGGAACAGAGCGGAGTATCTGTGTGATCTGTTCCCTCCTATGTAGCTTGATAGTGGAGGAAAAAGGTTAACAGTGTTAGCTACTAGAGAGGACCATATCTGGAAATGACCTCTGTGTGGGAATGTACCAAGTGAATGCAGCCAGCTCCTCTGACAGGGCATGAGTTTTCCAGCTGTACATTGATTGATTCCATCAAGTGGGCAAAAGAACACAATTGTATAAGAAGATGCCTATCCATTTGATCAAAACCACCAAAATTCCTCACATTTGTGCATATCAAAAGATGATTTCAGTAGCCTGATGGTTTAGTCAAATGCATGCCATTATTTTCACTAAACTGTGCACCTGCCACTTGATCCAATCATCTTTTTAAAACCTTCAGTCTAGATCTGATTTATACAATGATAAAATTTTCATTAAAATTAAAGGCAGATGAGTATATCGTAAATAATACTGTGCTTCTTTCTTGGTTACTCCCAGTCTTTTTCATGGGAACTTATTCTCTTGTTCAGTCTAAACTTTGACTTTCTTACTAAAATGAAAGGAATTGAGATCAGCCAAGGCTGTATAGACTTCTACAAGCATTTCTTTACACATACTAGTATCCAGCAGAAAGTTGTTACATTCAAAATAAAACAAAACAAAGTAAATCTCGCTTTTTAAAACACATGGTCAAGAATTACATCCCTGTTACAATTTTTGGTTTAAGAAAAAAAATCCTAACAATATCAGAGAAAATAACTAGGTACTAAAAGACTTTAAAAGTAATTTTCTTGGGAAAAGTCATGTCTGAAAATTGACTATTTTAAGCAAATTGTGTAAGTTTTCTGCATTCTTCGTGATTTTTTTGCTTCCCATAACACATCATGTATCACAAATTTAGTAATTTATTTTTCAAGAGCAGGAAAAGAAAGGTGTGGCAGTCATAATGCTTGAAAATATTGAATGATGTATACATAGTGAACAAAATTGCTAGGTGTTACTGAAAGCAGAGAGGTATCTTGCTGTTTAAACCTTTTATTGTCGCAATTATCAACTTGCCAGATGCAAACTGGCTTTCTCTGCATATGGACAATCAAAGCATAAATAAAAGAAATTTTCTCCATACAGGTGGTCTGATTTATAAATAGGCAGTGAATAACTAATATATTTTACACCTTATATCAATCAAAATCCTAAGGAAGTATGATTAAGTATTGTTGCAAAATTGTGAGTTTAAGGACTATTTTAATTCTAACTATTAAACCCCTATTCTTTTACTTCTATATTTAGTCAATTGCAAGCTTGGTGTTCTTTCAAAATCCATCCATAAAACAGGTTTTTTCTTTTAATTGGGCACATGAAAAATTCAAGAATAAAGTATTATAGATACATTCTACTTTGACTGTATGGTATTTAAAACTGCCTTTTGTTTTATGCTTGAACTGCAACACCCAAAATAGCATGGTAGGGACAGTTAGTCAGTCTCATTCAGATTTTTGTCTGACAGGAAAATGAAGACACACAGACATAAATTATACACTCCCCAGCATATTTTTAGATGGCACATCTGGACTGCATATGGATATCTTGATACAGTGCAATTCAGTGGCCTGCATTATGCACAAAATCAGACTAAATGGTCAAAATGGAATCTTTTTGGCTGTAGACTTGACAATGTATGTGCAGATTGAAATCCTCTTGAACTGGAATTAATACTTATTAGCCAGACTTCCACATTATCTCTCCATCCAGAAACTCTCTAATTATACAGAATCAGATATAAATGCTCACATACATATATCAGATATAAATGCTCACATCACATAGCCTAATGTGATGAACTTGTCTTGAGTAGACTCATGAAGCTGATTTTTAATACTTGGAGTATTTTACATTTTTTTTTTTTAATTGAAAGTAATGCAGACATTTTAAATATTTAATATTTACCATAAATTTCATACATGTACTCAGTTTGCCATATTTTTTTTTGAACTTTCATAATTTGCAAGTGACAATCATTTTTTAAAGCTATGCAAAATTAAAACTAATATAAAATATTTCTTATCATGAGATATTATGTCAGGAGAACTTTTGTGCTAAAATGAATTCCTAAGTTCAGATGAGGAAAATTTCTGAAAATAGGGATAATCTAGTTGAATGCTCATACTTACCTGAAGCACTACTCTCAGCACTGTCATAATCACATTCCCAAGCAAACCTAGGTACTAGGAATTCTCTACCTTGTCTTCTCCCCATGCTTTGTATCCAGGTAACATTTTTCAAACTGTTCCTCTGTGCAAATACTTTCCCTGGAAAGATATTGTACCTCTGGGAGGGCAGATGATTTCTTCAGATTCTTTATTGGTGAAAAGAACCTGAGAAACAGATGATAAAATAGAAGCCTTTCTCTGTGCATATTGTGTAATTGTTCTATACCTTTCTGTCTATTTTTAAAGGAGTATGTTAAAATATTTCATGATCTAAATGTTCAATAACAGTATTAAAACTACAGCAAGGCTGTGCTCAGCATTTTTGCCCTGTGGGATGATCATGAAAGAAGAAAATACAGCTATCCCAATCTGCATCTCCTAAACCACATTTTCAGCTTGTATAACAGAAAGTATGTGATTTATTATTATTTTTTTAATATCTTTTCCAGTATACTCTGGTCCCAGTGTTACTGTGATTTATAAACTAACCCCATTTTTTTGAAATATTTGGCTCAAATTGAAGTGGAACTAGAGGTGATCATTTGACTTAAGAGGATTCATTATGTTAAATATGTAATTAATTATTTTAGAGTTTCGAAACATGTTTCCAGATATTTTGAAGGAGAAGTAAACAACCATCTTCCTTATTATTATATATATATATATATATATATAAACCCAGACAACAAAAGCAAAAAGGCTATAAAATCAAAGTGAATATTACAGATAAGTTGAAAAGGTGCAAGATTAGCATGAGCAAGTTTGCTCATGTTCACGTCGCTTGGTTTAATTATGGCTACTCTTTACAATACTGCCTTTACTGAGAAACAGTACAGATGTTTAGGGACATACTGCCTTTAACATTTTTGCATGACACTCAACAGATTAAAAACCCAGAAGTCCCAGCCCAGTGGTCTGAATCCACTGAAAGTCAAGGAAAGCAAAGCGTGTGCCACTAAGTTTACTATAAAATTGATTACATCCACAATTGAGACTACTGACGATGGCAAGACTGGATTTATAAGGTCAATGATATATTGGCTGCCTTTGAGCATTAAGTGTGAAAATGCTGAAGTTTTAGCCGGGCTTGCTCTTAAGAGAAATATCTAATTTCTCTGTGGTAAGTTTCACTGACATTCCTTCCTTGAGAATAACTGTAACTTTTCCATGTGGCAGAAATACAGTAAATTTACAATTTTTTTAATGCACATATTCAGTTAATGATATAGTAGATATATTTTTATGTCAAGATATATGCTTTCAATATCTACCTCTCAGTAACTATTGAAACCCTAATGCTGACATCTAAAAGTCTTGATTATGATGCCCTTTCTGTGCACAGTACAGATTTAAATGCATCTTTATTTATTGAAATAGGTTTCTTACAAGTTCTGTAAACAAAGAAAAAAAGATAAATACATAATCTTTTCACCATAAAACAAGCTAGAAAGTCAACATCTAAGCATTGTTGTTATAAATTATTTAACTATAAAAGATTTTACTATTTTGACTTGATCCATAGTAGTCTCTCTTCAATTTAAAAATTTTCTACTGCAAATCATTATAAGATCCATTCTGACTTATGTTCTTCAATTAGACGTGACAGTATGTCCACAGTGTTGTTATAGGTCACAGACTGAGACATCTTCATATGTATGTTGCTGTATTTCAGTGTTACAGAGGTAACTTGCTGTGACAGTTCTTTAACAGGCACCAAAAAAGCTACTAAGAGAAATAGTTCAATTAAAAAAAATAGATGTAAATTTTCATAAAATATGAGATGGACAAGTTTCTTGAAGTGTTTTTGTTTCAAAATAATTTTTGGTAAACTAATGTTAAATTTAACTGCTTTCATTGTGCATTCACTGTAATTAAGAAATATAATCATTAGAGATCGCAGAATCATTTAGGTTGGAAAAGACCTCTGAGATTATCCAGTCCAACCTATGATCTAACACAACCACTTCACTAAGTGCCATGTTCAGTCTTTCCTTAAACATCCTCAGGGATGGTGATTCCACTATCTCTCTGGGCAGCCTGTTCCAACACATAGTCACCCTTTCTGTGAAGAAACCCTTTCTATGTCCAATCTAAACCTCCCCAAGTGCAGATTAAAGCTATGTCCTGTAAGATAGTTGCCTGGAAGAAAAGGCTGACCCCCACCTTGCTAGAACCTCCTTTCAAGTAACTGTAGAGAGTGATAAGGTCATCACTGCCTCCTCTTCCCGAAGCTAAACAGCCCCAGCTGCCTGAGCTGCTCCTTATAGGATGCATGCTCCAGATCACCTTTGTTGCTTTTCTCTGGACCTGCTGCTGCACCTCAATGTCCTTCCTGAATTGAGGGGCTCAGAACTGGAGACTGAGTGGAGACCTCAGCAAAGTCTGAAACTTCCTCATGAGAGGAAGAGGAGGAGCAAGCACTGATCTCTTCTCTGTGGTGACAGGACCCAAGGGAATGGCCTGAAGTTGTGTCAGGGCAGGTTTAGGTTGGATAGTAGGAAAAGGTTCTTCACCTGGAGGGTGGTTGGGCACTGGAACAGGCTCTCCAGGGCAGTGGGCACAGCGTTTCAAGGCTCACAGGTTCCAAGCCTGACAGAGTTCAAGAAGGGTTTGGATGATACTCTCTGGGTCATGGTGTGACTCTTGGGGATGGTCCTGTGCAGGGCCAGGAGTTGGGTGTGATGATCCTTGTGGGTCTGTTCCAACTCAGCTTATTCTGTGGTTCTGTGTTGCCTCTTCAGTGCTGAGTGCAGGGGAAGAATCACTTCCCTAGTCCTGTTGCCCACACTATTTTTGATACAGGCCAGAATGCTATTTGCCTTCTTGGCCATTTGGGCACACTGCTGGCTCATGTTCAGCTGGCTGTTGACCAGCACCCCCAGGTTCTTTTTTGCTGGGTTGCTTTTCTGTAGTGCTGTGGTTAGAGTGGCTGAAGGGAAGGATCCAGCACTAGTTGAATCTCACACTGTTGGTCTTGACCCACTGATCCAGACTGTCCAGGTCCCTCAAGCATATCAACGCTCTGACCCAACTTGGTGTCATCTGCAAATTTGCTAATGGTGGACTTGATCGCCTCTCTTGATCGTCAGTGTTGGGCCCAACACTGACCCCTGAAGGACACCACTAGTGACCAGCCTCCAGCTGGATGGAACACCATTCACCACCACTCTCTGGGCCTGGCCATGCAGCCAGTTCCTAATCCAGCAGAGAGTTCACCTGTCCAAGCCTTAGGCTGCCAGCTTTTCCAGAAGCATTATGGGAGATGGTGTCAAAGGCTTTGCTAGAGCCCAGGTAGATTACATCCACATCCTTCCCCTCATCCACCAGGCAGGTCACCTGGACCAGGTTGCTCAGGCAGGACCTGTCTTTCCTAAACCTGTTCTGTCTAGGTCTGATCACTTGGTTGTCCTGTATGTGCCATGTGATTGCACTCAAGATGATTTGTTCCATAACCTTGCTGAGCACCTACTTGGATTATAGGGGATCTATTGCACCCCTCATCCTTGTCTACCAGGTCAGGAGGCCAGTTGTTCTGAGGATAACCAGTCTTAGTGTTGAAGACATATTGTAACCTAACTCTTCATTGTATTAAATCTGAGTAATTTAAATCTATAAGGAGTAAAGAATTTCTCATGTTACTTGGTGAAACTTGAACTGAATTCTCCGTTCCATACCAAATTTGAAGACAAATATTGCTGATGAAAACTTTACAGCAAAAGTATTTTAGTATTTTTTGTAGAAACTATTTTTTAAATGACCACTTCATCTACAAAATGAATTTCAAGACTTAAAACTAGAGCAAACATGACACTAGAACTCTCTTCAGCTTTCTAAATAAGTGGACTTGCTGCAAAGCTACCAAAACATAGCTTAATGAAACACAAAACTTTTTTCTTCAAGAAAGAATTTTTTAAAAGTTTCTGCATGAAATCTATTTCATAGTTCCTTGCCAAAATTTATTTTTGTTTTGCACAGCAATGACTAGCTGATGTGCAAGAATTATTAAAAGCTGGTATTTGTTTATTTATTTGTTTATTTACAGACACTGCTTTTTTGGTACTGAAATCTAAACAAGAAAATTTCTTGGCTACAGTATTTCTAGAAAAGCTAAAAAGTTACTTTTAAAAAAGATGTATTTAATGCAATATTTATGTAATTATTTATGGATGGGCAATATTGAAAAATAGTGTATTAAATATGTTCTGAATATGTTCTGTTCCAGAAATATTTTCAATTTCTGTACAAAGCTGACTTCTCTACAAGACTGGAATTCTTTTGTGATCTTTAAAAAAACATAAAGTGTGATAAAATCAGTAATGTTTGGAGGTTTTCAGAATCCACTTAAGTATTCAGAGAACAATTGTTTCAAAAATGTTTAGATTTTATCAAGTCTGCTCTAATAATATCTAGCTCGAGACAGTACTTTGTCTCTCTCTTACTAATGCTATCCAAACCACTAAAGTATCCCAAAGGGAGAAGAACTGGAAGAATGCAAGACTGTCATGAAGCAATTATTACTGGGCAGACTGCTTCATATCCATGTGTTCAGCACATCTATTTCAATTTGTTTCTGGCAAGAAGTAACCTGAAATTAAGTATTCACAGAGAGCAAGAAACAAGAATAATATTCAATGATTTCAAAGTACGCAATAAGCAAATTTATCCAACAGTACAACTAGAGCTATTTTCAATTGAATGTAATTATGTTAGAGCATCTGGAGGAAAATTCTAGGGGCAAGAGGGATTTCTGATATTTAATCCAGGTAATTGTGTAAATCTATGTATAACTTGCCTTCTGGGAGTACACAAATACATTAGGCAAATTATATACCTGTCTGAAAAACTAATATATTTGGGTAAAGGTTTTTTACATTTGTTTCAATACTAAATGAAAGTGGTGAACTCTCTTCAACTGGAATACAAATTTAATATTTTTTTTAAACTTACAAAATGGCTACAATTTTGTTTGTTTTGGGGATGGGGTTTTGGTTTGTTGATTGTTTTGTTTGTGGGTGTTGTTTGTTTTTTGTTTGCTTTTTTGTATTCTTTTTTTTTTTTCTTGAGGAAGATAGGCTTTCAAACACTTACAGATGTGAACTCATAAGCTACCTGTGAGCTTGCTGCCAAGCGCTTCTGTATGCTGCCTCCCATCTGTGCCAGGTTTATAATGGGGGCAGGAGTCCATACACACTACAAAAATTGTACAAATTAGGGAGACAGTTGAACAGCTGAAAGGTTGACAAATTCAGACCTTCAAAAATATCCCAAATGATAGGATCAATTTTGCCTAGAGCTCCTGGGCATTGAGGGTACCTTTAGAATCAATAATAGTCTGAATGGTAGAGGTGCCTTGGAGCCTTGGCAACAGTCCACTGTTTTTAAAGCAATTTCTGAATAAAATGCAGACATTGCAGGCTAAGGTGAACAAATTTCCAAAAGAAGGTCCTGTAACACAGTAAAAATAGTAAATTGAAGCTTTATGATATTCAGCTGGAAGATGTATTCATCTGCAAAGAAGCCCATCACTATGTCCATAGTTTCTAGCCTCCCATGTCCAAAGGTCTCTTCCATGACATGTGATTCTTGCATTTCCAACACATCACGCACAATCCAGTATATATGAATTTATTGGATACTTTGGGTACAGGCTAAACATGTTTTAGGTACTGTTCAAATAATTTACCAACATTAATCTCCAAATTCCACTGCCCAGCAATGTTCCTGATTACTATTGATTTTACTGGTCGCCAAAGAATCCAGATGAGAAAACAGATTCTTGAAGCATTTCTTCTCAGTCCATGAGAGATTTTTTTGTCATCTCTCAGACTTGTAGAGGCAGTATAGAAAGGTCACAATGGTCAGCCAATGCAATAAGAAGAAATGAAATATCAGCATATGCACAAGTAAAGCAATATACCTAGATAAAAAGGAAATCCTCATTCAAGCAAACACATGCTTGTGAGCATATCTGGGGATGAATAAAGCACAGAAAAACAATAGCTCAGAAAAAGGGAAATAACTGACAAATGGAGCTGGCTTGGGTTGAAAATATTTCAGAGGAATAGGAATTTCAGAAACTATTTTAAGCTTTTGCTATCAGTGTAGCTGTTCTCATACCTCAATGCCAAAGTGTAGGATGCACTTTTCTGCCAGACCTCTTTAGCAGTGGGAGATTTCAGCTCTTGAAATTCCTGAACAAAGAAACCAGTGCTTTTAAGCAAGTGTCTTTGTGATTCATCTATTTGAACAGGGACATGACACATGTTGTAGATGTATCATAATCTTTTCCTTCTTTTTCCTAATACATCTGCTTGTACACTCACTATGCCATTTTGTAAATGACTATTCTCATTTCAAGAGCAGTACCTTAATTTTTCCAATCAGCCTGTTGCACTTAGAAGGAATGGTGATGGAACTGATGGAACATGGATTGTGAATGGGGCTCAGAACAGAACCAAAGAGAATATGGATTTCCATGTTCCTCATGTGCTTTTGCAATTGAGGCCTTGATGCATAAACCAACAAGCTGCAGCAGGAGGCCTTTCACATACTACCACAGAAAAGTCCTTGCATGTAGAACCACACACCATGGGAGAAACTAGAGTAAGAGATGAATTCCCTGGGGGAATGAGCAAGACTACAAGGCCTTTCTGATGTTCTGTGCATCCCAACTGTGGAACCACTTGTCTGGAAAATAACAACAGCACTTATCTCCCGAATGTAAACATATATGTGATTCAGTTGCCTACATACAGATACGAAAGGGCTATTTCAAGCACTGTCAGGTATCCTGTTCAGCTACTTATTGCCACTGTAGAAGTACAGTGACTTCCTCTAAGATCTGTATCGTACCTATCAGCCTACTATCTTAGATACTTTCGTATATCTTGGGAGGTGTTATATGCCTATCAATATAGAAGAATCCCATTCTGTTGTATTCCATTCTTGTGCCAATCAAAATTAGTTTGGATTAGCATCTTGGCACTGCACGGTCTATCTCTGCTTACCAATTTTTAAGGGTATCAAAGATATTCCTGCCCTTTAACAAGATCAGTTTATAATTGAGCTTGCACTTTACCTGTGGACAAATCAATTCCACCAAATGACAACTTGAAGTTGAAATAAAGTCTCATTCAGACGAATATCCAAATGAGCATTTATCAGATGCAAAATGTTTCTAAATTTCTTCCAAGTCTATCAGGGCCAGATGTGTCAGGGAGAATGTACAGTTCTGTTGGTGTCTGACTGCTGCTATCCTTGGCTTTCTTAAATGGGATGATGATGGATGTTGATGATGCACTCACAAAGTCACTAGAGAAAATAATATAGTGGTTGTCTAAAAGAATTAAAGTTGGTTCCTATTTTTCTTCATTTCCACATTGAGTTTTAATTTGAAGATATTCACTTGTATTCATATGAAAGTGTGTACAAGAAGACCAAATATCTAATGTTCATAGATAAGAAAACTGTTCTCTTTCATATCTTTTTAGCTCCTACATTTCTCATTCTTGGATAGCAATGTATGTATACAGTATTTTTTCTATGCCTATAGTTTATAATCAGTTGTTATAGATAACATATCACATGGTTACAGTTTGGACAAAGCACTGATATTAGTTAAAATTTGGGGTTTGCACATTCCTAAGTAGTGTGTGATGATGATAAAATGAAAAATAACATTCTGTTGTATGTAAGTCACTGAAACCTGGATTTTATCCCAATACCCAGAACCTGTTAAATAATTTTTTTCTAGACAGCTATATATTGTGTCTAGTTAGAACAGAATTACATGAGGGCATGAGACACAATAATCAGGGACTGATCATTCTGTTTGTAATTGAAATCAGTCCTACTCAAAAAGTCTGGAAAAGAAATATATTTGAAAAAGTCCTTTCCTTTTATTTTTAATCAAAATAAACTGATATTTAACCGAATTGACTCTGTTTCTACCAAAATAAATTCCAAGAATTGTTGAGACATTCATAATCGGTTGGTCATAATGACCTTCAGTCAAGGCAACTTTCAGTTGCAGAGAATAATGGATGCTAATGCATCAGTCCAGCTCTACAACTCATATAGCACATTAATGCTACATTCATCCCCTTCTGCAGGTTGTACCTTTCAGAACATAAAAAGAACATTTCTTTCACAAGTCCTTTCAATATCCTTGTTTTCATGAGTACGTGTCTGGTGTTATACAATGCTATCTCGTGAAAGTTCAGAACATATGTTGCAATGACAAGACTGTGCTCTTTAATCTACACTTCATTACACATTCTTTGATAGTTTTATTATCCTTTTGAATTTTATACCTGCACAAGAAACATCTGTTTCTTCTTTTTTTTAAGATACATTGTGATACATATATTACAGTAACTGATTTACTTCCTGCCCTCTCCCTCTATACTGAATGTCAAAATATTGTGTGCATCATCAACAGTGGATAGTAGGACTATTAGAAGTAAAGTGAACATCTACAGGTCTTGTTTTATTTCTGCTCCAATTACTTCTACATACAGGTCAAACCTGTGTTTATAGTATTTTCTTCAATATTTCCTGTAAATTTAATCTCTGCAGGGGGTAAAAGTAGTTTCATTTTCCACTGTCTTGCACACTATTTTTCTAGAATCATGCTGATTTTAAGTGTATATAACATTTCAAGTTTATTGGAATGCCTTTATTGAGATATCAAATCTCACATATTTATTAAAACTGAGTAAAAGGGGTTTTTTGAATACTTATCAAATAAGAGTGCGTATCCTGAATAATTCCTGTATAGAAATATACATCATGGAAGGAGCTTAATATTTGCTGCTATCAGATACTCACTGGTGTTGGCAATATCTTGTGTAATTAAGGCT
The DNA here is from genome assembly GCA_035047845.1 of Dendrocincla fuliginosa. Classification (NCBI taxonomy): domain Eukaryota; kingdom Metazoa; phylum Chordata; class Aves; order Passeriformes; family Dendrocolaptidae; genus Dendrocincla; species Dendrocincla fuliginosa. Next base: position 75,648,799 of record JAWWMO010000001.1, on the reverse strand, counting down.
TTCTGGACCTTTCATTAATGGCAACAGGCTTCATTCTTGTCAAAATTGTGTCATTTATACTAAAAAATCTCTATTTACTATTTCTATTAGAATGAAGTCTAATTTAACCATTTATTTGTAAATGTTCAGACATAATGACTTGAATATATGTGAAACAGAAACCAATAAAAATATACATTGTTTCTGAAACATTTACATCTTTTGCATGTTCTCTTGTGGGATCATCAGTGCAATTTGTTATGGAGGGGTTCCACTGGCTAAAAATTGCACTTCCAGTGACTTGCAATGTCTTTTTTTCCCCACTGCAAATCTGTAACTACACCCAGTTACACACTTTTGAGTACACTTACTTAGAAAGTCGATTTTGTTGCTTAACACTTCTGAAAAATCCATTCTTTTCTGAGTCTCCTTTTTAAAACTAAACTCTGCCTCTACCATTACAGTCCGTCATTGCTTCCTGCTTAACATGGGTGCAAGTCCAAAACTTACTTCTAAACTTTTTTCTAAAATTGCTATTCTTAGAGCACCATCAGTGAAAACAAGGGTAATCTTTCCTCTCTAATAGTGGTGGCATCAGATATCATAAGTTTGTGACAGAGGCAAAATCTGATTCAAATTCAGTGGAAACAAGTATCTTGTTGAGATGGGAATTCACTGGTTAATTTCACTGATCCAAGACTGTGAAATAGGGAAGGCGAAGGAAGAACTCAGAGCATGAAGAAAATATAGGGAGGAAACTTTGCCTGGAAAAGGGCATTCAGTTCAAGAGAAGAAAATGACAAGGGAGAAGGTGGGACTGACAAGAAAATCAGATTTGTGAATGAAGAAACTAGCTGAGTAAACAATGATAGAGTGGAATCTGATGAAAAGGAGGAGACCAGCTGATGGGGCAAATTGACCTCGACATGAAGCTAGAAAGGAAAAGGTGAAAGAATGGGAAAAATGTGGAAAGTGAAAGAGAAGTACTTTAAAAGTGTATTTTTTGAGTGCTCAAGCAAAATCAATTACCACTGAGTTAAATAGGTACTAAAACCAGCACTAGAAAGTAGTTATCTTCTGGAGTTTAAGAGACAGTGGGATTGTACAACTGCTATTGTTGAGAACTTGTTTACTTCATTCTCGTTTTAACTTTTATTTGAAACAACATAGTTTTTGCAGTGGATCTGAAACTTCAAGACCCATTGACAATCTCTGTAAGTGCCTGCAAGAAAAATGAGAGTAAAAGTGACAAAATTTCTTTTTATTCTGGAGTCTTTTCTTCCACTTCTTTTTTTTAGACAAAAATAAAATATTGCAAAAACCATAAACTCAAAAATGTTAGAACATTATTATCTGACTGAAAAGTCAACTAGTTCAAAACATGAGAATCAAAGTTGCTTCTAATTAAACACTATGAGGGAGTGTTTTAAGCTGCTGAAAAGAGATCATTTCCAATTCTCTATTGCTAGAATGACCCTTGACCAGTGGTGTCTCCAAATCCATTTCCAGTCCCAGGCTGTAAAGTATTATGAAGCAGAGACATGTAATCATTCTGGATCTGGCTTAAATTCTTCCATTCAGTTCATTTTAGTGCTGTTTAAGAATCCTGTGCGTATTTAGTTAACGGATCTAGACAAATCTTTATTATCTAATCCAGGAGTTTTTTAAGTTCAAATTCATCTGCTGCTCTTTTTCTCTGCCCAAACTGAGTTAAAGTTGTCCATTATTACAAGAGTAAGTAATATTATCTGTCCTGAATAAGTAATCATTTGTATGTACAGCTTACCACAAAGGTGCTTCTAGAGTTTTCATTGCTAATAAACTAATTCAAATTTATTTTTAATAATGGAACATGCTCAGAAATCAAGGAAAACTATATTTACAGTAGTGCTGATCAGACTAGCTTGTCACATGTGCATGTCAAGTATGAAGAATCCAAAATACTTAGAATCTAAGATTTGAAATTTGGAGGTTCCTTTGGAACCCTAAAAATAAAACTCCTCCTCTGGTATGTGCCTTTTGTAACACTCCCTGTTTACCATTGGAAAGTGACAATCAGCAACACTGATCTGCCTGAAAAAACTGCATCCAGTTTGAACGTCTGCAACAGTGACAGAAAGCATGGATTGGACACTGTCTGCCAACTGCAGAAATTGGACAAGAGCCTTTTTCTAAACTCAGTGAGGAATAACTGCTCATTGCTATCCAACTTAGCCTGTTACTTTAGGAGAAAAAAAAATCTAAGAATAGGTTTTTAAAATATGCAGCAACTCTACTTTACAGACACAACAGAGTTCAGGCATCTAAATGTCTTCAAAAATCTGGCTAGACTGGACGCGGCACTTAGTGCTGTGGTCTAGTTGACAAGATGGTGATCGGTCAAAGGTTGGACTTGATCATCTTAGAGGTTGTTTCCAAACTAAATGATTCTGTGATTCTGTTATTATCACTTTTAAGAAAGGAGCTGTAGTGAGGTGGGAGTCAGTCTCATCTCCCAGGTAACAAATGCTAGGACAAGCAAAAATGGCCTCCAGACGCACCAGGAAGTTTAGATTGGATACTAAGAAGAATTTATTCACTGAAAGATTTGTCAAGCATTGGAACAGGCTGTCCAGGGAAGTGGTTGAGTCATCACCCCTGAAAGTGTTTAATGAACATGTAGATGTGGAGCTTAGGTAGGTGATTTAGTGGTGGACTTGGCAGTGATGGATTATCCAGACTCAATGAATTTAAGGGTCTTCTCCAACCTAAATGAGTCTATGATTTTGTGATTCTGTGCTTTGAAGTTTTTGTTTGCTTTTCTCCATAAAAAGTAGCAAAGGCATAAATACCCAGATAAATATAAATAGGTAGGTTATTTCAAAAGAGCTAAAGACAAGTTCAATTCATACAACAGGGACTTGAAGTTTAGCATCCATCAGCCCATATGGAGCCCTAGTCTGTAAATTACTGCTTTTCCAATCTCTGTCTTTCTTCTAAACCATTATAAAAACTCCATTAATACAGTTTCTATCATGTTTTTATTCTTAAAAATAGCATTTACCATGGAAAATATCACAAATAAGGCAACACGGCAAATCTTAAAACACTTTCTTCAGAAAGCAACAGGAATGATAGATCTAAAATGATCAGAGATGCCACATTTCTGCAAATAAATTGCCTTGATTCTGATATTGACTACAGTTTGAGGAATGCTTAGTTTCTTAAATAAATAAATAAAAATAGTTGAATGTTTATATTTTCATGCCCATTTTAATTGTTTTATTGCTTTTTACATTGGTCTTCTAAAGTACTGTTTTGAAACCTGCCTTAATATAGGAAAAAATAACTTCTCATATGTGAATTTTCATTTCCCTTGTCACACAGAGTGACATTTTTCCAGAAAGAGAAGTAACAATCCTTCACCTTCCAAATTGGTCAGACTATCCTGTAAACAATTCACAGGCTGAACTATCAGCCCATTTGGACTAAACTTATGATTATGATTGTATTTCCTTCAGGAACAGAATGATAAAACAGTCAACATGTTGCAGGTAAACCCCATAGCACAACAAATTAGCATGGTCACAATATCTTAAAAGAAATGACAAGGGCTAATTTTCATTGTCTCACTGTTTCTAAGCAGGTTCATAATCTGAAAAAAAAAAAAATCCAGTAAAAATTGATAGCATTTAAATCCAAGCAGATATTTAGTCTAAGTAATGGATTCTAAAATATATTTTAATACTGACATTAAAGAAAAAAAAACAAACAAACCTAAAGCTGCAAGCTACAGAACAACAGAAAATAAATGTGATGACATTCTCAAGATTCGACCCTCAGCACAAAATCAAGAAACATGAAGGTGTCTTCTTTCATTATCAGCCACTGAGGTGAGTTAATCAATGCAGTTTTCTTTTCCATTGTTTTTAGAATGATGGAGTCATGCTTTGCCACATCTGTAATGCTCCAGGAATTAAAAAATACAAACAAACAAACAAAACCCAACAACAAAGATTGTCCCAGATGGAGAATAGGGGAAAAAAAAAAAGCCTTACAGAATTTCTTTCTCTATACTCTAGTCTACCTTCATGGAACAGTAGTAAGAAGTTTTCAAAAATTTAGAGTGGTTTGGTTCATTACTCTCAATAATATAACTTCATCTCTTGTGAGAATGAAAATTGCACAGCATTTTCAGGAAAGGAAACTTGTGTACTTAAAATGAAGTCTTCCTTAAGTTTGCATGAGTTTTCTTCTTGTTATTATTTTATTATTCAGGAGATGAATAGAAGGATCTAGGAGAAATAGCAGTCTGGAAGGGCTCCTAATTCAAGCTTTTTATGTGCTCTCTGGCTAAGTATTTGGTGAGTGCTGTGGGAAAGTTGTTAAGTTAAATTGTATTTTTAATCAATCGTTTCTGTTCTGAAAGTCTAAAATACTTCTCATTCTGTCCCAGTCATATCATTGAATGGAGGAACCTCTACTATTTCTCGAATATTTCATGCTATTGCTGTCAATTTGCTCTGCTCATTTACTGGGGGTACTCTTCAAAAGTATGGCTATGTTGTCTAAGACAAAAGTATTCAAAATTAATGTTGAAAACAGTTTTTTTATATACAGTAATGGATATTTTGCAGCTGTATAGAGTTTTTATGATTTATTAGGTTTTTTTATCAAGAGAGTATTTGATTTGAGACTTAAGAACCTATTCATTACACTTTGCTGTACAGTTTTTTTCTGAAGTGTTATGGTACAAAACACAAACCAAGATCCATCTCTACAGACTTAGGTATAGCTGCACTCTCTGCCTTCTCATGGCAAAGAATACTTCCTGTGAAGGGACCTTAGTATTCTCCACATTTTTATGCCACAGAAGAAGGTGAATGAAAAAATATACATATTTAATAAACAAAGTGTCTCTGTCTCTCTTGCCAATGGGATTTTTTTTGTACCTACCTACCTACCTACTTATCTATCTAGATGTACATAAATATGTATGTATATATACATATATGTAGGTATGTACATGCACCTATGTATTGTTTAATATGCATATATATATATTTATATACATGCCATTTACTCTCTATTTCATTCAATTTTTTTCTTTAGGCAAAACACAGTTTTATAATTTCATATGGTACTTATCATTTGAAAAAATATTTTACTCTTACTATGCTTCTTGGCAGGTTTTTTTTTTGGTTTGGTTTGGTTTGGTTTGGTTTTTGGTTTTGGTTTTGCTTTTTTTTTAATCTGTCTACAAGAACATGAGTGCAATGGCTCTGTGCTCATTGCAGATATTTAGTCAGACTGACATAAAATAGAAAACATGTTCTTTTGCAGCCAAGATGGCAAACCACATCCTGGGGTGCATCAAACACAGCATTACTAGTTATCCCTCTGTATTCAACATTGGTGTGGCCTGGAGTGCAATGTTCAGTGCTGGGCCCCACTACTAAAGAAGAACATGAACATCCTTGAAAGTGTCCAGAGGAGGATAACAAAGCTGGTGAAGAGACTATCCTATGAAGATTACCTGAGGAATTTGGGCTAGTCTAGTTTGGACAGAAGGAGGTTGAGGGATGACCTCATTGCTCTCTACAGCTTCCTGAGGGGAAGTGGAGAAAGAGGGGCTGATGATCAGTGTAAGTTAGGCATACAAAGGATGGTATGAATTCTTACTAGATCTGTACATAACTTGTCAGGTGTGATTTTTTGAATTTGTAAGCTCTTTTTTAACTCCTCATCACAGGTCCTATGGTTTTGAAGTTCAGCTTTTGCTTTACATTTTCTAACCACCTGAATACAAGTCTTCATGAGCATGACTAATGATTTGCCTGGGTTAATTTCATTAAGTTTTACTGTCCAGAACATTTTTTTTTCCATGAGAGTCAATCTCTTCTTTTCAAAATATGTACTTACTTAAAGAGGCAGAAAAAAATGTTTTGCCTATTTTGAATTTCCATAAAAGATGCATGGGCTCCAAAATTTTTGTTTAATCTATGCCCAATAACTAGCCCGTATTTTAGGAAAAACTAAGCTTTAATTGATTTTCAGTTTAAATGTCTATCTTAAATATTTGTGAATGTAATGATGTTTCTATTGAAAAAAATAAAACAACAGAACAGAATTAGAAAAAGAAAACATGTTGGTTGAGAACACTAACAGTTTGGGCATCATTTCAGAAAAGCACTTAAATGTTTACTTAAAAGGAAAGTAACTTCATTGAAGACAGACAGTAGACAGTGCATGAGACAATGTAGAAGACTGTCTCAAAAAGTGAAAGATCCCAAGACAGTTAGAATATGGCAAGACAATGAAGCTTCAAAAATCAAGCAGAGGGAAATGGACCAAGACTGAATGAGCAGAGTTTTTAATCAACTAAGTTGTTTGGAAAGTTGTCATTGAAATTGCATGACGTGCTTTGAAGGTTTTTTTAAAAAATAATTATGTCTGGGATGTTCTAGATGTGGTTATCCTTCTGGAGTCCTACTAGCTGGAGAGATCATTAGACAATAAGGCAGTCTACAAAATCATGATTAATTGAATAGAAAGCAGTCGTTCAATCTTCCTGCTGAAAAGGAGGCAGAGAGAACGTAATGAAGGGGGAAATTTTTAGACAAAAAACATAATAAGAAGAACAGAAACTGAAAACCAACCAACCAAACAAAAGGAAATGTTCTCATGCAAAACACACATGAGGCGTGTGTAACACTTTGCACAAGGATGCTGTGGACTTGACAAATTACTGAAGTTCAAAAAGCAAACCTGTTGCAGGAAAAGTCTAGCTGTAACCATTAAATACAAAAGCCTCAGTATATTTACATTTAGTTTGACATTTAGTATTGTTTCAGACATCCTAAGAACTTGCAGGTGGATATTAAACCTGAAAGAGATCTTTCCTTTCCTGACCAGAGATAAACTTGAGTACTTTGATGCCAGGTATCCACACTTATGCATCAGATGTTTACTTTAGCATGAGCTGAATCTCTCTTGAGGTTAAATTGACTGTCTTGACTAGACAGTTCATTAACTATATTTCAGTCCATTACCTATAATTAAAACTTAGACATCTAGCTCACAGCTAAGCAGTTGCATCGAGACATGCAAGTGTATTAGTGTTTTCCTAAACACCAAAAGCAACTACTTCTGGCTAAAGAAACCTCTGAGCTGCAGACTGACAAGAACTGGGAAAATATTCCAGGACAAGATCAATGACTATTTTAGTTATTTTGGTTAAGAAAATTTTTACTTAAACAGCTATTATGAGTCAATGGAGATATATGATAAGTAAAGCAGACGAGATTGAGGGACCCTGAACTGTTTTAGTGTAACAACACGGATGCCCTTATCCTGTTCTCTGGGAACATAATGTGTTGTGCATTGTTAGGCACAACCACATGAAAAATATCAAGGTGATCCCTAAGTCTAGGGATCAGAAACAGAGTATTTTCCTCATTCGATGTCACTAGTTACGTCTATACTGAAAACTTTCATGTCTTTACCTCACTTCCTTTACATTATCTCTGAATCTTCCTTACTTGCCCACACTTTCTTTACATGGTCTCTCAAGTTCATTTACAGCAGAAATTTACAGAGACCCAGAGCACAGGTTTGATCACTAACATACAGCTATCTCTAATCAGTAATGGCTAGCACACTGCCTGGCATGATTTTGGTCCACATTTCCAGACAGAACCTAGGAGTCAGTTGAAGAAGAGAATGCAATGCAAGCTGTTCTCAACAGGAGGGATTATTAATACCTTTTTCTTCTAAGAATGAAAAGGACAAGTTTGCTTATCCAACTTTACAATTCCTTGATATTTGTCTTCTAATCAGAACATATCATATTTTATTTACTAACACAGACAAAACTGAGTGCTTTTTTTTTTCTTTTTTTCCCCCAAAGACTGTTTAAAGAACTCCTCAAGCAAAGCTGCAAGCTACCAGGGTACCAGATAATATCACAGGTTTATAATCCTTTCTCTCTATATTTGTGTTTTTCTTGTGCTTGTTTTCACATATATATTTTGACTATCTGTGTTTGACTCTGCCATGAACTCCAGGTGGTTAGGTCAGTCTTGGTGTTCATACAAAACTCCACCATATTTTCTGTGAAGTACCTAGTTCAGGCATAGATGCTATGGATTCTGCTACTGCAATCCTCTCCCCTCCCCACTCCCAAATGCAGACAGTTTCTAATAACCACTGCATCACAATGGGGCACAAGGACAAAATATTTCCTGGAAACAATGCATAGATCCTTTGAAAAAATTGCACAAAGAAGCTTTATCTGTGGAAGTATAAAAAACCAAACTCTTTAGGTAAACAATATATTTTATTCTTTCTCTCAAATTGCCTAACTCACTGATGTCCACTGGAATGGAGATGAAGTAAATTCATGTGACTGTGTTACAACACCAAAATCTATACTGGGCATTATGCGCTAATATGTGTGCTACAGAAATAAATCTGAGAGTTAATCTGTTAAATACAATGTCATTGTCCATGAATACTTATATTACTGCAATGTCCATTGGCATATTTGATAGTAACAAAGAAAACTTTACATTTCAAACAAGATTTAAAGTACAAATAATGAATTCAAGTCTTAAAAACCTGACATAATGGAAGTAATTTCTTAGCTGGTTACTAATAACACTGTCATAAGTCACAGATTGCTCAAAAAAACTTGGGGCAACTGTATTTAAATTCACACTAAGGAACCTACTGCGGGTTCATTTCAGTTTCAAATAAATTGTTTTTCAAAAGTTTCCAACTACATGCAATGATTTCTATGGCTTTCTGTACCCTAAAGGAGAAATGTTAACAAGGTCCATCCTTTTTTCCCTCTACTTTTGCCAACAGTTATTACTTGCATATTTTACTACTGCTTGCATATTTTACTACTACTTGCATATTTTAATTCAACCAGGTCTACAGTCCATGTAAAGTAAAAATTGCAAGCAGATAAAACTGTGAAATTTTGAGATAGAAAATCTAAGTGAATTGCAAGTTGGCTTTCATTTACACAACTGGAATAATGATTTTCTTTGAGAAATTATGTGGTTGGACTAATGAAGTGCACTTTTAGATCCACAGGGAATATGTGTCACTTTTGCTTTAATGGAATCAAACATTTTCAGTGAGGCTTAACATTTCTTTCTTTGTGCAAATTGCATTATGGAAAAGATTTCAACAAAAGGAGAAACATAGCTAAATGGTATTTCTTCGAGATATATCAAGTTCAAAATAAAATAACAGGAAAGTCAGAGTTAAGGACCATTGCTGCGAACATTCATTTACACTATTGGTGTAGCTGACATGTAGGCAATAGGCAGATTTTACCCTTTAAAACAAGTAAGGTGCACTTAAAAAATGAAATCTTTTGATTTAATTCCTTTTTGTGCATGTTCCTAACAACAGACCACCTGTTAAGTCAACAGATGAACAGACCTAAAGTGAGCTGGAGATGAATTTCAAAGGAAATAGCTGTAATTTATAACAAAGTTTAGGAGAGCATATGCAAAGCTGCTTTCATTATTTTTTCTTTAACTGCAAAATACAAATAGGCAACATATAGCAAATTACAGATGAAATTACATTATTTAATCTGTCATATGTTTGTTTACATAGATACCTGAATGTTAATCAAAGACAAGAGATTCTGGAGATAAAAATATTCAGTGAAAACTGATTTTATATATGCATGTGCCAAATTAATACAGAGTGTGATAAGCTTATTGTTCTTTGATATGCAACAGAAATATTTAAATAGTATAAATATCTTCAATTTAAAAATAGATTTACTTAACTTATTATAGGGGCAGGGGGGTGGTTTTCTCCCTCTTCCTTTGTTTTCAGAATGAGTAATTGTTTCTGGAATACTATTTTATTCAATGTGTTACCACATGACAATTTATCATAGCATTAAGGTAAAGATGCTCCTTCTGACAAAAGAAAAATTGAATCAACCCACTTAATTTTTATCAAAAGAGGACAAAATAAGAAAATATTTGCTTCAATGCATTACACTTGTAGAAAAACATCTTGGTAGGAACCTTGAAGGTGTGCCCATACAATTAAGGAAAAGGCCTAATTCCTGAGTATTCATATTATTTAATTCCTAACATGGTTCCCGTTAATGGCTTTGATCTTTGCCAGCTAGTACAGTTCCAGATGATGCCTGGGCATAGCTCCTGAGATAATTTATGACAGGAATATATCCCATAAATTTGGGCACAGTCACCATCTCTTTTGTGTGCAAGAGGATTTAGCCATGTGGATGTGAGCCAAGTGGTACCTGTGATTTTGTGCCTTGCTCTTGTTTCAATTTACAGCGCAAACATAGCTGGAGGGATGGTCTCATCCATCTTTGCATCCTGAAGAAAGCACAGCTAAATGTAAAATATTTCTTGAATGTATTTGTGTAAAGTGGTGTACTGGATCTAGCTAAGATGAAATTAACTTATTCATAGCAGCCCATATATTGCTGTGATTTGGATTCATGACTAAAACAGTGTTTAGATATTGCTGGACAGTGTCTGCATAGGTCAATGCTTTCTCTGTTTCTCACTCTGTCCCCACAAGTGTGTAGACTAACAGTGGGCAAGAGGATGGTAGGGAACACAGCTGGGTCAGCTAACCCCAGCTGATCAGAGGGATATCCCACACTGCATGGCATTGCTTTCATCTCTGAAGTAGCTATTGCTCAGAGACCAACTGGGCATTAGTTTGCTGGTAGGAAGTGGTGAGTGACTGTCCTTGCATCACTTGTGTTTTGTGATGAGTCTATTTTTTTTTCTTTCACTCCTTATTAAACTGTTGACTCACCATTTATTCTCAATTTTACCCTTCTGTCTCTTTCTCATATTCTCCTGTGGGGATAATGAGTGAGCAACTGGGTGAGGGCCTAGCTGACAGTAAGGGTCAACTGCTAACAACTGTTTCTCAAACCCTGCAGTGAGGAAGTTGTACAACCTCACTAGAAATCTGGATTAGGGCTGGATTTCTAGAAAGATTTTGGGTTTTTTTCTGATGTATAATTTAACTCCTCCTGCTGCAACTTAAAGCCCATCAATTTTTGCCCTGTCCATAATGAGTATAAATGCAACTTTATTATTACCTGTTGTAAAGATTATTTTGCAGAGAAATCTGGAGCTTGTTATGAATGAAGTATGACTGAAAATATGTGCTTGAAAACACCAAAAGAAACCATGTCATATTATAAGAGTGGACCATACTGATAACAAGCATCTCATCAGTGAAGACCTTTCATACAAGCTCCAGGAGGATGCCAACAAGGTTGCAGCATATTATATCAGTTCTTTTCTTTTTAGCTTATCAGAAAAACTTGGTGTACCAATAAAGGGAAAACATACAGTGAGCAACAAAGTGGCCTAAGATTTAGGGTAGCTGAGTTAAGGAAGTTTCTGGGAGAATGACCACCCAGCTGCTGACTTTTACAGTGTATGAAAGATCTGTGAAGAAATTGCTTTGTTGCCACCAATAAGAGAAAAAACAAGATAGGACAAAGACTAGTACTTTGTTTTCTGCTGCGATGATCCTGAACAGAAGATTTAGAGCATGTGAATATATGAATGAAACTTACAAAAGTAAAAGTGTGAAAAATAAATCTATTTGCATACTTAGTGTGTGTGGCAGGGTGGGTGGGAGAAATCACCTTCCTTTTCTAGAAGGCCTTGGAATTTGATAATGCTAATTTCACTATAAGTCCTCTGTGAGCTACCATGACATGTTTGAAAGTTGTTACAACAGCAACTTCCAGGCTTTCCTTCTCTGACTCTGCAACCCAAACATTTTCTTTTTTTTTTTTTTCTATAGGTCATGTTTTCTAGAGTTTATTAGTAGTTACCAATATTCCCATGCCCTCCCTGACTCATGTCCATTTCTAAAATTGCACCTCTTTGAGCTCAGAATAGTGAAAGGCCAAGTGGATAAAAAACTATATCTGGATGTCTGGGCTAATGGGTCACACTCTACCTGGAGGCTGGTAAGAAGTGGAGTACTACAGAGACTCTACTTTGAGTAGGAGATTCCACTATAATTTCCTTCCAGACTGAATTATGGTATGCTTCTTTGGATCAGTGCTCCAAGTAAATAATTATAAGGGGAGTAAAGAAAGTGTAAACTCTTTTTAAAAAGTTTGTATGCATGTCCCAACAGAGAAGCTGTTTTTTCACACTGTTGTAATAAATATTGGCAAATGTTCATTTTGCAGTTCATAATAACCCTCAGATCCTTTTCTGCGGATCAGGTTATTTCCTGTTTTTCATTTGTATCACAGGATTTCCCTGCCACCATACAATCCTTTCCTCCTGCTGACTTATATTTTACTTAAGTAAATTACTAAAACAGATAAATTTAAAGAAAAAAAAAACAAACCCTGTATCCTATCTTCCAAAGAATCTGTACACCTAGCGATTCATAGCATCTGAAAATTTAATATAGATGTTTTTTCTTCTACTGTCCTGAGTGAAAAATATGGCAGAGGTTGTGACTTTTGTGATACCACACAATAAATGTTTCTTCACTCTGACAAGGAGTTCTAAAATAGTTTTTCACTAATTTTGTATAACATTGCAGGTTTTGTTTTTTGAGGTTTTTTTGTTGGTTTTTTTTTTTTGTTTGGTTGTTTTTCTTTTTAATCTAGACAGTATTTCCCTTCTTTATAATACTGTCATGTGATAATTTCCAAAGTACTTTTAAGATAAAACAGTACACCACCACTTTCCTTACATTCACAGGATGCATTAAAATAGGTGTTTACTTGGAGAGTTCTAGTTTCTGTTCATATCTTTATTGTTACCAATTACAAGAAAGAGTTCAGTATTTCTGAAAATTCATGCTTTCTGGAGGCATTTAATTGAATTGTAATTTTCACCATTATTTGCTGCAGTAAAGACTAATAAAAAGTACTACCTGTCTCTTTGAATTAAAAGCAATTTAGCAGTACTAAGTGTTGACACCATTTTAATTCACTTTAACCATCTGAAATCCAATAAAGGCAAGTGCAGGGTCCTGTAACTGGGGCAGAATCACTCCATGCACCAGTACATCCTGGGGTCTGACCTGCTGAAAAGCATCTATGTGGAGAAAGACCTGGGGGCTGTCCTGGAGAACAAGCTGTCCATGAGCCAACTGTGTGCCCTTGTGGCCAAGAATACCGATGGTATTCCGGGGTGTATTACAAAAACTCTGCCAAGTGTCAAGGGAGGTGATCTTGCCGCTCTACTAAGCCCCAGTGAAGCCACATCTGGAATGCTGTGTCCAGTTCTGGGCTCCTCAGTACAAGAGAGACATGGAGCTCGTAGAGCGAGTCCAGCAGTGGGTGACAAAGATGAAGGGACTGGAGAAGAAAAGCTGAAGAAGTTGGACCTGTTTATTCTCAGGAGAGGTGACTGCACGGGGACCTTATCAGTGTATATACATCGAGAGCATGGAGCCAGGTTCTTCTCTGCGGTGCCAAACAACAGGATGAGATGCAACAGGCAGAAACTAATGCATAGGAAGTTCCACCTGAACATGAGGAAGAACTTTCCCATGCAGGTGACCGAGCACTGGAACAGATTGACCAGTGAAATTATGGAGTCTCCCTCACTGGAAATATTCAAGAATAATCTAGACACAATCCTGTGCCACATGCTTTGGGATGACCCTGCTTGAGCAGGAAGTTTGGACCAGATGACTCACTGAGGTCCCTTCCAACCTCATCCATTCTGAGATTGTATGCCATTTGCAGTTGGGTTAAAATGAAGAGCAAAAGCAACAGAGCCTGATTATTCCATAGTTATTATTCCCTTCATTCCCCTTCCTGTTCCATGTCTCTTTGGTAGAGATCGAAGGGCATATGCCTATAGCCTATCACTACACTCCCAGTTGCACATGCTGGTCCTTAGCAGTGCTACTGGCACATTTTCCCAGAGCTCCAACTCTGCTAAGTCACTTGCTGTGTTCTACTCTATCTTTTTAGAGTATCTAATACTGAACAGCCTGGGAAAGGATATTGGCAGGTGAGGTAAAACTCCTTACACCTTCCTGCCTAGGCATATCCAAATGAAAATTTAATGCTTTCAAACAGACTTCCTGAGGAAAATTTCCACCATAAAAGAGGATGAAAATGTTACAGTTTGCAACTGGTGATAACCTACCTTGTATGTTAACACAGGATTTCCCAGGCTTTTAATGAGAGCAAGGCTTACCTCTGCAGTTATGAAAAATGTGAAAAGCTGCACCTTAAACATAAGCATTTTTTAATAAGAATGCTGAGAGCTCTGTTGGTAAAAATATGCAAATGAATGGTTTCTTTTGCGACATCTGTTAAAAACTCTGTGAGGAGACTGATTTAATTTTTCTTCCTGTTTTCAGTCTGTTTCTATTTAAGAGTTGGCAAGCGCAGAAGTATAGTTATTTTTTTAGTTAAAGAGCATAGCTACTTCTGTGTTTGTTTCCTCCTAAGTAAAACTGATCCCACGAGGGAGGAAAAAGATGCTCCTTTTACTTAATTTTCAATGAATGGCTTGCTGATGCTTTGCAAAGAAGAGGTCAATACCTACCCTAGGGAGCCCAGACTCACAGTGCAAGAAGCATGAATCAGAACAAGGTGGGTAACAAGGGCAAAGGTACCTGAAATAATGTATCTTTCTGCTGCTTGTGGGATGCATTTCGCAGCTCAGCATTCACACATCACGGGGTGCTGAAAACTATAGGAAATCAGTTAATGATGTGGGTTTTTTAAATCTTCTCAGTAGTAGAGACAAAGATATACTCAATAAACAAAAGGAGAATTTCTACTAAAAATGTGTTTTCAATGTAAAGTTAAAAAAAAAAAAAGAGCCCGAGATGTAGATCTGCTTTGTACTGTTCAGTTTCCTTATTAACAAGAAAACAGAGAATGCTGTTGTGTCATCTTTGTCAAGACTTTGCTGATCAACTGCAACAGCTGTAAGCATTTGATAGTATAACTTTGAAATAATCAGTCAGAACTATTTGCATTTTTCTGAAAACATTTTTGAGAAGGTGAGGACATAAACAGGCCCACCACTGAATTTTCCGCAGTGGATTCTTCTCCCCTCCAAGTCCTTGCTTTATTTCTGACACTTCAGAAACTGGAAAATCACTGAAATCTGTGCCAAGATCTGAAACCAGATCCATTCACCCCTTGGTCATGTGTTTCTCTGCATTCCATTCATAGGAGTATCATTCACCTCTAAAGTTCACAGGCAAGATGCGGCTCTGCGAACTGTCTAGTCTTCCTGCCTTATAGGTAAGGGAAAAACAAGTTCCACAGCAGAAAAACACTGAAGCTGTGGCACTACATAGCACCACACAGTGTTTTTGCCAACAGTTTTTAAAATCTGGCTTGAATTTTCAAAGCCCAATGGTGCAATAGGATTGTGTCCTGTCAATATTTCAAGACAGTGTGTTAAACAGTCCATCCCATACCTCGATATTCTTACCAGAATAGCTAATTGAGTTGCATCAGATACAGGCAGCACAACTGATCAAAAACTAATGTTTGTTTTGAACTTAAAGGCTTACTGCAACCAGTCCTGGTGTCCCCATTACAAGAAAGACATGGAACTGTTTGAATAGGTTCAGAGGAGGGCCACAAAAAGTTACAAGAAGGTTGGAATCTACTATGAAGACAGGCTGAGGGAGTTAAGGCTGTTCAGCCTGAGGAAGAGAAGGCTCCAGAGAGACCTTAGAGCTGCCTTCTACTCCCTAGAAGGCAGCAGCAAGAAAGCCATAAAGGGACCTTTTGTAAGGGCATGTAGTGATAGGACAAGAAGATATGGTTTTAAACTGAAAGTAGATTTAAATTGCACACAATTGTGACATTTTTTAGGATGAGGGTGGTGAAAGGCAGGGAACAGATTGCCCAGAGAAGTTGTGGGTGACCCATCCCTGGAATCATTCAAACCCAGAGTAGATGAGGCTTTGAGCAACTTTATCTACTGAAAGATATCCCTTTCTATGGCAAATGAAGTTTGGATTAGGTGATGTTTAAAAATTCCTTTCAAGTCAAACCACTTGATTCTATGATTCTATAAACATTAGGTTACAGACCTGCTCCAAGGATGCAACAAGAAATAAGCATTATGCCTCCAGAAGTTTCCTACTTCTGGAGTTATACTACATGCACCCATATAATTTTGAGCTTGCAGGAAAAAAATGTTTTGAAACAATGTCTGTTAAGGATCTAAGAAAGAAGAATAAAGTGAAAATTTTGCAGATGATGGTTAATGAGGAAAGACTGAAAAAGCCAATGAGTTTAAATTGAACAGGAAAAAAAGCTTATCTAATAATATTTATAGGAAAAAAACTTGTTAGCTTTCTCTATGTAACTTAACACTAAAGAAGGTTATTTAGCAAAGTAAATCTTTAAAGTCCGAGGATACTGGAATATTGTCAATGAGATATTTGGATATACTGGCTTAATACCAAGGAAAAGTTTCCTCACTTGTGAAAAGGTGGGAGTAAAAAAGTGGCAGATATAGTTTCCATTTAAAAAAGCAGAATAATCTCCTTGTAGGCAGATACAGCAGAAAGATGTCAGGTGGGTAGTCTGAAGTGTTGCTCACAGTCAGGATGCTGCACAGTTAAGGTTTGATTCCTGTTCCCAGCTACACAAACGTAAGCAAAGGATACTCCAGAAAAGTTCACAGCTTCTGTTAACTCAATTTAGCTGAATCAGGCTATATTTCTTGAGACCTGATCCACCACTTTTTTATTGCTAATTCTCCTACTCTACTAGAATTTCCAGCCTTTTTTAACATGTGTCTCAAAACCATAGAACAATTTTGAGATAACAGAGAACTCTGTTAGCATTGTCTAAGGAATCAATACTTCTTCCCACAAAATAAGGAATAAAACCCTGCAGAGAGAGATTTTAGACTGACTTCTCAGAGGAAGTGTTTTCCCCTTTGAAATTATTTGTCATTTATCTATTGATTTTCTTGGATTTATGTCTCAAGATATCCTTTCCACACTAACAGACACTTTCAAAGAATTGTTTGGTCAGATTGTATAAAATTATTAATTTGATCTAGGATCATTAATTTAGAATATTGCAAAAGTGAGACCAGATATATTTTGGAAACTGAGATTTTCTTTCAGCGACATAGTATACTTGCTCCAGAAAATCATTCAGAATGTGAAGAGCTTTAGTCCAGTGTTCCAGGGAAGACTGTTTACATACTTTTAAATATCAAATGATCCTTTGGAAAATTTGAAATTTGAATTTACCATTTAACAGTCAAATGGTATCTGAAACAGCCAAGAAAGGGCTTTAACTTGTCTAGCCAAGTTGTTTATAAATTATAGATGTTCTGTTCAATCAGCATGAGCTTTTTTTTTTTAACCTTTCATCCTTTACTCTTGTGTCTAGTCTGCTGAAATTAGTTTATTTAAAACTAACCCTTGAAGTGATTACTCAAGATTCAGATCAATTACTTTTAGTTTTAAAGTCAGTAAAAAGCTTCTTTCAGCACCACAAGAAAAAATTGAGGTTTGCTTTCCCCAACATGAAGGCCAAATAAGATTTTTCTCCTCGTCTTGGAAACAAAGTACAAATCTGTGGCAGCAGACCAGGTGTAGAGTTCAAGCAAGTGGGCAGTGGTGAAGGATGGCTGAAAGGAGTCACACAGACTTTGAGACGTATTTGCCCAGGCTGGGAAGCTGCTGTGAAAAGTGAGGATGGTCATGGCAGGGGAAGTAGGTTTTGGGTCCTTGAGAGCACCAAACCTCCCCTGAGACACTACCAGCAGCTCAGTCTTAATCTGTGGTTCCTGTGAGTCTACCAAGACATCCAGGAAGACCCTTGCGTGTTGTGCTTGGCAGCAGCAGCAAAAGAAAGGAGTGTGCCAACAGGAAAAGGAGACCAGCTTTTAAGGCAGTGCACAGTGCTAAAACATTTGATGTCTGAAGCTTCTGGAAAAGGAGAAAAGGTCATCTTTGGTGCAAGAGTACCTCTTTTGACAGTGTTAATATCCTGGATTCAGCCCAGTGAATGTAACCAGGGGGAAATCAGCACTTCTAAAAGATTGTTGTTTCCTATGTTCATTTTTGAAATAGAGGTTGGCAGCAGGAAAGAATCAACTCAGAACTTTTTAAAAAAATGTTTAGCAGTTTTAGTTGTTTGATGGTAGAACACTTTTATGTATTCTATTGTTTTCCTGAGGATAATCCTCTAAAGCAGAAGGTTTAGACCTATGTTCCATATAAAGAGTGTTTTCTTAATCAGTCTTTTGCTGGGGTGGAGGTGGAAGAATGTGGGCAACACGGGGAAGGGGAAAATATTGCCTACTTTAATGCAAATAGCAAACTTTCTGAAAGCACAAACAAACACTAATCCAATCAATACTAGGAAAGTGAACCAAGAAATCATATCCAAAGTCAACAGAGACAGTTAAATCTTCATAATCCCAAAGTGAATCCACTCATAATATTCTTAATTTCACATTGTATCCTGGAGCAGTTAACGCAAAACAAATATGTAACGTTGAAGTAGGTATAAGTTATACTTTTTGACTAATTGATTTACAAAATTTAGTATTCAAATCTTACTGATAAAACCCGGTATTTTTATAAATATACCACTTGTGTAGGAAGCTCAATCCTAGGTATTACTGATGTGGGACTTGGAGAGCTGTCTTTGCTATTTACGTTTCCTGACCATTGAGAACAGGGCTGAAAGGTTAGAGCAGGCAATCCCTTGCCAGTCATTGCTGGCATCACCTCTGAAGGTTCCCTTCATCTTCTTCCTGACTGCAGTTATGAAAGAGAGCTTTGTTACAGATTGTGCTTCTGTATTGCTTGTGGTCTTTCAGTGTGAGCTGTGTGTCCTCTCCAAATTTATAACTTCTTCTCATTTTAAACTCAAGTGAAATAATAGTTCTAAATCATACTAATCATAATAAAGATTTCCTTGGATTTTCAGTCATGTTCTGAAGCATTTTGATATTTGCTTTTCTTCCTCATTTTTTAATGAAAATTCCACAGTTTTAATACTTGTTATGGCACTCCAGTGTTCACTGGATGAATTTACTCTTGTGATGCTTTCACCTTACTTTTCTGCTCTCTGTCTTACTCTCTAGCATTTGCCAAAACCTTTTATGACCCTATGGACTGGACTGCTTGTCTGTCTGCTTTTGACATTCCCAGAAGTGATGTATAAGTGCTTTACATATGTCACATTCTCAGAAATCTCAAACCTCTCTACGTGTTCCATGTACTTGACTATTTTGGTCTGATTAATTTCATCTATTTGTGACACATAACATAGATCCTTAAGGCAGCAATGTGGAGCCTGTGGCTTCATTTGTAGTTAATGGGAGGTAGAAAAGGCCTCATCAGAGCAAATGAGGATGCTGTAAAATAGTGGTTTAGGCAACAGGGCATTTTCTTTCTTCACTGCCTATCTAAAAACCTAATGTGACTGCAAACCTAAGTCAAATCCCTGTAGTGAAGTGGTATGAATACACTAGTTACTGCTTGATTGGGATTTTCTTCTGATTTACTTCATATGATGAGGAAGACCTTTATGTCCCCAGACCTAAGCTATATATTCATGAAGAATGACTGTGCTTCTTTGAGTTTTCCTTCCAGATGTCATCACATTACTTTTTCCTACTTTACTTGCATTAATATTGGAATTTTTTGCTATTTGCCTTAGCATTAAAATATTAAAAATTACAAATAAAATCATAGGATTTTTATACTGCTATGTAATAGGTGAAAAACAAGCATATATAATGGATTTATGTGGGGGTTTTTTTGTACCACAAGTGTCTTTTAGCAAAAGCTGATTCAATGTAAAGCATAACATTTTCAGGTACATTAATGCCAGATATGAAAGTCACAATAATAGATGAAACTATATCCAGAAGAATTTTCCTGACTATACATTTCCTGAAGCAATCTCATCATATTACAATATTTTGATCATGTGTGAATACACTCAGACACTTGTGTTTGAAATACATTTAATAAAGTGTAATGCCATTGCTTTTCAAAATGACAAGGCTGGACAAATAGAAGAGGAAAATGAGCTCCCTGGTTCATATCTACAGAAAGACTTACTTTGTATAATCTACAGGAACCTAGGAATAACTACACATATACACACATGGATACTCTTTGTCTCATTTCCTTTTTTCAATTCCATTTACAGATTTAAATTTTATTTTGCTAAAAGCAAGATTGCTACCACAAACTGCCAGGCTAAATACAAAGTGTCATTTGACATCTGCTTTGTTTCATTGTTTGACTGACAGTGTATGTTGAAGCCCATACTCTCTTATCCAAAGCTTTGGTTTGTATTCAGGAAGTATATGAGTCATCTTAGGCTGTTAGACTTAGGAACTGAGCTCTTCCTTTCTTTTTTAAATAGATGTATTTGGTAAGTTACAAGCAGTCTGGAAGTGTCTTGTTGGTAAGTTCAAAACACCAGCCAGAATGTCATTAATGCTCAACAGGGATAGTGGCGGATACTCACGAAAAAATGATCAGTATGGCAAAATGTGCAGCACCTTCAGTTTCTTTTGAATGTGGTGGAAGTTACTCAGCAGATCACTAGAAATATTCAACACATGACAGAAGAAACCCAAATGAAAGAATTGTTGATGATCTGGTAACTCATTTTACGTGTTCTGAGTTTGTTTGTTTCTTGGTTCCCCTCAAACGATGTTCCAAAAAAGCAGAGAACAATCCCAGGATAATTAGTAAGCCAGCACCCCAAAGGAGTAAGCCTTTTTGAATATGTATAAAATTAGTGCCTCTGATCCTTTTGCCAATCTATTAATTCTCCAATTAAAATATAAAGCAAGGGTCATACTTCATTAGAGCTTAAAAGCAGTGAAATAAAAAACTGCGAAACAAACAAAGAAAAAGCCCATTGCCTTGAAAATCAAAGACAAAACATTAAATTAGATTTGTAAAATAACATGAATGTTTCTGAAAGATGTTTAAAGTGGAAATTGCTTTGGGAAGTTGGGAAATGTTCACATAGTGTTGAAATGTCACATACAAGATGCAAAGCACAACACAGTTAAAAAAGACTAAATGGATCAAGAGCAGAGTTAAAGTGAGCACATATTAAAAGAGTGTAGAAAAAAACCTCTAAAAGGCCCTAAAAAAGATATTTTACTTGGTAACTGCAAATCTTTTTCCATTTTCAATATTGCTTTTTGTTGCCAGACCTTCGACCTTTTCCAAAACAAACAACAAAAGTATTTAACATTGGCATTACTCTTATTTAACTTATTTGAAGACAGATACTTTCTGCTTTGTTAATTTGGGAAGGAGGGTGTTCCATTAGGATTTTCAAAGCAAAGAATATAATTTAAAAACCTCCTTGTGGCGTTTTTTTGGGTTTTATTTTTAGCAAGGAAAACTTTGGACATTCTCTGCTTTGCATTATTTTTCAATTGCATTTCCCATTTGTATGAAAACTTGAAATTAATATAATGGACAAGTGACATTGTTTGCATGTCCAGATTCAGTAAAATTCTGTGAAATAATTAAACCCCACTGACTGAGGGCAGCTTCTGTGTTCTGGCTACTTTTTTTCCCAAGTGTGGCTTTTGGCATAATAATAGATATTCGCCCTACACCCTTTCTTACATTTATGTTTACGTTACGTCAGTTAAAACAACACTGTTATTAGAAAATATCATTGTGCTGAAGAAGTTATTTAGATCCTCCCTATTATATGCTTTTTAGCCAGGCACTGGTGCAATTTCACCAACTGAGCATCACTTTTAGGTCTTAAGGGCAAAAGGGTGTTTTAGGCTCAACCAGGGAGTACCTGCCCTACCAACCCCTAACCAACTGCATCCCCTCTGTGGTGAAGGTGAAGGGGGCACTAGCCTGAAGGGTTGCGTGGAGGTAGCATGGAGGGTGCACGAGATGATCTGCCAGTCCTGTCAGAGCTTGAGGTAGCTCCTGCTCCTTTCAGAGGATCCAACCTCCTGCAGACCACTTTCTCAGTGGGGGCAAATACACACATTGGTTACTGATAAATCTTTAATTATTGGTAAAATATAAATAATTGATAGATCTTTTGTTAACTGTTGATAGATGCCATGGCACAGTTTTGGCCCATGAGACTGTGTATCCTTCAGGAATGGTTAGGAGCAGGGAAAGCTCTAGTTACCTGTTCCTGACAGCATCTTGGGTACCTGATAAAGAGATATATGGGATGTGAGGCAGCATGGCTCAATTCAGGTATGATTCTGGTGTAGTCTAGGTGCAGCCAAAGCAAGGATGAATCTAATGGGGACTATGGCTGGATGAAGAGGCTTCAGATTTTCATAACAATAATAAGAACCCCATGTTTCAAATGAGAAAATCCATGCTGAATTAACACATGCTGTTTTAGAATAGCAATCTCTCTCTCATGTGCAGTACACATTGTGCTGTGTGACAAACTTCTGAAATGTATTTGTAGATGAATACACTGTGCCACCTGGAGTTTTAATAAACCAAACCAAATTATTTTCTCTCCATCTCATATCGTTTTATTTATTAATAAAATGTTCAGATTTTGAGCAAGAGTTTACTTCCATGAATCATGAATAAGGAATTCATGAATACATTTACAAGTGCTCTGAGAAAGGCTTGTCAGCTATCCAGAAACCACTATTAACTCTGTAATTTGCTGATATAGTTTGGATACTGGGAAATGAAAAAAAAAAAAAGCATTACACAAGTGAGTCTTTCAGAATATTTTTGAATGTCAATATTGTGGGTAGCATTCATGAGAACCATGCATTTCTCTGCCATTGCAGAGAAATCCACAATTGTCATTCAGGATTTTTTTCATTCCCTTTCCTCCCTCTCACTTGTGCCTGCCTTAAGAGCTATTTTGGCTGTTGCACAGCTTTACTACATCTTTAGAATTCTGCCTGGCTCACGTACATTTAAATAGATATGTCTGAGTTTGAGGTCTTGCTATGTTGCTTCTGCTTCAATTGCCTCTCTTTAGGGAAGATTTACTCTCTTTTGTCCTGACTTTTTTTCTGGAAAAAACACAAACTTACACAAGAAGGCCTCTGTGCTGAAAGTGTATCTATAGATTTTTATTTTACACAGAAAGAGTAAATGGCTACACCTATGGTTAAAATACTTGTATGTTAACAATACAGAAATGTAGCAAGTACAAAAATGTGAATATAAATCACATTTCTTTCCTTAATAACAAACAGAATACGTCCATTTTAGTCACCTGAAGAAGGATTCCTACGTTAGCAATATGAACAGGTCTTGAAATTGGTAAAGGGTTTCCAAGATAAGAAAGATTCCAGCTGAACCTGGAAGAAATCCATCTATTCAGAAAATAGCATGGCTTTCAGCTTTGCCAATCTACTAAACAAGAGGAAAAAAAAAACAAAACTACACAACCTGCGAGGATCTAAAAATGTAAAGCAATCTTGCCAATGCTGTGAGAATGAAAGAAATCTCACTTGACTGTCAGTCCATGCATTCTATTTTTTTTTCTCCTTGTGAAAGCCAAATTACTACTAGTGTCAGTAAATTCAGAAGAAACTTTAAAAAAGCCCACTAGCTTCATTTTCGATTTTTCCTTCTAAAATAGTAGGTTAATCTATGTAAAATTTTAATTACACACAAACAACAAGAGTAAGAAAACTCACACACTGTATTGCTGTACATGAAAAAAAAAAAAAAATCAACACAAACCCCTGCCTCCAATATGATTCAGTATTACATGAGACCAGTAAGCAGCTGTGTGGGTTGCCATATGGAGTCTCATGTTTGCTGATACTGTATTCATGATACAGAGCCTTGATTTCTGTTGTTCTTTTTGTTCAATACTATATTTCTTGACCATGAGTCTAACTCATCTTCTTGCTAGAATGTATGGATATGTGACTTTGTAAAGTCTTTAAAATAAAATAATTTTCAGAAAATTTGACTTTTTTTTTTCTTTTGAGCTTGTTTTCATTTTATTTGAATTGCAACTTAAATGGAAACCATTAAAAAGAGAGTAGGCTGCAAGAGAGAAGAGTTAGACATAGGCCAGGAGAAATACCTTATGGCTTCTATCACTATCTTTGTAGATGATTATCTAGAAAATGTAAGAAGAACCATTACTTCAGCTATTAAAATTTATCAAAGAGTACCTGGAAGCCTAGAAAGGGTATGAAACTTCACAGATGATGAAAGGATGTGCATGGATTCAAGATCACTCCACAGAACGATGAAGAAGAGGTGCTGCTTCATTACCGGCTATATTGAAGACTTAATCTCTGATTATATTTCAGACAAATGCTCATTAATGTTACACAGCAGAGAAATTCTGGCTTATGTGACCATAAAAGGAAAAGTAAAGTCTATAGGATATGAAGAGAATCTGGTGAGCAACAAAGATGCCAAGCTATCCTTCCTGGTATGTGCATATTTGAAGCAACTCCTTCTGCACATGCTGCAGCACATGCTGCTGCAATCCAGAAAAGACAAACAAGAAGATTCAACTGAAAAAGTTAAGGAAATCAGAACACAAGTACCAGTCTTGAAATCTTACATCTCTCCAATAATACAGACATCTTGAAGGGGCTTAGAAAGAAATGTACAATTAGTCCTGAATGGAAAAGCCAGTAGCCCTCAGTAATCGGTTCACCAATCTTCTGCGCATGCAGTGGGCATTTTCACTAACTGAGGTGGCTGTGCCCTGGGCTCACTGCATGTCTCCACCAACCTCTCAGTAAGCACTGAATCACAGGGGCAGGATGAGCAAAAGCCCTTGGAAAACATCAGGATGAAGCCACTGCTGAGGCCATATTAGTTGATCCAGCTCTGGGACTGAAGGGACTGTGGTCTGAGAGACAGAAGCGAGGGAAGTCAGCAGCGGTGGCAAACACACTGTGAGATATTTTTCTTGCGCAACCTTCAGCTGCTACCTCTGCAGAACAAGGGAGAAGCCTGACAAAATGCTACAGAAAATTCCCACCTTTGATTCACAGCAAAATGTGTAGAAAGCAGGAATTTATGGCTGGTAGATTGGCTTGGGACCAAGTGATGAGGGGTGATGAATGTGTACAGGAGGGGACTTTGCTAAAAAGTTGCTGAGGAGAAATCTCATTGGATTTAAGAGGAGACATCTGCATTGCAGGTGGATGGCAGGCTGTTGCTAATGGCTAGCTGTGAGTGAGGTGTTTTGGCATCTGCCAAGATGACAAGCACATGAGCTTGTTCATTTATCTTTGAAAAGGGAAAGGTGAGGAAGAAGACCACACTGTGTCCAGCTACTGTGAGCATCTGTTCAGAGCACACTGCATTTTGGAGCTCCACAGTCTGGGCTCTGTCTTCCCTTGGTTTCTCCCTTTATTCCTTACTCCCATATGCCTGGATCCTCCTGAGCCCCCCAGAGCCAGTGAGAAGTGAGGGCTCTCAGTTGCGTTCACCTGGGACCACCTGTGCAGCTCAAAGCTGCTGTCCCTGCTGAGATATGACCCCCAGTGAGGATCAGTAAACTTCTGCTGCTACTTTCTAATAATACTCCAAAAACCAGTTTCTGTGTTTTCAAGAAAATATCTACAATTTTTAAATCTCCACCTCTGGACAAAAATACATGTAGCAATCAATTTAATGGTTGGGCATCACAGGTTGAAAAACACTTTTCATCACTGTTGTTCCAATGTCTATTTCCTCCTGTCACAAAGCAGCAATAATAGCAAGTGTTAGCAAGTGTTCTTGCTAAGGGCTTAAATTAACTTTTTCAGGTGAATATAAAGTATTATTTTTATCAGGTACATTTAACAGAATATAGTGGTTTTGACAATTGGTCAAGCAAGGCATTGTCTTCTTTATTTTAGACACCGTTTATTACCTATAGAGCTTAGTGGTTTCAAACATAATATCAGAAATACCATTTAAGTTCTCTTTTCCTCCTAATGTTCACTTCATGTTATTTTCTCTGGTCTAAGACTGACAAACCATTTAGCAAATGAAAGGGCTTGTTTTCACTTTAGAAGTAAAAGCAAGTTCATGAATGTGAAAATATGGGAAGTCTCACCCATATTTTATTGAAGAACACGTTAATATGCCTTCTTCAGGGAATTTCTCAGTGTAAAAATATGCAATTTCCATTACTTATAAATGCACAAAAATAACTTGATATTCACTGATTAAAAACCAAAGCCTTTCAGAAAATACCAGGCAACTCACTGGGGCATCTCTGACCTATTCTTTTCTCACTTATTAAATGAATCTGAGGACTGTTTTGGGATTGTATTGATTGTGTTTTTAAAATGACAGGTGCCCTCCAAATCAGTTCACAGACCAGTGTCTCTTAGTGGAGCACAGAGCTGCTTGTCAGTGGTGCCCTCAGAATTGAAATAGACATTGATGGACAAGACCTTCAACTGGCTATTTAAAACATGCAGATTTCCCCGATTAGACTGGTCTTTTTTGTCGGGTTTTTGCTGTCGTTGTTGTTCTTGGGTGTATTTAATGGGATCATATTGATTAGGTGTTTAGTGTTACAGTACATTAAAAGATTGTTTGTAATGCTACAGTTAAGAGTCTGAATTCACCGAAATTGTAATACAAAGGTTTTGCTGCAGGTTTATAGAGAGGCTTATGCTATTAGCTATTGATATATTCTTCTCTAGGATAGTAATCAGTGTACGAGCTTGAATTATTTCTGTTTTGAAATAGCTTATATGAAATTTCTGTCAGTTAAGCAGGGTGTTCTATTAAAATATGAGTATTATGCTACTTACAGTACAACTCAGCGAGATTAGTTTTACAGGTGTCAGTATACTTGCAGTACCTGAAAATTTGCTGCAGCTTTTTAGTATGAGAAAGGTGAAAACAAATTATGATCAATCTTTTAGTCAGCTTCTATGATATTGTTACATGTGCCTGCATATTTTATTTTAAATGCAACTATGTAAAACAAATGCTTTCTTTAGAAATGGTGGGTGTTACATGTATTTTCTCAGAGACTGATTTTGCTCTTGCAGTACCCATTGTCTACATAATACTTCATTATAAAGTGTTATAAAAAAATGAAATATTGATCACAATTGCAGCAAATGTTTATTAAATATGAGTGAAGGAAGAAAAAAATCAAATCATTTATAATCATTCCCTGCTTCCTAATTTACTCTGTAATGAAGTTTTCCTGGTTTTGATTTTCCTTTAAGAGAAAAGTGAGTGTTATAAAATTGTAATTGAATCTAGATTCAACCACATTAACAACTTCTCCAGCTTAACAAGGTGATATTTTCTAAAGTTCTGTCATTAAAAGCATTTATTTCAAAAGTATTTGCAATTTCTTCCATTTTTTTCCTCTTTGAATTAGATTACACTCTTCTGTGTTTCAGTCCAAAAAGATGCTAAATGAAATACTCCTAGACTGAAAGCAGACTTCTCTATGAGGTTATAGTGCATCACTTTCTGCCTTGACAATTTTTATGTAACAATAATTCTCCATATGATTCTGCCTTATGTCAGTTGCACATACTTAGTTTTTCACACTGTACATAATTTCGACCTCTTTCAGTACTTTTTTTCCCATTTTAAAGTTCAGTTCTCCTGATTTCTGAGTGAAATTATTCACACCATTTGACATGAATCCTATTTATCCTTTCCCAAATCCCATATTTTTAAAAGTTTAAGTGAAGCTATGAATATCATATATTAAGTCCCACAAAGGGAAGAGTATCTTCCCAAAACTCTAGAAGTGACATTAAAAGTATCAAATTCTGCCCAAGTGTAGTATAGTCAGACTTCAGCCACATTTGTTTCAGTTAGGATCGACATAAGCCTCTCTGCAATTTGAGCTGAAGAACCACATTCCAGCTCAGAAGTCATACAGTTGCATTTATCCTGCTCCTAGGATAATGCTTCTTGCCTCTCAGTAAAGAATATACACTTGGTTGCTGTTAATGAGTGTGGAGCATAAAGCAGACTCAATTTAAGTTCAACCAGCTTGGAAAAAATTACTTCATCTAAATAAATTCAGAGCTGCAGATAGCAATTAAGACTACTTATTTTTCAAACATCACCATTAAAAACCAGTTGTTAGAAGTGTCCCCAGACAAATCGGTTCAGGTGAGCACTCTAGAAACAGAAAATTGTGTTCTGCCCCCCTTTCTTTCAGCTTGGGAGAATTTGTATTCGTGGTCACTGACAGCACATTAAACTGCATGCACAGAGTCCAAATGCTTGCCTTTTCTTATTCCAGACAGGCATGATTTCAGTCCAGGAGTGGTGGGCAACCAGAAATAAGGAGTCTGGTCCTGTCACATGATGATTAAGACATGTTATTTAAAGGAGGACAGCACTGGGTACTGTGCCAGGGACTGTTGTGCATTTTCTGGCACCATTAGTATGTAAAATAGATTTTGAACAGGAATAGGAAACATGATATTCATTCTCCTTACTCCACTAGAAAATACAACCATTTCTGGGTCACCTGAGCAGATTATTTTTCTGATTAAAAAATTCTGAAAGAAAATTACAAGAGTATCAGAAAATTAATGTCACTGTGAAGTCAATGATTCAATACCTCAGTATTATTTGTGATAGATAGTTGCATCATTAGCAATCTGTAAATTTTTTGTTGATCTCATAGTGAAAGCCCAGAAACAAACTTCGGAAGTTACAGGGGTTCTGAAATCCAAATTGCTCACAAATGCAGTAATATTTAAAAAGGAAAATATACAAGAAATAAGCCTTCTTGAAATCCTTCAAGGAGTATCCACAGTGTTGGAAAATAATTCTGTGTCATCAGAGTGCCAAAATGCTGGCCTAGCAGAAGCCCTCTGACAAAACTTTTTGAAAGCATGTAATTTTTTAAACCTTTTTATTTATGAGGAATCAGTGCTCTACAATTTTAAGGTAGGTGAATCAGTTGTCAGGTTTCTTTCTATTTTTTTCAGAATATGTAATAGTTGGAAAAATAATTTGGAAAATGGTTGTCTTCAATTAGAAAAACAAACAAAAAGTCTTTACCTGACTATGTTTATTTTCACAATCTTTCCCTATACAGTTTTTGAATTTGTTTTTACATTTTTTTTCTTGAGCAAAGAGCTTCATCCAAGATCTTTACAGTGTCTGAGAAATTAATGCTATGTTTCATTCCATTGTAAGGTGATGACCAAAGAGTAAAGACACTTAATTTTAACATAAAAAGGGAAAATCTCAGTGGAATTCTCTATGTAAATTAATTTTAATGGTTACTTCATCTCTTACTGCAAATTATTCCCACATCAGTTTCACATTTCCCTATGATAGATGTACCTTGGAGTTTTAGCAGTTTGGGGGAGGAAGGGACTGTGTTTTAAATTAAATCTATACAGTTATTCTCATGAGTGCAAAGTGTTAATCAAAGCTGCTGTTTCTAGTGACATGATAACTTCATTCTATCTAGTCTTTGCCAGTGAAGGGATGCTATCTATTAGAATGCTAAAATTCCTATTAAAACTACATATTCAGAAAAGTTCCTATTAAAGTACAGGTGCTATAAAAATATCTCAGATGTATTTATGATATCACAATGGAAGTAGGGAAGAGACAGAAAGATTTCCTAGTTGTCTTTGTTTTGTGCCTGTGAATAAAATTTTGAAGGGCTTACTAGCCAGGAGTGTCATACTAGAATTTCAAGCAAAAGGCAATCCATGGCAAGGACAAGTTTTTCTGGTAGGCAACTGTGATTTCACAAGCTGACAGGACAAGAAGACTAATTAATCTAAGGTGAAAATAATAATTATTCAACTTCTATTCAAGCTTCTGAGTTAGTGTCCATATACTCTTCATATAATACATCAACAACATTGTTGTACTTGGTAAGGTTGTCCTTCTGATTGCAGCCCTCATATTTACTAATCTGATGATACTTGTAATGAAAAAGTATTTCCTAAATAAATTGGTTAGTTTCCCACAACACATTTGGGATGAAATCCTACCCCTATATATCCAACAGAAAGATTTCTATTAATCATAAAGCAGATAGTATTTTAGCCTTTGCCTTTTAAAAGTGTCGTATTACGAAAACATAATGAGCATTAGCAATACAATCTCCTATCAGAGTTTTATGTTAATACCAACCTTTGTGTTGGTTTCACTCTTGAGGTTTCCTCCTATTTCAGTGAAATAAAATAGTCCACTTACAGTAATATAACATATCCTAATTAGGATGGTGGAAAATAAAACATGCTTCTGTTATTTCAGAAACCCAAGCAGCTTTTAATTCTATAAATACAGGAAGTGCATTATTTAAATGGAGTCTGACCGTACTAAATGGTGCACTAAGCCTTTACATACCATTCTGTCTTCAAAATCTTGCGCTAACACAGTCTAGATACACTAAGTATGCTGATAAATTTGCATAGAAATAGGTTTTCTCTCAAGGTCTAGAAGACCGGGAAGGAAAATTGTCATGGTAGCTTGAGCTATGTATAAGAGTCAAGAATGAAGGCTCTAAAAAGGAGATGGAGAAGTTGACTGTAGAAGAGGAAAGAAAAAAATCCAGACAAGATAGATTTTGTGACTAAAAAATGAGTGGTTTAATAAATGTGATAATAGTTTGAGCAAACAGGGAAAAAAAAAATAAGTATTTGAACAATTCTGTTCATAACAAACCCTGCTAAACGTCTGAGTGCATCAGCTTCAACTCCTCTGCTTCATTTACACTTCTAGCTTCTAATATGTGTTTACTTGCTTATGTTTATTTGGCACAACAAATGTTATGGGTCTCATCAGGAAAATCTTTCTTCACAGGTTTATTGCAGCTTCATATTGACAACCTCAGAAATAGAGAATGTGGTACAAAAAAAAAAATATAACATTGTCTTTAATCAGCCAAGAAGAGACATAAATAAGTGTGAGGTCTCTGTGTAGACTGCCATTTCTGAGCTGGTATATTATGCTTCCTTATAAACACGTTTTTTTTCATAATTATGAGAACTCTAAGTGTATTTGAAAAATAAATAGATAAAATATAAGATTCTCAGACTACTGTGTCAGCAGCTGGGTTTTGAAGAAAAATGTTTAATTTTATTGACACATTAAAATTGTGAGTGTGGATAATAGAGATTACTGAAAGAATTATATTTACTCCTGGGTATTTCTTTAAGATACAGAAGGATTTTAAAGATCAAGAAAATGTGAAGACTTCAGCTAACAGGGGGACAACCATATTGGTTTGAAAGGACAAAGGTCAACATGTACTGCTAAAAATATCTTATCCTGAAGTTACTGTAAATCTGAAAATAATTACATTCAGGTTATTACTGAGTATTCATTTACTATTTTTGAGAATTATATACTGAGAGAGACTATTTTAGAAAGAAATGTTGCAGTAATATCTATTATATTAAACTTTCTAACTATCTCTTCCAGGATACAAAAAAAATTGGAACAAGCTGTGCTAGGTGATTTAGTGATTTCCCCAGTGTCTTAGTGTGCATTTAGTTTACAGTTAGGCATCACAACAATCAAAGCTCTTATTTTACTTTTTTTTTTTCCTTTTTTTTCCCTATGCAAAACCTACTACAAATATTCAGCTTTTTGAGAAGATCAGAAGGCATCCCACAGTCCAGGTTATAAAATTTCTTCATCCATTTACATTTTATAGAGTTCAATAAAATTGGTTTCAGGATGTAAAATGTAAGTCCTGAATCCTCCTCTTGTGATGAAAACTGCATAGTTATGTGCAATGCACAACATAGATCCATGATAAGCATCTATCTATTTATTTGTTTAAATAGCTATACATGTGGATTCAGGCAACCTGTTCAGTATACAACCTATGGTAGTTAAAAAGTACTTAATGGAAACCTCTACAGAGCCTCAGAGTGGTGCATATTGCAGCAACTTAGCAGAATTCTAAATTCCATGAACAACACTCACAGGACATTGGTTTTCCTGAGTTAAGCTGAAATTTTGTTGTTTGGTTGTTTTTTTTGTTTGGTTGTTTTTTTCCCTGTAAATCCCTAAGGGGCTGGCATTTGCCATATCACAGCTTGTTCCTTTGTGCTGCTGAAAATGCCAGAGATAGATTAAACAATCACAGCCAAGCTTGCTTATAGTTGCTAGAAAACCATGTTCTGTGCAAAGGACTGCTTCATTTGGCATGTTTCTTACCATGGTCTAAAATTTTTTCCAATCAAAAACAAAAATAACTTTTGAGCTTCAGTGACTGTGCAAGCAACTGAATGTGAGGATTTCCAATTATGATGTAAACACAAATACTGGTTATAAACTATGCTCAAATTCTTGGTAGAAAGACCAGCAAAAGAAGGGTTCTCATGTCTTTTTTAATGCACTCATCTCTTTTATGTTTTTCCATGTCAAATGTGCCAAATGCTCTGGTAGCATTGTGGCAGCACAGCTTGAAATTTATTATAAGTCAGAATCTAAATAGATGGATGTAGTTTATAAGCATCTTAAATGGGCTTTTGAATTTAAGTCTTAACTTACACAAATTAAGTCTTATGCATAACGATAAGAAAATCCTAATTCCGAACAATATTACATTTATTTCCCTAGAACAAAACCTTCATTTTGACATTAAATACACTGGAACATTCCTCTGTAATAACTTCTATTTTCAGCCATTCTTTGAAGTACTATATGGTTATTCAACTTAGCTGCACAGAAGCTACTGTAAACACTACAATCTATTTATAAAAACTAAAAATAATTCATGGAGTTTCTAATCCAAGAAAGCAAGCTATGAGTGACCAAATGGAACTGCAGACTAAGACTTATCTACTATAGGTCATGCTGTGTTAAAGATTTACTGTAAAAAATAACAAAAGGAAAATAAATTTAAAAAAAAAAGGTGGTTTATATAGTAGTTACTGGTCTCCTCAAACAATTTGCCTGCCAGGAAATTTGTCTGGGGAAGTTAAACACTCTCCCATTTAAGCTATATGGGCACAATTCTTATATTTTGAAATAAATCATGTGTAGAAGTGTCTTTGAGGAAAAAATCTTTACCGTGATTAAAATGTAATTGCTCACTGGGAACTTGCTGCATAATTCAGTATCTGTCTCTATAATGGGAACAAACTGCATGGCTCGAGCATGCTTTTAGATGCAGATTGAGCTCTTTTCTATATCCAGGATGAAAAGAAGCCTTGGACTTGTCTGATAACTGCACTTGATTTTAGAACGAAAGAAGGCAGAGAGATTGGGAAAGTTAAAATTCAAGATCAAAGCTCCATCACAGAATCTTTTACAAGCCTGAGAAACAGAATACAATGGTTAGGGTGCTTTTATTCAAAGGTGTATCAAAAGTGGATGCTTGATTTTAGAGACAGTTTTTCTTTATTCTTAGCCTAGCACAGAGTGGATGCAACCTAGATGTCAAAAAAACTAGATTAGAGGAGAAAAATAGCTGCATTCATGAAAACCTTTTACTTGCCCATTCCCGAGGTCACTGAAGTAAACTTCAAAGGAAAATATTCATATTCCTTCTACTTTTATATATATTAGTGTTGCATTTGTAATATATCTGCCAAGGATCATCAGGAGGCAAACTCTGGTAATGCTCCAAGTGGTTCCATTGAAAAATGAAACAAAACGAAACTCCAAACATTTTTTTAAGGCTGGTCTCAGTCTAACATCTTTATTTTCTATTCCAAGGGAATTAAAAAAAAAAGTAAAGGGGAAAGGTAAGGGATCTCCAATAACCTCTTTTCACCTAGCTGATCCAGCTCATGATTAAACTAGTGTTTAGATAACCTTAAGCACTCACTTTTGCTGTTATTATTCCCTTGCTGGGTAGTTCTACTGGACATAAAAAGATTTCTTTTGTTCATATAAAATGAAATTGAGAAATAAAACTTCAGAGAAAGAAATAGTCAAGACCCTTAGCATATAGACACGACATATTTATGCAGATCACAGTCTACTGGACCCAGTGCTAGTGTAGAATTCTCAGCTTCTCTGAAATACTGTGAGATCACTAATATGTAGACTAAACACCATAACTTTCCATTCAAAAAGATGATGTTGTCACCTTAGCTTTCTCCATGATCAATCAGAGTGGGTTCTCAAAACACTGGTTCATCTAGTGCAGTGTCTCTCTGGGGGTTCCTGATTACATAACTCACCTCCATCATATTCAGTGTTCTGAGAAAGCAAAAGTATAATGAGACAATTGGTTGAGTTTGCAGCTGCTGATTCACCTGGCAAGAGGATATGCCATAAATTGTGAAGCAGGTGGTGTTTCCTACTGGCTGATGGTTTGATGCCCAGGTATGTTGCATTGTCTTAGTCCAGATGGCAAAACCCATATATCTGAGAGCAGGACATAGCCTGCTAGGCTTTGAGAAACTGGATGTAGTGCATTCTTATAACTTGATATCCCTCAGAGAGCAACCCAGCAGTCTTTCCAACCTAATTAACTGTGGCCATGAAGCACCCAGCTGTAGCTGCAAACACATACAAGCATTTCCTGCATTTGACATACCCTCTGGCCTTTTACCTTCAGTATCAGGTGCCTGATTTTTTCATCTGGAAGCTGTCAAGGACTGATTTATTTTAATTGTGTTTGTTATGTTGTGTGACAGACAGAGGAGCATCTGTGGTGCATGAGAGATGCTTGCACTGGAGTCCGCAGTATTTCACAATACATAATTTGTTGTTACATAGATCCAGACATGCTCAGTGCCCAATTGTGCTATCTCTTCTGCCGTGCTATGCATGTTCATGTTTGTGAATATAAATGTATTCAGGTACAGAAATTCTTTAAGATAATGAAGAATATATACAGCAGTTAATGCCTTCCCCACAAAAAATATTTAAATTTCAGTTTCAAAAAGGAAGTCACAGAGCCTGTGAAATAGGCCAGGAACAAAGAAAGAAAGATGGGAAATCAATTCCCTTAACCTCCTTGGTCTTAGATGGGGAAGTTTAGCAATAGAATGTATAGCCTCAGCATAGGAAACATGATTCAAACGGGCCAAGAGGGAAAGGAAAAATAAGAGAAATATGAAACAATAGTGATAGGCTTCTTCACAGAGCATTTATTTGTTCTGTTACATCTTTTCAAGGCAATTGATGACTAGTTGTTCAGGCTACCTACTGTCAATTTTTTACAGCTCTGAAAAAATTCAGTGTAATTATTCTGTGACTTTGTAAATGTCAGTGTTGTAAAGGAAATGCTGGGGCTAGGAGTGCTTCAGAGAACAAGTCATGGCTAATTTTGGCTTAATAAAATGAACAATTTATTGAATGAAAAAGAAAATGAGTTTTAGGAAATACAGAGTGTGTGGCAAACAATATAAAAAATCAGGGTTTTTTTCTAAATCAAAATTTCCATTAATTTTTTACTAAACCTCAGTTTGAAGAGTACTGTTTACCCGAATATCTCCTCTTCTTAGTTGTACTCCTCTCCATGTAACAATAACAATTTGAGTCACAGCTGTTTTGCTGGAAAAAACCTTCTCCATTTCAATGCAAAGAAGTAAATCTGTTAAAACAGCTTCAGCTTTAGATTAAACTAATCTATTTCACTTTGCACAAAAATGGACTGGAAATTAACATGATCAGTTATGGCGTCTCAGCTGCAAGGCTGGTAACAAGCAGCTGTGAGAGATAATTCCATAAACTGTTTCATCCAGAGGCATAAGAGCAATTCCGCTTGTGCCCTAACATATTGAGAAGACCTGTAAACTGTTAATTCATGGGCTAGTTACAAGGAATATGAGTTTGTTTATATCTGCTTATAATTAACAAGCAAATCATCACAGACTTATTGTGAAAGTGGATTGCACCTTGAAAATAAATGACTGTGGATATTCGGATACTTAAGACTTTCTGTGCTAAAATGCATCTGGATGCAAATAAAGAACAAGTCAACTGCAAAATCACTTTCATCAAGGCAAAAACTGCTAGCATAAGTAGAGTAACAGTGTGAGGCAAGACAAGCAAAAAAAAAAAGTGAGTGATCTATCAGCATTTGAAAGGGCCATTTGACTGCTGTTTACCAACTTTGTGGTAAAAACAAGATCTGAAAAGGCAAGTCTCAGTTATCATGAGATAATTGATGTCTAACCACAGATGTCTAATGATATGAGATGCCCTAAGATATCCTCTCTGGCTTTTCAGTTGCACCTTCCAAAGGGTGTAGAATTCCCATGGTTAGTGTAATTTTTGTCAGCCTGATGTAGATATCTTAAAAGCACTACAGCATCTCAAGTGGTACTTGGCATATCCATTTGGGTAAATGAATTTAAGTATTCGAGCAGAATTCTACTCTCTGCAAAGAAGACATACTAGATGAAATCACCAGGGAAAAATGCAAAGACTTCTGGACTTCTCATTCAGGCAAGGTTTTGACTTTGATAAGTGTTTAATCTCAATGACAACTTATCCCCCACCACAATCACTTGATTTTGTATTGCCTTTTCTGCGAAAACAGTTCAGGACTTACGGTAATTACTGTGAGCAAATACTGCGAAACATGCAGAACTAAAATGAGTCTATGAATTTCTAGCTGTGTGACAAAATGCTTGTTTGGTTTGTTTAATACATGCACAGAACAAGAGTCTCTAAAAGCTTGGTGCATGCAGTTTGAAACAAATGCTAAAAAATTAAACTTCAAAACTAATACAAGATCTGACGTAAATACAGCTATCTTACAGATAAAAGAAGCAGCAGTGACAAGCACATGGGCCCTCTTAACAGGCTATTAAACTGTCTATTTTAAGGTGATAATTCTACATTTAACATAAAAAAATAGAGCTTACTGGGAGTGACTAAAAATTATAATGGGGAAAAAAATAGTTGATAGGAAATGCAAGTAACCATATAGTCAACCCCCTCTTCACATTCTAATCTCAGATATCCTTAAATCACTCCTGACAGACTTACTTGATAATGAAGGGTATGAAACCTTCTCAGTCACCTATTCAAGTAGTTCACATAAATGTGTTTGGTTGCTTTTTCTAATATACCTTTCTTCTTTTCTCTTTTATTTGCTATTTATATGGGAACAGAATATTCCCTGCCTCTGCGCTTTTTCTGTCCTCATTGAGATAATGAATTTTTCCCATTACTTTAGTGCTTACAAAGCAAACATGAGTTTATCATGCAAAGGTTACCCTTTACTTAGAAAAGAAGTACACTGACTGTATATACACAAATGTAGTCTTCTCTTCACTGTGAACATCAAACACATTCCACCACTTCAGGATGTAAGATAATTAGTAGTAATACTAATACTCTTCTAGATGAGTGACTAACTGCACTGTTCAAGAATTATTTTATCAACAAGCAAATCATAGGTGCAAACAGTCATGTATTCAGTAGTTGTACCTGTGGATATCTATCTTAAATAACCTTTACCATCCTCCAAATTTGATGAGAAAATTTTGAAAGAAATATATATAATTACAGGATAGCTGCATTATTCTAGAAAACAGTAGTCTTGAAGCTGGATGAATCAGTGTATATGTTTTAAACCAGCTAAGACACACTGTATTGCAGCCTTCAGTGCTGCATAATTATTAGCTATTATTGTCCAATATTTTGTCTTTTTTCAGAAGTATTGAAATGTTACTGTAACAGCAGGATGCTGCATGGGCAAAAGAACATTATCCCAGAACTTAAGGTGTTATAAAAATCACCATAAAAACTATGTCTGAAAAAAAAAAAAAAGTCAACAAAGATTTTCCAAAAGAAGATCTTGTGTAAGAAGTCATGTACAAATATTAGCACCGTATGTTTTACATTTTCCCAGAAAAATTTCAGGGTAGCCTAGAAAAGCTACTGAAAACAAACAAACAAACAAACAAACAAATCAAACAGAAAAAAACCCTTAATTATACCTGTCACAGCAGACAAAAAACTTGAAAACAAACCATAAAAAGTCTTTTTTCACAATAGGAGGTATTTAAATTAGGTCCCTTTTTCTCCTAGTATGTGTTGTTCAGCATAATCATTAATTATCTGAAAGAGAAGGTAAGTAGTGATAATAAAATTTGTTGATAACCTTAAATTATTCATGATAGTAAAAGTAAAAAATTAGTGTAAAGGTGTGCAGAAAGATGTCAAAATATTGACTGACTAGGCAATAAACTGACAAATGAAATTCAGTGTCGATTAGTGCAAATTAGCATGCATAGGAAAACAAACCAAACTATATGCAGTTACTGATTCTAAACAGCCACTGCCATGGAGGGCTGAGAGCTACGATTTCCTGAAGATGATTATATGAATATTTTGATTTAATGTTCATCATTAAAAAAAGGAAGTTTAAAGAACTATTAGACAATAAATAGAAAAAAAAAAGAGCTGAAATAACCTTTATATAATAATGTGTTGAATCTTGAATATATCAGCTTCTGATTCATCTTTGTGAAAAGAGTGCAGTAGAATTAATAGAGATACAGAGAAAGTAAACAAATGTTATTGAAGATTTCTACACAATGACTTCTGTAGAAGGAGAAATTAAATATACTAGAACTCATTGAAAGTGGGAGCTGGAGAAAATGTGAAATAGAATCACCTGTATGAGAAATTATATTGAAATCCTTATTCAGTGGAGGAAGTGGGGTCAGCATGATTTTTGACATGATGGTGTACTTTTTTAAAAAAATAAATTATTAAACCATTATAAACATAAATATAATTAAACCATTGCATGCTTAAGAAATTATTAAAAAATTTTCATTTTAAGAAATTATTAAACTCGTGAAAGAAAACTACATTATAAGCTATTAAATATTAAGAAACAACACTGGACTGCTTCAGATCATGAGAAGTGAGGACTGTTTGATGCAGACAAACATCACTCTACATTCTGCTCCTTCACATTTACCTAAACTTTGCATAGGGGACCTTTTAAGATATGAGTTACTGGATTAGATGGGTAAGGCTCAGTGGAACTGCTGTAGAAACTCTTGTGTTCTCATATCTGCATTCAGAAAATAATTCAGTGGTGGCTGCAGGAAGATTAGGCCAAAGAACCATACACCAGAACATCGTCTCTTTCAGGAAGAAGTGTCATGGAATGGAAATGATGATGATGATGATGACGATGATGATAAAGAGGTCACTTTTACTTTATCAGTTTTGTCACAACTCTGGACAGATTCAGCCCCCTGGAGGCCTTAGAGGAACAAAAGGCAGCTCTTTTTGGTGTCAGCCTCGGCCTTCCGGTTTTATGCTTGCCCTTGCTTGCCCTTATCCCTTTTTCATTTTAGGGCCCAACTGATTTAAAGCTGCCTTCACATCCCAGTAGACTGGTTTGAAAGCATATCTAACACATCTGAAAGCAGCTGTACAGCATTAGGACATCCTCCAACATCCATGCCAGTGCTGAGACTTGAGGTGTTGTACAGCCTCACACTGCTGGCTACGTGTTATGGGATCAGAGCCCTCAATAAAATGCTTTCCTAGCCTTCTTTATGAACACAAAGAAAAATACCAAAGTGCTTTGGCTGCAAAAATTTCTTCTTTTAGGAAGGATAAGAGAATGCATGTTAGAGATTGGATGTGATGGCCTCTACTTTCTTCTTTGGGGGATTACAGGGTTTGGAGAAAGCAGACAATTATAGCATGTCCACTGGAAGCCTCCCAAATTATAGGAGCAATGATTTTGTAGCAAACACAACAGAAAGCAGACTGTAAAGACAGAGAGAAGCTTCTTGCATTTGCAGTGCTGGTTATTTTTAGATAAAGACAGTTTCTCTCAGGAAAAATGAGTTTTCTTGTATTATTAACCAGTGGGTGGTACATACAGCAACACTGCAATCCAGGAATGGGAAGACAAATGTCATCTTTCTTTCTTTGTAAGAACAACTGATGGATCTTTATTTATGCCTGAATTCAGGCAGAAGCTAGAACAGGAAGCTTTACTTTTGCTTCTGTTTTAAATCTACCAATTAATTCATCTATTTCCCTCACTCAATTTCATTATGTTTATTATAGAAACACTGTTTTACTTCAACATTAATTATGATGTTCCATTTCCCTACTTTTCCATTTTAAGCTTTTTTTTTTCTCTGTATGTTTGAGTGTTTAAATATACGCATGGATATATAAAGTGAAACATAAGCAAATGAAACTCCAGGGAGTGAATCTATGCTTGCATTATATAAACATTCTGCTTAGGAATGCTTCTGCAACAGAACTGTGGTAGAGAGTTGACCTTGTCATGGATGAACTGAATTTAGAGATTAAATTCTATTAGTTGTCCATTTCACGACGACAATTGCTAGGAAAGTACCTGAAGAGATCCCTTTCTTTGGACTACTTGTACTTTGGTAGCTGAAAACATCTGCCACAACTTAGGATTTACGCCCTTTGGGGATAAACAGTTCCCTAAGGACAAGATCCTCTGAACTTGCAGTAATTTTGCACTGAGGCTTGGTGGAACAGTTTTGCATGACATTTCAATTTGGACAGGTCTGTTTACAGTCTTACTGGCAAAAAGTAGAGAAAGACACCCCAAACTGGAAATATAAACTCAAACTGTTGCTCTGTGAGCCAGTTTTCATTCTAATACCAGCTGTACATGCAACATACTCATTAACATGGTAGTTGCCTGGTGCAATGCCCAAGAAATAATGGATTCAGTGTGTTTACCAGGGTGCAGCAATAGGCTGGTGCAGTCAATGTGCCTTTAAGATGCATGCTTCTAAGTATACCTGGAGTAACACAGCCCAACAAATTCAATCATATCTATGTTAGCTCAGTTGTTCTTGTACTGCATTCTGTTATGCAGGGTAAGCATGATCGATGTGACCATGTTTCCCAACAAACTGGAATTACTCGTTTTTAAAATCAAAGGTAATGTACTTTTTCATTCTTGGATTTGGTTTTTTGCACCATCTTGTATTTCTATTTATGTTCCAACTTTATATACCATCATAAACCCTGTTTGTGTTATGAACCTTTTTTATACACCAAATTCCTTTTTTATGCATCACTGATGATGCTCTTGAAATAAGAATTTTTTTTTCAGCTTTTTTAAATGTTACAATATGAAACTGATTCAGATATTCCATACTTAATATACTCTTAGTACAGCTATGCATGCAGTGTCTGTAATTGAATCACCTGTACTGATAGGGCAGTAGCAAACCACAAATGCTATAGAGAGTATAACGCAAGAATACTGTGTCAAACAGATGGTACAGAGAAATGTTCTTATCATATCACAGGGGGAAAAAAGGACTTACTACTGAAATATTAAAAAGAAAATCAGTATATCTTCAATACTAAAGGTCATTTTTTAGAGGAAGGCAATACTTTACATATTTAATCCTTTACCTCTGCTCTTCTATAACATTACAACTGTTTGGGCAATATTACTGATTCATGACCAAAAAAATTGAGTCCCGGGAAGTGTAAAAACTCATATTTCACAAGTACTTTCACTCTGAAATGAGCATGTTGGTACACCTAAAGTTAGAACAAAGAATACAATCCTATACAAACCCTCTACTAGGGATAGCAGCACTATGTCCAAATACCAAGAGGCTGTATTTGCTATCTCCTTAATGCTCCAGGTTCTATAATCATGACAATCTCACCTTACATTAAAATAAATACCTAACTTTCACATGACACAAAGTCTCTAATATCAGAAGGATGCTTTAATGAGTGTAGGTTTTAAGCTAAACTTTGTGAGAACCTAATTCATGGTTATTGAATACTATATTGTTCTGTTAGTAGTTTCTGTATGTTCCCATTGTTGTTTATTTAGCTTTCTAGACTGTCATTATAAATTAAAGTTATCACTATATTTTAATTTGGATACAACCACCTGTGCTGATACAGTCTTAGAAATACAAATTTGTCTAGAGAAATTTTAGAGTTGAGTTGCTTGCAAAGTCTTCAGATAGTTATTTTTGATGAAGTGCCACGTTACACTCATAACAAAACTTGGAATAACTAAAAAAGAAAGGATAATTTTGTCACACTGATAATTTAAATTAATAAAATGGAAAACTTCTAGTCCTTGAACTATTTTTGCTGAAAAAGAGCAAGATATTCCAGTTATTTAGGAAGCTCCTGAATAATTAGATAATTATTAATTCAAATCTAGCAAAAAGAAAACGGGTAGCACACGTTTCACATACATTCTCCATCAAAAAGGCACTAAAACTCAGAAGATGAACTTGATGTTGTTTTAATATAATTTTAAATCAAATGTGGAGTAGACAGAATATGACATCAAATTCTCTAGCAAAGCTTTTCAAAAGACTTGAGAAAGAAGTCCTTTCTCTCAAAATACTGATAGCTAAAAAGCAGAATTTTTATAAAATAACTCATCAGAGGAACAGGAGAGTTTTTGAGCAATATGTAAGTGTATACAGCGGTTCCCTCTTTAAGCACTTGACAGCATGCAGTGGTACACTATACCCGACCAATCAAAGTAGGTGTAGTGTCAATAAAAATACCAATAAACATTGTGACTAATCCTTTCTCAAAGCAGACTTTACCTCCTTTTAAAGAACAACTACTGAATTCCACATACTCATCTTCTCTGGTATTTTCAATGCTATTGATTTACAGGGAACATTAATTTCTTGAGAAACAGTGTGGTGCTTTTCTCTATGTGTCTTACTCTAGCTGACTGTGAACTATTAAAACGTGCTTGTCAGAATTTTATGGGGAATAGTGCTGGAGGTTAACTTCATGTAATGCTCTGATAAGTCCTGAAACGGCAGAATTTTGGCTTGTCTTTCAACCAAGAAGTAAGTAACCTGGCATTAAAAAAGAATTTAAACAGAGTTATGCGCACGTCTGATTCATCATTGACCTTATAAATATATGAGCAGCA
Organism: Dendrocincla fuliginosa; assembly: GCA_035047845.1. Taxonomy (NCBI): domain Eukaryota; kingdom Metazoa; phylum Chordata; class Aves; order Passeriformes; family Dendrocolaptidae; genus Dendrocincla; species Dendrocincla fuliginosa. The sequence continues at coordinate 75,606,045 of JAWWMO010000001.1, read as the reverse complement.
GTGGATAAGTACACATCAGTAATGCTCCCACCATTTGGCTGTGCAGCAGACATTTCAAATGACAGTGTCTTACCACTATGTGTTATTGCTTGTGTGCTGAAAGAAAAGAATATTCTATAAAGGGAGGTAAAAGGAAAAGGGAGTTGAATCATGATGCAATGTCTTTCCTTAGTCCACAGGAGAGACACAAAAGGGTGTCAGACATCCCTGCAGGGTGAATTCTTCTTCCCAGTGCTCAAGGCATTCCAGCAGTGATCTTGGCACACAGCTCTGGAAGAACTTGCTCTTATAAACTGTATTCTTTCAATCACAGTGAGATGGCTGACTGTTTTATGTCCAATAAACTGTGACACAATCTCCTGCCTTTATATCCCAATGTGATAAAAGGTTTTCATAATGCACCACATAGTGTTAGTGCAGTCTCTACCACTGTGTTCTGCACTTTGCATCCCAGAATGGACTCTGGCAAATGTAAACAAGGAAACAAAACCTCTTTTTATCCTCTGGCCTTCCTCCTTCAGCAGAACACAAATGCCACCGTTTATTCAAACAAAACAAAGCAACAACGCTGTCACTAAAAGTTGCTGTCTGTTGTAAAGCTCATGGTGTTTTGAGCTATGAAAAGGACAATTAAACCCAATAAAGGAAATCATGGGGAAATTTAACATGAAAATAAAAAGCAGTTCAGAAACCTGCACATCAGATTTGTAATGGAGTTCACTCTCTCTTCAGGGGAATGCAGTTAGTTGTATAAAACATTTACACAATATTCTGAAGTTCCTTTCTGTAAAGTACATGAATCACAAGTGTCTTACTCAGTATGAAAGAATCTGAGACTATCAAACGTCTCTAAAACTATGTGTAGCTTTGGCAGTATAGTAATTTCAGAGTTCTCATCTATTAACGCATATAAAAATATTCAGAAAAAAATTATTGTTTATTTCATGACCAGTGCACCCTCCTCTGACAAGTCCTCCCCCCCCCACACCCCCCAACTTCAGCAAAGATGGTCCTTCTTTGAAACGCCTACATATAAAATTGAGTCTATTTTCAGGACTCCAAGGTATTGGACTTGCCATAGAGGTTAAAATAGCAGCATATAGTATTCTTGTTGAAATAACTTGTGGACAAGATAATAGAAGTATATAAGCGAGGTGAAGTTGTAGATAAGAGTAATAGTAAATTAATGAAGCCTTAAAAACTCCAGAAAAACATTTAAACTCGCAAGGTGTGACTCAAGTAGAAACCAGTTAGTGGCAGATGACTGAGCTGAGCACCAGATTCCTGTGTGTGGTCAGCTCCATTGGCACCTTTGTTGTTGAGTATACATTTTAAAATGTTCAGTTTCAGTTTGTGCTTCTTAATCTTTTTATTATACCATAGAAAACTCAAATTTATTGTTTCTGGACGTGCTCTAAATTCTTTACCCCAGTGCCCTGCTTCCTTCCCTACATTACTACATTAAGAATTAATTAATAAAGGAACAGAAGTCTGAAAATGGAACGAATCACTCAAAAAAAAAATATTAATTAAATAGGTCAGACCAAAGTTCATGTAGTGTGGGACCATTCACCTAGTAATGGCTTGTAGATTATGTTTAGAAAAAAATATGGAAAGTGTGATGCTTTTTGGGCTATTTTTCCTAGCTTTAAACAATCTACAATATCTTCCTCAAGCGTAAGTGATATTTTTATGTTGATAGATTTTTTCTTCCACAATTATCAGAGGTCAACCAATCATTTATTCTAAATGAGTGACCTGACTGTTTGTAAGGTGTTTGTTGACAAGAAAGTAAATGTTGGTGTTATGGTTGAGAATGAAGTAGTTAGGCAGTACATGTGATCTACTCAGTTTCTGTATAGTTCCTTTACAGGAAAAATAAAAGAAATAGTTTTCTTGTTTCTGAACATAATGAGCTTATACAGTGTAACTTGGAATGTGTAATTTCAAATGTGAGGATGCAATAGTGACAAAATGTGCTTTATATTGGTTTCACTATAAAAAATAGAATGAGTTTTGTTTTATCAAAAAGGACACCAATGTCAGCAAAATAGGTGAAGGTTTCAGTTCAAGTATGGTCCAGCAGAGAAAAATACTTAAAAAAAAAAAAAAATAAAATTGAGAGTGTTATGCAATGTAGTTGAAAGACAAAGTTGTAGTGACTTTTTTTTTTTTTTTTTTTTACATTGTGTTGGTGTAAAGTTACCTGTTTATCAAGGAAAGACATGAAGAAAGAGGGTCTAAATCCAACATGAGTTTGGTCCCCCAGTACTCATATGGAGTGATAATATGTGATAAACTCTTTGTTTACATAGAATCATCTAAAAGAAACCATAGTGTTGGTTTTGGGTTTTTTTTCCATATTATGTGGTTTGTTAGTAATTATTACATTTTCACATGTTGAGAATCTTACATCCTTAAGATCACTTGTTATAAAAACACTAAGACATCACAATTATTATTTGACTGCCATGCAAGTCAGGGGAAAAATTCATTAGTTCATTTTAATTGAATCCCTTTGTTCATGCATAAAATTTCACTTTTCCACTTCTTTCCCCTAGGAGAAGCCTAAAATGTAGCTCTTACCAATCTAGCTTCCTCACCCCCGTTAAAGCTGAAGAAAGTATAGTGTGCTTTTCCATAACCATGAACTAGCATATTGTTTCTTCCATATGGCTTACAGCCCTATCTCAGGAACATATACATTAGTTTGACCGCTGGATGACCTAAGATTAAACAGCTTGAGGAAAAAATAAGTAACAAGGGACAGCTTAAAGCTTAAAGTCAAGTGTACCCCAGGCAGGGAGATAGAGGGCCTGGTAGTGCATGCAGTGGAAATAAGCTGGCTGAATAAACCTTTCATGAAGGAAACTGATGGCACTTTTCCCTCCCCTTACAACCAACAGCATAAACTTTCATCATTCTTGCAGTCACTGTGCTCATAAGCAAATGAGCTCTCAACATGTTTCAGGGCTTTTACTGATAGAAACTTCTCAGGATATTTATCCAGAGAATATACATCCTGTTTTAAATGCTGTCCTGGAAAACAGCACAAAACCAGCATGGGATTTGCTACCAGACCTTGCCTCCACTGATGAGTAAATAAGAAGACATGACAACTCCTTGAAAGTCTCATCAGAGAACAATGATTACACTACAGGATCTCTATGCTTGAAATATATGTAAAACTTATAAAAAAACCCCAAGATGAGAATATTTTTACTGTTGGATTTTAGTGTATCAGGTACCAGCATGTTTTGGTAGACATACAGTGGTGTCTGAGTGTCTCGATGTACCCCAGGGCCATAGCTTAAGACAAGTAAGAGAATTCACTTGTGGTTTAACTGTTTATATTTCTTTTTAAAAATTTAATTGTTTCAAAGTTTGAATAATTTCTTATCTATTTATTTTGAATATTTTCATCTCTTTTTTTTTTTCCCCTTCCTTCTCTGTGTCTTCCTTTATTACTTTTTTTTTTTTTTTTAGTGGTGTGGAATTTGTGTTGTGCTAGAATGTCTTTGGAAATTAAGTCACTATATTGCAAAAACCTGAATGTATACAAGGATAAACTGAATTTATAACTGAGTTTATTAACATCTTTCCCTCCCATTAAAAGAGTAACAGTCTCTAGGAGACGGGACAGAGAGTAAAGGAGAAAGTTAAGCCAACACTCTTTCTGAAATAGTGTTGAATCTGTAAATGAAATGCTGGAACCATGGAAAAGAATGGGGAAACTATCTGATTTCAGCAGAGTGTGAATTTTATCACCACTTTAATGAGACAACTAAAGAGAATTACATTAAACAAATCTCTTGTTTTTCAAAAATGCAGTCTTCAGACTCACTTTTACATATCACTGTTTAACCTGTCCTTATTTTATCATCCCAGAACATGTTTCACTAATGGCAGCACTAAAAAGAAACCTAAAATATTGTGTGGATCACAAAAGTAAATGTGGGAGAGAAAAGGGATATTTCAACTTAAAACAAAAATATTTTTTTAACAAACTGCTATTCCCATGTTTTTTTCCTTTTATCTCTGAGCATTATAGCAGACTTTATTTTAATGTGATACTTCCTAAATGGCAGTAAATAAGTGTGAATGACAGTGAAGTTAAGGAACACTATTCTATACCACTTGATTTTCATATTACAGCAGCAATGGGACTCTAGCAACTCCCACATATAATTTTCCTTTTGTTCATTTTTTTACCAAACTTGCAGAGACAGTGTTGTCAGCTCTTATGTTGCTGTCATAAATCTCTTGATAGCTAATGTTTTACAAAAGTATCTAGTCCTTGAAAGTTATGATTATGTAAATAATTTCATATTTCATTAAAAAGCTTGTCTAGTGTCTAATCTTTTCAGCTCTGAAGATCTAAATAGACCTCTCCTCAGAAGGAAGAATTAGAGCCTTTTGTTGGCTTTCAAATCTCATTATTTTTAGACATTTGCGATCAGGAATTATGAATGTTTGGGCAGCCTTCCCCTATATCATAAGATCTATTTCAGTAGGACTCTGACTTAATTCTTCTTTCCTGGATGCCTTTTTTTCTCTGTCTATAATTCATTCTTTTCCTTCCTATGCCATTTTCCTTTAGTAACACTTCAAAAACTTGACTAGGTGCCAGTATCCACTTCCACAGAATTATTCATCTTACATTCACACTGATGATACTAAGATATGGATTGTGTCATGTGAGATGACACTTTGGAGAAAATGGGAACATCCAAATGACTCCTTGTCTCTCCCTGTTTTTTATCGGTTTATTGATACTCCAGCTCCACTGGTCAAAGGAGATATTTTTTTCTAATTTGTAGGATGTCTTGTCCTTCAAAAGTGGTTAAAACTTCTCCAGCCAATAGCTAATAAGCTTTTTTTCTGCTCTTTTAAATTCATAATTGCAGGCTTTATTCCCTATAGAAACTCGCTTGAAACATACATAACAAATTTAAAGATTAATAGGTAACTCTTTAGAGCTTGGTGTTAAAAAAATGTAGCAGTAGTACTAACAACAACAACAACAACAACAATACTAATAATAATGTCATATAACAAATTAAGGAAAAAAATCTGTTGTACTCCGTTCTCAGATGTATCTGTGTATAAATCAACAGAATGAAAGAAGTAATTCAGTAGGAGGGAATTTGCAATACACAGTATTACACGAGAATCATCTTACTGTACATTTTATTGGCAATAAAAAGGGAATAAAACTCAATAAAAAGGAAAATGTCTTAAAAAAATAAAAGCCTTATGACTTTTTTTTCTGTGTGCTATTTTATGCAGTATCATTAGAATTTTCATTTCTAGACAACTAGAATGACTAAGGAAAACATTTTCTCATGCATCAACACTTTTTTTTCCATTATGTTTTTCTGGTGTTATATGACATTTTCTACCCATTCTGGTAGATGGAATATCTAGACTATTATGTAGAAAGGGCTTCTGTTTTGTCAAACACTTTATTTAAGTAAACAAAGGAGCAATCTCTCATTTTGTATTCTTATCATAAAAGCATAGATACACACACAGACACACATTTATATATATGCATATGTGCATAAGCACAGATAATCTTTTTTCAATAGCATTTCAAGGTATTGTTCTGGCAAGAATGTTTTCCTTTACCCTTGACTTATGTTAAGTATTCCACTCAGGTTATGGAAGATGGTAGTCTGATTGCCTGCCCTATTTTTCTTCGCCAGAACAGATAGACTATGCTTATCTATTAAAAGCACTCTGGAGCTACATTAAGCTTGGATACCTGTGGAGCTTGTCAGCACAGGTTCTCACACAGGTCACTGGCTGCTGGGGCAGCCTCAAGAACAGAATAACAAGCGCTATTTGATATGGGAAACACACATCTCTATGTCTTTTTCTTATCAGCATACTGATGAGAAATCCTTTGGATAATGAAATAGAAAAGCTCTCTAGGTAATTTCGGTGTCCTTTTTTCGTTTTTTTAACTTTTTTTTTGTCTTTGATACAAATATTTTTCTTCTTGAATCACAGAAAAATTTAACACATTTGTAGTGGTTGGGATACTTAGGTATCTATCACCTCTGGCTCTTGAAGAGGTGTCTCTGTTTAGAAAAGAAAGCTTATAAACATAAGTACATAAATAGTTGATGCCCTGAAAAAAACAGAAGTAATGGAAATCAGATCCATTGGATCATACTATTACTGTAGGTTTCTAGGGATTTTATTTTGTTGTTCAGGCATAGGTGCCTATCGACTTGGGACAACTGAGGAGGCTGTTTAGATATCTACTAAGGTCTAAGTTGAAAGCTCTAGGAGACCTACGGTTTTCTAGAGTCCGAAGCCAGGTGGGAGAGGTCTCAATACCGTAAAATGTACAAGACACTCATATTCAAGAAAATAAATTGCACCCGATTAAGTTTTGCTTTTTGTTACTGTATTGTTATTTCATGGCTTAACCCAGGGCTCAATTCAGGTGCCCATATAGAGGTGATGGTTAAAGGTGGGACTCCTAGTGATAGCCTGCTTAGCCTTAGATGGTCCTCTGGTGGTCGTAGGTTCTCATACAGACTCTGTGTCAGAGCTGATAAACCCATGCAGCTTTCTCATCTTCTACAGAGCATCTCAGATATTACCAGATACTTATGTATGGACAGGTGCACCAAACTTCTGTGTATGCCCCTCTATAAATGTCCATGAAGAAAGTAAACATTCTGAATATACTGGTAATTTTTTTTTTTTTTCAATATTGCATAAGAAGATACTCTCTAACATTCTGAGCCATTCTTGCATAATAATAGGTGCAGAGGATTCTCATGCACTCAATTCTCATGCTTCTGGAACTTCTAGATTCCTTAACTGAAAGCTTTTATCACCCTTTTGCACAGAAAATTTACCAGGACAACCAGAACTACTGTATTATCTTGCAGAGAACAGTGTATACACTGTTTCTATTTTCATATTGAAACACCATGCTGTTTTTGTTTCATATATGTCTGCTGTTTTAAACCCTTGACATTTTAAAGAAAAAAAAAGCTATAAATTTACCCATTAATGTCTTTTCTGGCACTTTCCTTTTAACATAGAACTCTTACATCCACAGTGTGCAGGTTTCAGAGTGTGCCATAATTTTGTTACAGATAAATATTTATCTGAATAGTTAATGTATTTTCTGGCACTTTCCTTTTAACATAGAACTCTTACATCCACAGTGTGCAGGTTTCAGAGTGTGCCATAATTTTGTT
>JAWWMO010000001.1:75571758-75598719 GCA_035047845.1 Dendrocincla fuliginosa | reverse complement strand
AAAGAGAAATATTTATCTGAATATTTATAAACCATAGCAGATGTGCTATCAGTCTATGCTGTATAACCATGATCTTAGACAATTGCCTAAAACAGATTCAGTAATTTTCCAGTATACATCATGTAGTGTCTGGGTATTATCTGAATGACATTCCTTCATTTTACATGGCTGTTTCTTGATTCATTGAAAATATTTGAGGGAGTATTTCCCAAACTACAATTCCATTAAGAAGACAATGAATAATTATGATAACATAGAAGCAAGTGAATCTTCATTGTAATAATTTTGTATTTTTTCCCTAAAGTTTAAAGAGCTAGCCAGTTTGACTCTTTTCTTCTCTCCCTTAAAAACCCTTCTTTGAAGCACTAAGATTAGGTCTAAATTACGAGAATAAATGCATACACTGAATGGCTGTACCATAACATTTCAGGCAATATTATTTTTTTCCATCTTGTTGTAGACACTAATAAATTAGAGTGTCTAAACCCACACATATGTGCCTTTTGACCACAGATTTATCTTCAGGCAAGATTCCCCAGTAAGAGAATAGATTGCCTTCTGTAGATGTTTCTAAGATGAATAGGTGACATCTAGCCTCCAAACTGCTGGTTTCAATATGGCACTGGACTTTGAAATCTAGATAGATTCTGTCTGTTCCAGTAAATAAAAAGGGGTCAGGCATCAGTCCTGGGCCTTGGAGTCAAGTGCTACAGGCTTGACCCATTCATCTCCTAGCTACACTGCTTAGACCTATTCTCTTCTACAGCAAGTTTTTCTTCCAAAAGCAAGGTCTGCGTGGTCTAAACTAAAGACAGAGAGGAACCTAAGAGTTAAGAAGCAAGTTCAGTTGAGCATCCAGTGCTCAATTTCACTCCCTATACTACCTGGCAGTATAGGTGAATGCATTTGTAATGAAAATGAAGGTACCACAGATTTGTGCAAATGCTTTAAATGAAAGATAAAAAACAAAAACAAAAAAAAAAAAAAGAAAAATTATTTCTTTGTATATATTCAGAATTATTCAGAATTAGATGATTGTTGACCTTTTTATGGAAAGTGATGATTTAGGGAACCTCTTGCCTAAACAGTACATAAAGCATCTTCTATGGAACAGTGCCTCCTATGGTGAATTAAGGATATCTAATGTTTTTCCTATACAATAATAGTATATATTAACTTGCAAGACATTAATAAGTAATTATTTCTATTATGAGATAAAATAAAGATAAAAATATTAAAATATGTTTAAGAAAGCATTTTGCATAATCCTAGTTTAGATAGGGAATTTTAAAGTCTTCAGGTCAGGGGATTTTAAAATTCCATTTCTGACATAATATTTGGATTTTAGCAACAGTGTCCCACCTTCTCTCCAGCGTCCCACTTCACCATCCCCCCTCCCCACCACCCCCAGCATATGCATCCTCAGCAAAGTACAGGCAAAATCCTACCAAACCAGGGCAGTAGCAACAATTGCTCTAGGAATATTCCCAGAAGGTGGAGGTTAGTTTGCTAATGAGTATATGCCAAACAGGCTCTGTACCTTCCAACAACTGAAGAAATTGTTGGAAGAGTGAAGAGACATATATTAAGGGATTTCTAACATTATTTTCAAGAGTCTTAATCCCCTGTGAAGGGACTTGATCTGAAATATGTTATGCAAATGTTTATATGACCCTATTAACAAAGTCTATCTTTAGTTGTAAGTTTGTTTCTTCTCCTGAAGTATACCTTCTTGATTCCTTATTTTATAAAGGCCAGGTCACAGTTTCTGGCATTCTATTATCAGAGAAGTGTTCACCTTCTATGATACTGTTCATAAGTGTTTAACATTCAGCTAGAATAGTGCTCTTATTCAATTGGAGATGATGAATAATTCATACAGTCTGATTTAACTTTTTTTTCTTAACATTAGATGATGGTTTAGAGTGCAATTAAAGATTTCTTAGATACTGACGTTCAAGGCTGTGCTTGCTAACATCCAGAAAATGTACAAAACACACACTTTCACAGTTAATTTAATGCAGTAGCCACTCTTTGTCACTCTTATGATATATAAAATTGTACTGCATGTGTTTATGGCTTCCCTAGATATTTAGAGCCCACTCAGGAAGGCTAGCATGGAAATTTAAGGTGAAAGGTTTCTTAATAACCCATCATCAGGTTTGACAACCTTGGCATTTCCACATTGGCTTTGGGAAGACTTCCAGACTGCTAATTTCATTTTATGTCTGGGTACACTGCCTTTTCCTTTTTGCATAATGATTTTAGATATTATGTCCTATACAGTCTAAAACCAAGGCCCAAGACTGAACTGAGATCTATTATGAAACACTAATAATAATCCTATTAAGGGTGCCACCCTTTTAAACTGTGCCAGGGTTCAATCCTTTGTTCTGTTCCAGATTCTACCATAGATTTTACATAAACTTAGGAGAACAACTTGAGATCAACCTTTCCATATCAGATTTGTAAGTATGTGCCTATTTCTCTTGAGTAAAATGTTTATAATTCCTTGTGCCCCAGAAGGTGTGAGGCCTTGAGTGTTTAACACTTGTTGACATCAGACTGAACTGGGGCATCAGAAGCTATTATGGCATAGGATGGTTCATCTTCTCTCCAGAAAGCAGGAAATCCTGTAACAAGGACAAAACTTTATGCAAATTTTCATAGGCTGCTGTGAGATTGCATTTTCATCTGCAGTTTGGTTGTTCCTGCCACAAGGGCACACTTAGTATGTGTCTATACACAGCTTGGGATGCTTCAGATGGCCCAATGTTTTTATGATACTAAATGTATGTCAACTAGGCTGTTGTCACTTTTACTGAACATAAAATTGTGCAATTATAGTAGTTTTGCTGTTGTTGTTGGGGTTTTGGGGGATTTTTTCCTTTTTTTTTTTCTGAACACTTAGAGAAGGCTTTGCAGTACACACTTGGAAACATCAGATTAAAGTTCTTGCAGAGTACTTATCATCAGCAAATTCCATCAACCTTGAGATTCAATGACAGCTTTACTCCCAGAGTTTTAAACCCATTTCAGTTATCTGATTTTCATGTTGCTGCTAATGGATCCCCCTGGCAAAGTTAAGTATTGTGGCCTAAAATACACTTCTTTCTTATTTTCTGAAGCTTTCTACTCTGGGAGGTGGCAGTGGACAGCAAATTTTCTTTAAGAACAATGCCTGTTGTGTTGCATAGGTCAGGCAACCATATTGCTTTAGGGAGTGCCACCAATGTTCATTTTTTTTCTTTCTGGGAACTCATTTATCTTCAAGGAGTCAACATCTTTCTGAGCTAGAGTCAACTCGATGTGGTTGTCATCAGAATGCTGCTGAGCTAGCTCAGGTCTGCTATCTTCTTGTTTTACAAATTATGATGAATGAAACTTACTTCCTGACAATAAGGCTAATGATTTAGGGCTGCAACTGCTTTGAAGGTTTCCCAAATAATTTATTTGCAAGCTGATTTACACTATTATAAACTATGGAATCTCAGAATATATTTGGTGACAAATCCTGCAGTCTTCATTCTGCTCTCAAGCAAAATAGTGAAATACTACACTTTTTCTCACTTCTCACATTGCATGGAAAATAGGGTTAATTACAATATAATAATTTATATTAGAATACTGTATCCTTTATTAATGGCAATTTATACTACATGTATGATATATAATTAATTATAAAATTATAATATACAAATGTGCTTTTAGTATAGCATATATATTTTTTTTTTGGAAATGTTAGGAACTGTATTGTCCAGATTCTTTTGAGAGTGTCACATACACAATTATTCTTCACAAAACTCCTCAAGCTTCTGAATTTGCTTTCTGCAATTATAAATCATTCCATCAGCACAGCAAAAATTATCATAGTTTCCTACCCTACTGTTCTACCTCATGCTGCCTAACAAACCATACCAGAACAGCTGGGAAAACAGGAGAAAAAACTGATTACAGGAGAGCAGACAATACTTAAGAGGAAAGACACAGTTTAATCAGAAAGGAATTTTGAAGAAATTCTAATTTTTTGGGTTCTTAATCTGCAGGAATCCATAATCTTCTCTGAAGAATCAAAAGCAAGTGGAAGTTTATAAAGTATATAACTAATAGGACTCTTAAAATGAAGGCATAAAATGAGTTATGTCAAAAGCAACAATAAAAAAAATAACCAAAACAAAATTAAACCAGCCAACATAATAGTTGAAGTTTCTGAGGATTTGCTGATATGATGTGTCTCTAATGACTTGCTGGATCTTCAGAGAGATTTATAAACTTTGGCCCAGCCCAACTGTGTTCCCATTTAACTGTTAAACAATTAGATTGTCAAAACCTTTTACATCCAGAGTGGAAATTATAGGGGTGAATTACTATTGATAAATTTGACCAGAGTTGGTGTAGGGATTCATTACACTAGATTACACCAAGTGGAACTAAGTTGACTTTCACAAGTGGACAGAAAGGTAATTCCTGCTTGTTTAAATGAGTTACTCATAAAACACATAGTCTTGCCCCCCCTAAACTGCAGGTCAGAAACACAGTCAGAGTTAAACTTTTAGATCTGTGAGGTTTTGATCATATCATCCTCATTATCTTCAATAGGATTTGTACTGTCAACCCAAAAGACATCCTGTGGACAGTATTAAGAGGTGGGCTGGATAGAGGATTTCTAAAATCCTTTGTAACATGCCTGCTTCTTATATTTTAGCTGAAAGTCGAGTAGTATAATTAAAATATCTCAATGGGTACCATGAAGAATATTTCACATGCTGATGAGCTTCATATATTCCAGGGTCTAATGAAAGATATAAGAGAGGATAAAATGTATTATAGATAAGAAAGTCTGATCAAAATAGAAGTTATGGGTTCATTTTTGTGAGTCATTCTCTGTGCTTACTGCAGAGAATATTTTGAGTTATTCCATACATTTAAAATTACCAAATGCTTTATACTGCTTTTTTTTCCACTCAGCAAAGGTCTAAAAAACCCCAAGATTCACCCAAGAGGCTATTCTTGCTGTTTTGGCAACTTCCCAGTGCAGTGGCTTTTTTTCTCAGTGGAGGGATTAAAATGATGTTGGCACAAATACAGCAAAAGGTAGGCATGTCTCATAACAATATAGATGGACAGCAAGAATGGCAAATGATGGAAAAGAATTCCCCAGTCAATTAGAAGCCTTCCTAAGCAACCTGCTCTATATGAACACAGCTACTGAATGTCTGCCTAAAATTAATTCTAATGTAACAACAGGAGAAGTGAATTGTAGTAATCTATGGCTTTGCTCTAAGGAAAATGTGTCACCAGCCCTATGACATTTAAACTAAATATAGAGGCTGTCAGTTTAAATGCCTCAGCTGATCTCAACTACTGACATAAAGCAAAGAGACAGAACAGGTCTCTAAGATACTTAGGAGTCAAATGGTGAAAGGTTTTATGGGCAAAATACAGTACCTTGAACTGTACTTAGAAAAAAAATTGGAAGACAGAGAAATTGTTATAGGGCTGGTGCAACAGTTCTTCACACAAAAATCACGGCTGGTAGCAGAGCAAGCATATTTTTTCAGAAATATATCTGAGAGGTTTTCAGAGGCAGATTTCACTCCAGTTGTGCACATCTGCAAGTGCTCCACTGGTGACTCTGGTAGCATTTTGTGAACAAAAATGCCAGCACATACTTGCATCAAGACCACATGCATTCTGATAAAAGCTGATTCAAACACTGAAGGTACTTCAAGGCAAACTGAGAAAAACTGCTGCAACACACTTATGAAACACCCATTCTTTTGTAATTAGATATATGACTTCTCTTTGTTTCTGGGACAAGACCAAGGTATATTTATTATATCAGTATAGATCTCATAACAGTAGATTCATTCACCTCTCTAAAAATCCATGACAAATGTCACACACAAAACCCCCAAACATTTCAAAACCCATTAAACTATTTATTTAAGAAATTTAACAAAGAGGAGAAGAATATATAACTCATCCTTCTGGACTGTTTACATGCTAAATATTATTATAACTTACTGCTGATTAGCTGTAAAAACATATTCTTTTTAATTAAGTATTTAAAATACCCACCTTACTGCTTAGTGTATATCCACCTTACTGTTGCAAAAAAATGTTTTTCTGCAGACACATTTTGACACAATGTCTAAATTTTAGAAATAAAAAAAACAAATAAAACGATCTCTTATTTTGGCTGTCAGATGCTGACATCGACCAGTGAACTAGAAAGAAATGTCTTGAAGTTTCTGAAAATTCTTCAGGTACATTCTTTAAAAATTCAACTATTTCCTCTAGAATTCTTTAACTTGCTAAATAGTTCTCCTTTTTCCATATGTCTAGTGTTCTTCTTTAGTATGTGTTTGACAAACCTGTAAAACAAAAATTCCTACAGATATCTTGAGTTCTGTTCTCCTAGCCTTACTGAAAAGTATTTTCTTTCTCCTTTACAAATATTTTGGTGAACAGTAAAAGATAACTGACACGACAGGTCTACTTAAATTTCCATGCACCTAAGCATCTACTTTAAAAGAATTTCAAGTTTAAGAATTGTTTTAAAGTGTTTTTAATTTTCCTGATCTGTTAATTAGTGAGTTCTTGTTGATTAGATCTGGTCATTTTACTTAGGTGACAAGAGGTCAGTGAAATGTTTCTTTTCTGAAAAGAAGAATATTATCTCCATAGAGTAATTCATGCTAATTCATGGTTATGTGGCCTCTCAATCCACTAATTAAATTAATGATTCTTCACTGCTTTCACCCATGTACCCTTAATTAAAAAAAGTTGAGAACGAGGGACCAAAAAAATCCCTTATGGCATTATCAGTGTTGTGCTCAAGAGACGTACTTAATAAGAGCTCTTGCTAATGTATTGTTAATAAAACCTAGTCATTTTCTCAAAATGTGTATGACAATGTGGACAATTGTGAATTTTCTGACTTATAAAATTTATTCACTATTCTCTGTTTCAGCCTTGATGATGAATGCTTCATACCTCCAGTAGCAGTATGGTGGAATATTCAAAAGGAAAAACTGCAAATCTGAGTTTGATTGCATCAGAACATATTTGATCAGAAGTCATGGTAAATAGTTGCTCCTCTGCTGATGAGTTTGGCATAGCTAAAACTCTGTGTCAAATGAGTTCAGTGTGTTTTCTTGACAGACCTGTCTGAAGTCTATTAAAGAAAATATTTACTTAACATATGATTTAGTTTGTTTTTTACTGGATCATTTTCTGAGGCTGTTGATGTAGCCTAGATGAAATACTAAATCCTAGAGAGTAAAGAACTAAAAGTAAAAAATAGACACTTTCCATTACCATGCAAAGAATAAGAAAGTGAAGGTATTTGGAATAAAACAAATGGCGCCTAGAGATTCCAGGACAGTGAAATTGTTGAGGTCTCCTAAATTATTGGCTTATTCTGTTCCAATTTCCCTAGTCTTAAGAGAAATTAGGGCTCTGCACAAGCTCTGCTTTAGTCCATAATGTGTAAATGCCATCATCCCGGATAATTCCTGCTGGGAATGTACCAGGTGGCTGGTGTTGAACCCCTGCCTGAGGTACCCTTCAAAGTGCCTTGAGTACAGCAGCAGGGACCAGTCAGAAGTGATACAGCCCTGAAGGTACTTAGATAACCAAAGGAATAACGACACGAAAAAAATAGCTAGAAATGGCAAGACTTTTATTTACAAACATCTAAATTATCTGAGTTTGCCAGTGGCTCCCTGCATGCAGCTGCAGACAAAGAAATATTCAAATTTTATTCGCAGGAAAAACTCTTAATTCTTGCCATTTCAAGATGAATAATAGAGCTGTAAGTCCTTCCTTTCAAGGACAGCACAATCAGTCATTTCTCAGTTGCCCTCATTCACACAGAATCATCTGACTCCCTCTTGGTAGGAGTTCCCAGGTTTCCCCTTTAGGAACTAAATTAATGCTCTGCATATGGATTTTAGTGGCTGAATTCCAAACTCTTTGTGTTCATTGGCAATCCATTATATCAGTATATAACCAGAATAACTTCATTCAACTCCATGACTACTTTTCACTGAATGCTTTAAATACTCTATGCTGTATTGCATTTCTACTAATAAGAAAAAGGCACAAGCTGTTCACACAAAAATATATTAATGCATGGAACTAGGGACATTTAATTAAATGAATGTATGAAAACAATAACAGTTATAAAGATTAATAAACAATTCTACTCTCTTCATAGTGGATATATTGCAAAATATTTACTAAGTTTGGTTTTTTTTAAAGGATTTTATTTAAAATATTTCTGTATTACTAATATAAAAATTACAGTTAATGGCAGTTTTAGAACTGAATGACAGAACACTTCTTCCAACTTTCAATTCCTCCACAGTTTTTTAGTGGTGGAAAATATCTATGTCTTGCTTGCTATTTTTCATCCTTACAATTAATAGAAGTTAATAAAAATGGTGACAAAGCATGATTATTTTTTCACAGACATGTGGGATTTTTCTCCATATCATGTTTACATTCACTTGTTAAAGTCTAATTTATCCTGGATGAGGAGACTTCTTGAAGATAATATATGTCAGCAATGAATCCTAGGTGTTTTAGTAAAACTAACCCATAATTTCTTTCTTTGGATTGTTCCAAGGTGATCTTCCTCCTTCCAAACCCTTTGTTTATTATTCTGGCCTTTCAGAATGTGGGTTTTTTTGCCGCCCAGAGATTAGCTTTATTTTGCTTTAGTTCCCAGAAATAGCAACAAATAAGGACAGAAGACTGTCAGCAACTACAAAGCAGGGTCAGAAATATAAAAGTAAGTACAGTAGGGAAAAAGTAATTGCAGCAGCACCACCTCAAATATCTTAAATTTTTGTAGGACTTTAACTCATTACAAATAACAGTATTATACATACTTTATATGCACTTTTAATTGGCATCTGGAGAAGCTAGACACATTAAGCCAATTTATTTCTTTATTCTATAATCATTTCTTTCAAATCCTTAGGAAGTCATGATTCTTCTTGAAACTTCATTTTGCATCTTTTCAGCAATTGTTATTTCCATTAGAAATATTCACAATAGCTAGGAATTTCCTCTACAAAAGCTTACTAATACTTATCCAACTGCTGGCTAATTTGAATGACATTCAAAACAGGCCTCCTCATCACTTTTGATTTGAGGATGAATTCTTTAAATTACGTTAGGAAATTAAAGAGACAATGAGAGAATTAATTGAATTTGATCTTCATTAATTTGGATCCAAAAAGAGGAACATATTATGCCTATATTACTGCTAATTTTTTTATTTGATCACTTTTCTGGCACAAAGGATTTTAGTTACACCCTCATAACTTTTCAATGTGGATTTTTTTACCTTTCTTTTCAAACACCTGTTTTGAAATAATATTTATTATTCAATGCAAAACAAAATTAGTGAGAGTCCACAATCAAAAGTTTGATGGCACCATCTGCTTTGGAGACCAAGGACACTTGTTTTATGAAAGAACTCATGCTGTACTGTGAAAACCCAGAATAACCTTTTTGACAAATACACAAGGTAAATACTCATGCTATGCAATATATGTGTAAGACAGAAGCCACTTCCAGCAAACACCTTGAGCAAATCAATTGGACAGTACTGGATTTACCTCTCACTTTACCATGGAACCAAGCCAGGATCCTGCTACTTAGCCACCTCCCTTTCATCCCTAGTAAAACATGCACACACACAACCAGCAGCTCTTTGTCACAATGACTTCCACAAAAAAAAAAAAAAAATTTCCAAGTAAACTGGAAGATTACACCCAAATTCTAGTATTGCTTATTTGGCTGGAGATAAGCTTGGTCTCATGAATTATGCACTGAAATAAAAATAAAATATAAAAAAAAAAATAAAAAGGCAGAGAATGAGACTTCTTACGATAAGCAAAAGCATTTAAGCTGCTTTTCAGCATCTGCTTCAACGCAGTCCTTTGCTCTACACAGTACCTGTATTCAATTGGCCTCACTAGTTCAGATCACTAAAGGCAGGTCTTTAAGATGGTTTATCAATTAAAGAGGATAATAAGTGTGTCTGAGGAGGAGAATAAAAAAAAAAAAGTAATAATGTTTAGAGCTGATCTACAAGTGGCAAAACCTGTGCTCCAGGTCTTCCTTCTCTTAAGCAGTCTTCAGGTAGTCTACCCTTTGGTATGATGAAGACTCAAATGAGATGATTCTTATGCCCTTCACTTAAGTTGAAAGACGGTACCCCATATGCACAAGTCCAGGGATATAATATAGTAGTGCAGATTTGCAGTTGAAAAAATAAAAAAATTCTGATTTATATTCCAAAACTTGTTTCTTATGTTAAAAAACCCACTAAACACATAAACAGTATTTACAGCACAGAACATCATGTGTTCAGAACACCAAAAGAAACATATTCTAAGGACAGATCAAAAGTTTAATGATGTCAAGAAATCATTTTTCCACTGTTTTTTTTCTGAGATTTTGAGCAAGACCCCACAAAAAGGATTCAGATTCTGTGAATTTTTTCATCTTAGATGTTCTCAGCATTCATATCACAATATACTCCTTTATAGAGAGATAAATTGATAATTTTTGTCTTCTTGATACATAAATACACGATTCTATGCTCTTTTTCCTTGTACTGGTCTTAAACTGAGTCATTTATGTATTCATTCACTTGTCTTTTATAAGGAGCTCTTTGGTTTTAAAACTATTGAGGTGTTAATTTTGTGATTAAAAGGTAATTATGATATTCCTAACCCCTGGTGCATTATTTTCTCTTAGCTGAAGATCATAAAAAAGGGACAGTGGGGGACATCTGAACTTAATTTTTTAAATTAAAAACTTAGCAGGTCACCTTTTAATAGATTTACCTATGCACAGGGATTTATATATATTCAGTAAAGACATAAAAGTAGAGATGGCAATTAAGATTGTCCTATGGGATATTATCATATGCAGTCTTCTTTCCCCATCTGCAGAAAGCTGACTTTCCTATCAGATGTCAAACACGCTAAGTGCCACTGTCAATAGACGTTAAAGGAGTAATCAGTTTTTAAGACATGCACAGCTCTGTGCATGATTGGATCCTAGATACAATGAAGAGTCTTCTCAGATTGCAAATTATACTTGGACCATATAAAGAAAAAAAAGATGGAGACAATTTTACTGTTCCTCTACATGTGGCAAAAGACAGAACTGGCAATACTCTCATGAAAATTCAGCCCTGGAACATCTCCATCCAGGGAGCTGAGTAGAAGAGAAGAACTGATAAAAAGTGTATTTGATCAAGCTAGCCTGGGATAAATGATTCAGCAGATGTTCAAAACACCAAATGCTCTTGTTTCTTAATATATAGATGATTGTACAGTCTTAAATAAAATGTCTAGAATAGAGGATGGGAATCACATATCTTGTTAAGACAGCTGGACAGCTTTCTAATTAGTCCTAGGTGAGGCAAAAATCTCCCTCAGAACTAGGCAGAACAAAACTCCCCTTTTATTGTATCTTTAGCTTTTTTTTAATCAGATTTTTAATTTGCCATTTGTAGGCATTTTGCATAGTGCATCAGAGAGAGGCTGATTTCAAGAAACATAAATACAGGTATCCAGTAAAGCATTAGAGCAATGCAGTGCTCCTAGGTTGAGAATTAGTCTGAACTTTATGAAAAGTGTCATGTCCAAGCCATGTAATTACAGGAACAGCTGAAGAATAAGCCCTTATGGCAAAAGTCATGATTCCTTTTTAATCACTAGTCTTCAAAATCATACAACATTCTTTAGTTTTAAGAAGGAAGTAAATTATTGAAATGCAGGTCCATTATTAAAATGCTAATGAACTCAAAATGGGGACTACCACAAGTAATGAAAATGATTCCCCAATTTTCCTTAATTTCCTGATTTTAGGAGTTGTATTCATTATTGCTTTAGGAGAGTTTAAATGCTTGGTTTCAGTGATTTATATCTCCGTAACAATATGTTTGATGTGTTGGCTGCCTCAGTATCTCTCTTTAAGGTGCCTTATACACGTGACAACCTTCAACAGTGTTTTTTTTGTTTGTTTGCTTGCTTTTTGGTTTGTTTTTATTGGAACCAGGATACCTGTACTCAGAAAGGCTGTTGACGTAATCCTGAACAATAAATAGTTGTACTGGGAATTAATAAAGGACTTTGAAATGGAGCACAGATATAACAAAAAATTATATCACAATAGATAAAAGGTAGAGCAGTGCTTTTCTCACAGGGATTTTGAAAAGGAGTTCAATTACAGTGTTATGCACTTTAATCATTATTTTCTATTTGCTATAACTAAATCAGAAAGAAATTTATGAAGTCAACTGATGAATAGCATTCATCATTTTAGGCTACATTAACCCTCAAACTTCTACAAGGATAAGAGCCATTCACCTCGATATGTCCAACTGAGGCCACTTTTAAGAGCTTTAGAGCACCATAAAAAAGAAACATACGTACTTGCCAATGGAACATTCTCTGTTTATTCTTATACATAGAGAACAAAGGACCATTGCTTCATATTTATTTTTTAAAAATTAAATCTGCAAAGGATTTTATTATTCATCTCTTATCAGATTAACAATCATTACTTTCAGTACAAACGATGCTTGGGATCTAGAGTTGTCTTGGAGTACTCTTGTGGACACTGAGAGAAGTACTTATCTCTAGGACACAACTTTGAGTGTCCACTTGCATTTCCCTGTAGAGATACAGATACAAAAATGTCAGTGTCCAGTATGTAAAATAAAGTGAAATGAGTTCTGGGCTCCCCAGTACAAGAGAGACATGGACCTCCCAGACCAGATCCTGCAGAGAGCCACTAAGCTGGTCAAGGGTCTGGAGAATCTCTCTTACGAGGAAAGGCTGAAGAAGCCATTCAGCCTCAAGAAGAGGTGACTAAGAGGGGACCTAATTAATGTGTATATATATCTAAAGCATGGGGTGCAAAGAAGATGGAGCCAGGCTCTTCTCAGTGGTGCCAAACATTAGGACAAGAGGCAATGGGCAGAAACTGATGCACATGAAGTTCCACCTGAACACAAGGAACAACTTTTTTACTGTAAGAGTGACCACACACTGGAACAGATTGTCCAGAGAGGCTGTGGAGTCTCCCTCACTGGAGATATTCAAGAACTGTCTGGACACAATCCTGTGCAATGTGCTGTAGGATGACCTGCTTGAGCAGGGAGACTGGACCAGGTGATCCACTGTGGTGCCTTTCAAGTTCACTGATCCTGTGATTCTGCAAGTCCATGTGACAGTGGTTAGTATGCACATTCCTTTTGAATCTTTAAAAAGCACTCAGCCTCGACTCCAACCCTTTGTGATTTGAAGTGGTGGATTCCACAGGTTCTTATTATGCACAGCCACGTCATGCCTCTTGCAAGGGAAAATCAGACAAGTAGGATTAGCCCTTCCTTTAAGGCAAAAATGTTTCTGGTCTTAAGAGAAAAGAACATTTCTTCAGGATTACGGGACACCAGTGAGCTAGCCTGAGCAGTAGGTGCAACTTTGATTGGTGGCCAAGTACTTAAATGTTTTGACTAACAGACCACAGAGCATATGCAACAAGCACAATGCATCCAGAACAAGTAAAGCATACTGTATGTGTTCTGGCCATCTGTGCAGCTCTCAGGCAATTGCTCAAGGGCATTCCAATATGTCAGGCTAGTGGTGTGTGCCTTGTATATGACACGCTCCAAGCTTTCTTGAAAGCAGCACTCAAAAAGCAGAAATGGCAGAGATCAATCTCATATAACCTGTGCCTTGCCTCAGTTAGATTGCTCGTTACCAGCTATTGTTTTACCACCATGGGAAGGGTCATACACCAAAGACTACAATATAACCCAAAATGTACCTTCTGTGTAGTTCACACATCTTTTGAGTTTATTTGCTTCCCCTAATTTAAACAGTCAAAATAACTTAAATATTTCCTTCCTTGGAATCCTTTCTATTTTTTTTTTTTTTTAATGTTTCGATAGATTCTTTCTGGACACACACATTCCAAAGAGCTGCAGGAAGGTGAATAACCTGTTTTTCAGAACAGGCTTCTGTCTTGTTTTCAGCAGTGTCATTTGGACCCAGACACTGATTGCTAGGACAACTACTTTAGTGGAGAGGTTGTGAACAGCCCTAGGATAAGAAGACAATTCATCATTAATATACCTTGGGGGTTGTGTTAGTTTCTGGATCTATTCAGAATGAAGCCTTTGGGTGCAATTGGAGTTGATTTGTGTAGCAATTAATCTCTTCCTTTCCAAAAGATTTCTTGCTAGACTCATATCCAGAGCAGTTCTATAAATGTGGTGCATACATACTGCTGCCACAAGGCATGGAAGAGACTGCATGCACTGCAATCAATAGTAAGATGTTGGTCACCTTTATTCAACTGATGAAAGCTGATTTTTTGAAAGATACATGGAAAAAAGTTCTTTAAAATACTTTGTCATACATGAAAGAAGACTTACTTCTCATGTCACAACTCTTCCCTCTTGTGTGATTGATTTTTTTTTGTTTCAGCTATGACCTTTGCTGGTCACCATAATTTTATAAAATAGCAAGGCTTTACTTTAATGTCTTGTATAAGAAGTGAACGTAGCTTGCAAAATAGAATTACTGTAATTCCTTGCTGCTTGCTTACCTGAACTTTGTCTGGGAGCTGTGTGTGATTCTCACCCTACATCATCAGTTCTAGTGTTGCTGAAAAGGAATTCATGTATGTAGGACTTTGCCCAAACTGTTCACTTCTTCCTACTTTAAAAAAAAAGAATAAAAAAAAGAATAAAATAATAATACCAACAAAAAAAACTGCCTAGGTGTGCATTTAATTTTTTCCTACTGCTCCTCACTGTCCATGATTCCTCAGAAATAGAATTGTGAAATCATAGAATAGCTCAGGTCTGAAGGAACCTTGTAAAATCATATGGTCCAACCATGAGTCCATGTGGCCTCTGTCATCTTGGTAGATGCCCTTTACGTACTGGAAAACTGTGGTAAGATTCTCCTGAACCTAGAATCATAGAATCTTAGAATCAGCTGGGTTGGAAGAGACCTCTGAGATCATCAAGTCCAACCCTTGATCTAACACCCTGTGATTACTAGTTCATGGCACTAAGTGCCATAGCCAGTCTCATCTTAAAAACTTCCAGGGATGGTGAATCCACCACCTCTCTAGGCAGGCTATTCCAATGCTTTCCAAAATCTTCCCTTCCCTATGATGAAAAGACCTAACTGGTGTCTCCATTTAGTAAGTATACTGAAATACGCAGTTACTAGGCTCTTGAGTATCACTAACTTGCAGACCTATCACTAACTTGAAAACAGGAGGACACCTTTTGTCCTTCACACCTTTAAAAATCTCTTCTCCCTATTAAACAGAGATATTAACATCTTGGGCGGCACAGCATCTCAGTTGACTGATTTGCACATGCTCAACTTTACCTTAACAGGGTTTTTTTCCTTGCTAATTATTCATATTACTTCTTTTCTGAGGAGAATTTTCAAATTAAAATAATGTCTGCTATATTTTATCATTTTTTTCATTGCCTGCACTATTTTATTCTTTTACTAGATCTACTTTCTCCCCAGCAATGCTTTTAACACTGATGTATTTATATGAGACTGTCTCTTTTCCATTGACCTCTATGGTTAGCCTCAACACATTTTGATTTTTTGCTGCCTTTATCTTATCCTCAATTGCAATAATATGCATAATATTACCTATAATCCAGATAGCATTATTATCATTGCAAGTCAATGAATGCTTTCACCTTAGGTAATAGTCTTTGCTGGGAAGTAAATTCAAAGATAAATGTGTTAAGGATGCATAAATTATTTTGCTTGAAACCTCAGCAGGTACTGAGTCACAATCCATTAATCTTTTCATATACTCCTCAGCACGAACAATTACTATCTCACTATAATGAGTCTATAAAAGAAAGTCTAGTGATACTTAACATTAAAATTTAAAACAAGCAGAAAATCAAAATTTTAGAGAGTATTCAGAGAACCTTCTGAATCAATAGCCAGAATTAAAATAAATTCAATACATAGAATCTTACCATAAATTGGAAATAATGCATTTTCAATTTTGAATATTATTTCATAAGATCTAAACTGCAAATATGAGCATAATTCTTGCTGGTGATAAATAGATTTATACTGATGTAACTTCATTGACAGCAGCAAGGTTTATTCTGCATAAACCTAGAATAATGCAGTATTAGGTTGTTCCTTCTACTAGCAATGGATGTAGCTATCTATGTAGCCACTGGTTCACTTATAGAAAACAGAACAATGCAAAAATCATATCCAGAAAGATGATTTACTGTTATAAAGCATAATGACCCTCTTGTAAAACTTCATGACAAACGTAGCTGCACTTTTCATAAAATCTAAGTGTGGGTCAACAGGCCTCAGTGTCAGTCAACTCTGTTCCTTTAAATATTGTTGGATAATTTGGGGTAGTTGGTGTTGAAAAAATAAAGTTACATATTATGAAATGTGATTTTTTTTTAATTATGTCTATAAAAAGTCACCCTCTGTCACTACATCAAATTGGATCATAAATCTATATGAAATTGAGGTGCAGCAGTACAGCCATTGGAAAACATGCTCTGGAATTAAAGGTTGCCATTTACCCTTTTGGCCTTGAAAGATGTTAAAGTTTTGATAAACAGGAAATTGGGCTTGGTCTTCTCCAATTTTGTCTCTTAATTGAACCCACAATAAACGGACATAGTATTGACACAAACTAGGAGTTTCAATTGCTTGAAGGTTGATTTGTTTTAATTCAGAGATCATGGGTATTTCGACACTTCTAAGAAGCTCAGTAGTTATAGCACTCAGTCTTCAAGGGCAATTGGAGATCCTTAAAGAAAAGCTCCATCCCTTTTCCATGACAAAATGAGTCGATCACTTAAATTTATTTCTTAATGTTCATTGGTTTTTCAATTATAGTAGAAAAGCTATAACAAATAAAATGAGAAATAAACACTTATAAAGTCAAACAATGCTTTTAGTTTAGAAAAAAAATATACGTCAGGCCTTTCATATTTGTGAGCTCTTGCTGTGCAGGAAAATGGAAGCTGAGTTCCAGATCAATGAGTTTTCTTCAATTATGTCTGGATTGTCATTAAACTCATATTAAAAGATTCAATATAGCATCAGAAGGCTTCAGATCAGGTCTACATTAAAGAGTGAAAGACCATTTTTTTTCTCACATAATTTCCTGAAGTTATCTCTCTCCTATGATTTAGAGATGAATGTATGTAGCCTTTGGACTGTACATTTGTTCTTCCTGGCACTCCTGAATGTCCCAGCATCTTTACAAGCTTTTTAAATGCCATGCTGCAGGAGCTATCTTTATTGGAGCAGTGTGAAAATTGGTCTTACATGATCTTACTTTTCTAAAAGAGTGGACAATGAAAATTAGTTTATCTTGTCTGTTATGGGGATAGGAAGAGAAAAGCACAGTCAAGCACAGCATTGATGTTACTTATCCTACTCTCCCCTTTTCAAACAACTGAGATCATGTTAAGTCGTTCAGCTGAACAGAAAAAAAACAAACAACTTTCATTAATTTCACAAGAATGCACTTAAACTTCATCTGAGAATCAAATTTAATTGAGGTGTAGAGAAAAGTGAAATTCAGGTCATCTTGAGAAGTATACGTGAGATAGCTTAGATACCTTGGATGTTTTGGAATTGCCTTTCCCACTGACTGTAGAAGTTTGGTGACCGATCTAGACATCCAAACTTAGGTGAAACAAATCATAAATCAACAACCTCTGGAAATCTGTAGCATTTTATTCTTGAAAGCAAAATGTACTTGAAGAGAAAATTTATCAAGACCCTGCATTAAAAACATATGATTTGCTAAATTTCCTTTTCCTAACAATAAAATTCTTGTTTCAGCAGTCTGTGAACATATGACTTTAATCAAATGGCATATTAAGTCAGGACAGATGAGCAACTTCAAAAACATACTCAGCAAGAGTCAGCATTTTGCTATAGGAATCATCTGCAATTTTTTCAAGATATAAGTTGTCCAAAATCGTTACACAAAAAATTTAGAATATAATTCTTGCTTTGTCATTTGTGAGAATTTCAGCAAGTTTCTGAGTTATGTTGGATCGACAAGGTAGGTCTCATGGAAAGTTCCTTTTCTCTGATGAGATGAATAATGATGAGATCTGATGTGTTAATGGATCTGAATATGAATTGGAAACTGACTTCCTCCTTGATTTATATGAAAGAGATAATTGGCAGAAATGTCTGAAAATGGTACATACAATACAGAAGTAGGACTGTGACAAACTAGTTCTGTAAACCACATGGTTAAATTTTATAAGTTCATTAAGCACAGAAATTGACTGATTTATTTTATTTTATTTTTTTTATTTGTACTCATTTAGCTTCTCCTTGTTCATCTATGTTTTAGCTATATTTTCCACATTTTCTGCAAGATTTCTTTCATCCTCAGGAAAAATTAAAATCAATATTAGGGGTTAATTAATGACTGTATATACAGTAGAAGGCTCATGAAATAGTACAAGGAATGAATATAAAATCACCTTAGACATATAAACAAAATATTTTCCATATTAAATCATGTATTTCAGAAATATTTCACTTGCCAATTGAATAGATAACTGCTTTTAGACGTTATATTTATCAAAAAAAGTACATTTTTTATTCTATCATTTTAAATTCTCTTAGGAGTTGTAACTCAGAACAAGAATACACAAATAAAGATCATAATATACCAATGTTGACTTAGTAGAATGTGAATAGGTCTTTGTAGAAAAACTAAAATAAAACTTACTGTTTGCAAGCATGCCTGTTTAATTCTTCCTATATTTTCACCAGTCATTCAACTTAGTCAAGTTGAAATAGGCTGATTTTCTAAGTAGGCCTCACTTTTAAGGAAATGAGCACCAAGATGGATAAGTTAAACTTATATACATATAAGCGACACATCTCAAGACACAGCATATTACACCTCAATTTATGCTATCCAGGAAAGACCTTTGCACAGCAAACAGGAAAACCTGGGGTTTGGTGGTGGTTTTTTTTAGATGTGATGTGTCAGATAATTGTTCTAGTTCTTTCTGTAAGTTGCTTCACTTTGTTCTTTCATGCAAAAGATAGGTGAAATCCATAGGCAGGAAGTTTTACACAAATGCTAAAAGTGCACAGCACAGATGTTATAATGCTCAGCATCACTCTGTGCATGCTATTTCATTGTTGACAATGCTGTATGAAGCAGAGATCATTATTGAACTTCTAGAAAGCAAAGGAAAAGGCACAAGTAGAAAGGAAATTAGACGGCTTGTCTACTGCTGTACAAAACACTTGTGACAGCAGCAGAGAAACTTGCCTCCATGCTCAGGCCAGGTGCCTGAACAAGGGAAGGAGAAAGGTGATGCTCTGCCAGAATGAGACAGTCCTGGGGAAAAGAGAGAGAAATATATGTAGAAAGCCCAGTGACTTCACTGAACAAACTGTGCAAAATGGCCTAAGATTAGTTGAGATTATGAGGAGAGAGTTGGAAAACGGTTCATCAGAAAAATATGTCAGTCATAGTCACTTGACTGGTTACAACAGTAGTGAAACCTTCTGCTTATCATCTTACTCAGGATACCTCAGACGTTTTCAAGACTACAAGCTGTCCTCCCAAGCACTGCTTGCTTTCTCCGGTACTGGCATAGTATATCTAGCAGTGTGTCCATAATTCCCAGCCTCCTCAAGTGTAGAATCAAGTCAGAGGTGCTCTTTTTTACCTCTCTTGGTTTGCCTATTAGTCTATTCACTTAGATCTTCCTCCAGTTCTGAGTGGCATCAAACAACTAGTATTTTTGTCTCAACTGGGTTTCCATAACAGCACTACCAGGCTTTTCAGTCAGCTGCTGCTGCTCTTGGTGCTGCTGGCCCTGCCGTACAACATGTGCATACATTAATCCTGGGATGGGCAGGGAACCTACAGAAAGGGTAGTGCAGAGGTGGGGCATTCAAGAAACAAAGAAGAAGAGGAGTTGTGGACAAAAAAATTAATCAGAAATCGTTCCTGGTAACTTCAGAATGAGGTTACACATGAGGATACACAGCTCATATGGAGCTTTCTTTGATAAAAGCACAAATCACTTGCCAAAAAGGAGAGGGAATGCAAAGAGTTTAATTACTATTTCCCAGCACAATAGATTGAAACGTTAGGCCAATATTTAGGTCTTCTGAATTGCTGGTTACAGTAGATTGCACTAGCAATGGCAAAGAAAAGATATATATACTAATTGGTGCTTAAAAGGAATTTATCCCCAGGAGCTAATTTCACTATCTTTAAACTAAAGGTAATAATAACTGCTGCTCAGTTCTGACATATGTAACAGCATTACACTTAAGAGAGATTCATTTGGCTGGTGTTATCAAGTTAAATGGTGTGTGGCTATTGGTAAACAGGTGCAAAATTTCCAGGCTTTCAGTTGGAAAACGAAAGTGGAGAAATAAAGATGAAATAAAGTGATAGGATCTTTATTTCTGTGCCCTGATTTCTGAAGTAATGTAAATGCAAGATATATTTAAACTTTGCAAACCAGGATACTGTTAATTGGAAAAAACAATGAGTATGGGAAATCTAATATCTAGTGACATAAAATTCAATATCATAACACAAATACAGGTGTCAAAAATGTTCACTTTACATATTTTCAGTGTAAGCCCTGTCACCAAAGGGCAGCAAATGAGGACAGAGATCAACAGCCATTTGAATATTGAAAATTTGAAAATTTGAAATTGAGTGGAGAAAATTCAGGACTAAAATGGTGAAAAAAAGTCTGATGAGAAGCCAGAAATTTTAATACCCTGTTTTCCCCCTTTTCTCTTCCCACTGCTTTAAGCTGAAGTACACCATATATGTGAGCTGTATGGGAGTTTCTCTAGTATAATAACTCTAAAGGATGTTTTATACTGCCAAAATGAGTGAGTCCAACAGAGGGAAAAGCTGAAAACCTTGAGTTCCCATAGGAAGGAGGCTGCAATTTGTAAATACCTTTGTTGACAGAAGTATCATCTTAATTCAATACAAATTGCACCAGAAATACCCTGACTTTGTGGCATGATTTTTTCCCCAACAGAAATATTCCCAACAAAGGAGAAATAACAACATCCAGCATGTGTACTTCAGATGTTAGAATTTATATATAGACAATATCAGCTTGTTTTCATGACAGCAAATGAAAGCAGAACAAGCTATTGTGGTATTGTGAGAACAATTGAATGCAAGCAGGCAGTCAGATGCCTCTTTGAGGGCTTAGTAGGGTTTCGCCGGCTGTACCCACTTTCCAGTTTTGCAAGACACGTATGTGAATGTGTTTCAGTATGTGCAGAAGCATCCAAAGTATTTTCTCTTACGTATGGAACAACACACTAGGACAAGCAAATAGTCTTTGCCGTGCCTGGAACTTTTATCCCTTCTTCTTCACTCCTAGGATGAATAGACATATTTTGCAACCATAATGCCAAGAGATTCCACTGAGAAAAGAAAAAGATTAAATTAATAAAATGGGCAGCCTATCCATACTTAGCATTTTTTTCTGTGTTAAGAAATATGGAAGCATTCTACTTAATCAAGAAGAAGCAGTAAAGGCAATGTAGAAACAACCCATTCTTCATTGTTCCCTTAAAAGGTTTTCTGAGCAGAGTGAAAATAAGCTGTAAAAAACCCCAAGTCCAGATTTATCTAAAGAAACTGCATAGGAACATTGAGGCCTCCCGTGGAAAGTGTTGTACTCTTCTAACTGCTAAAAAACCCAGACAACCCCAAAACCTTCTATTAGTAACTAATTATATAGTAGTAGCAAAAAAATGTTTAAGACATCTGAAGAGTCCATGTCCAAGAGCTTCCAAATTAAAATTTCTTGTAACCTCGCTAAACAAATTCTAGGATAAATGTGTTCTGTGTTGTTTCTTTACACTTCAAGCAGCTGCTCTTGAGTCTGTGGACTGCACAGACTGTAATAAAGATATGACATACATATCCCCTAAAAAAGCTTTGTATAAATCTCCATTAATGCTATATAAGCAGAATTCATAGGGGAAAAACCAAATGTTCACCTCCACCTTTAAAAAACCCAGTGTATTAGTGAAGTCACTAAATACCTTTTCTTAGTGTTTATGTTGATATTTTTAGAAAACAAGATCGACGTATAGTTTGCTCCAAAACTTCCTTATAACCAGATACTCTTTTGAGACGAGAGTCCTGCTGACTGGCACAGGAAGCATCTGGCCAGCTGTCAGGATTTATTTGGCTCAGTAGAAACCAGTAGCAATAACAGAATGGAGGAAGGCTGCAATTACACTAGGCAGTAACACCTCCAATTCCTATAGTTGGGAGCAGAACCAAATACCCTTGACACCTGAAAAAAAAAAAAATGAGCTAATATAATGCTTGGTTCCTGCATTAGTGATAAAAGATTTCATATAGTTATACTGGCACTGCCTTGTCAGCACCCTATAAAAATCTTGCAGGAGTTAAAAGTGGAAACCTGAGAAGAAGGATATTCAGAGACAAATTAAAACCACCTGCACTTCCTCCCTAATCCTTTTCACTAGCTGCTTCATGCATAAACCTTCACATATTTTATTCTGTCTATTAATGGCTCAGATTTGCAGTGTCCTTGTAAGACATTCTTTTGGAACTTTTTGGACTTTGCTTAAAGTACTTAAATCCTCATAGGACAGAAACCCCAGACTTTAAAGAGAGATAGGCTAGACAGAATCTTTCTTCTGCCTTCAGTGAAAGCTGGCACCAGCTGCAGTCAGCTGGCATGTGGTGGACTCCATGGCACTATGTATGTGTCACTAGTTTGTTGTCAGCTCACATTGACATTAACCAGACTGCAAGGTGAGAAGATGCAAGGACAGAGAGAAAAGAAGAACATATCCATAATACCTCTGTCTGCCATTTTATTCAGCATCTTCTGTTTGTGTTTGAAGGCCATTCTCTTCTATGGTATTGAAATATATTTATAAATATATACATAAATATAAATACCTGTATAAATATATGGTTATTTAATCTGTAAGACTGCAAGATGTTGAGAGGATTTTAAAGAACAGAGTTCCTGAAGACTGCAGGAATGTAAAGTACCACCAAATTATTTTTCAGAAATCTGGGTTTACCACCCAATCTAAATTGAACTATTTCATGCTTAACCAGGTTTCAGTTTGTCACAGAGCAAATAGCAGCATAATAACTTCATTGAGAGGATGTGCTAAAGTGCAAGAGACTGTAAACTTCCTACAGGAAGGGAGTACTGCTCTTTCAGTAGAAACACTCCATTTTTTTCTAAGTAATATGGCCTGGAGGATGTGAAATTCCTTATACAACTAACAGGATTGTAAAACTCCTGTTAAACTTAGATAAATATGGAACTTGGGTAAAGGACAAGATTTTCCCTACCAAAGAGTAATTTTATATCTTAAAAAAAATATAGATAGCTTTCAAACTATATATATATATATATATATATATATATATATATATCTCATGGTAAAACTATTTCCCTACAGCTGTGTTTGTAGACTGTTTTGACTTTAATAGATACATTTCTGTTATGCAAACAGACATGCATCCCAGAACATCTCCACTGAATGTATAAGAAGGACACTAGTATTTTTCCTTGCCACTAGTTGAATCATTAGAATATCCTGGACTGTTCTAAACCCTCTTCCTTTACACATGTAGATGCATCATTCTGTGACAGTCATACTGGAACAACTGTTTAAAAAATCATCAAGAAAGGTGGTGAACCAGCCTACATCCCTGAGGTCTTGTTGATAGAGGCAGTGTGTTTTGATGGTTCCACTACCATTGTCATAAAGACTTGGTGTTTTCCATGGCCAAGGGGTTAGAAACTACTCAAAACCTCATTACTTTTATTTATTTGTACTAAAAATCAAAGAAAAAATACATCTATCTTAATACCATCTCTTACTATGCTTGTTTACTTTAGCTGCTAAAATGTTCAATGACAGGAAGTTATCACTGAGTTTCTTTCTAGGGTAATGCACACTAAAAGTTTGGATTGACTCTATTATGTATCATAACTCATGTGGAAAGCACAAAGACTTCGCCAGACTCATAAGAACTAGTATTTTCTTGAATGAATGGGACAGCTGAGCTTTCTTACTTAAAAAAAAAAAATATATATATACTCAGATTATATAAAACTGAATTTTCATTAACTCCTTCACAGAATTAAAAAAAAATAAAAAGGTTGGAGGGGACCTCTGGAGGCCCAGGACCATGTCCGGATGGCTTTTGAAGATCTCCAAGAATGGAGAATGCACACCCTACTTGGGCAAGCTGTGCAAGCGATCAATCACTCTCACAATCACAAAGCGTTTCTTAATGTTCAGAAGGAACCCCTGTGTTTTAGTTTCTGCCCATTGACTGGTCCTGTCACTGGGCACCACTGAAAAGAGCCTGGTTCTGTCCTTTTTCATATTATCCTTTCAGGTTCTTATATACACTGGTGATATTTTCCCTAAGCCTTCTCTTCTTCAGGCTGAACAGTCCAGGTTTCTCAGACTTTCCTCACGTATGAGATGCTTTTGACCTTTAATCACTTTCGTAGCCCTTCAGTGCAACCTTTGTAATATGTCTTGTGTAACATATAACCTGTTGTAACAGTAACATATAACTGTGTGAAAATTTCAGTAGGTTTTTGGTATGTAGTCATATTTAGAATATTGAAATTATTTTTAAAATGTTATATATGAATTTTAAAAATCTGAATAAATCACTTGGAGATTAACAGACAGAAAAACAAACATGTTGACCAAAATTAAATAACACCTAGATGTTCTGTAATCTGCTATTGGTTTCAGGCTTTACAGGAAAAAAGGATTAAAGTTGTAGAAGAGGACAGAGTACTATGTCCTATTTTTTCTAGAATGGATTCTATTAAGCAAAGAATAAAGTGTCTGTTTGCACCCTCTTAATGGATTTAAACCATTGGATCAATAGTGAGGGATAAAACTAAACCACTTAAGAAGGTATTGCGTTAATAAAATCCCTTGCACCTGTCTCTGTAGAAGAGGATAAACACAGCAGAGTTTCAGGGGGTGATTAAGAGAGCATCAGGTTGCAATGAAAGGCTTAAAGGGGACAAATTAGCCTTTGCTGTACATGGAGATAAGGCAAAGGGCTGCAAATCTGAGCTACACATTACAAGCTTTTACAGGCAGATTAAAAGGTTTTGGGTTTTTTAAAGATGCTATGGGGATATCATATGACAAAATATCTTGAGGCCGTTTATATAACTAATAAAAAAGATAGTAAACTGCTGTGCTGGAGCTACCCTTAGGGCTGCTTGTTGATCTTATTTATTGCATCCAGAATTATACTTGATTCATAACTGTTCTTGTATTCATTCTGTAGAAAGCCTTCTGGGACCTGTGGGGAAAATGTGAGGATTCAGTATAATTTTATTGCATTTTAATATTAAAATGTACTAGTTGCAATACTTTTATGAGCTTGTTAGTATATGATCAAGGCTCAGTCACTGAATCTCTATGTTCATGCCCTTCACATTCTTATTCGTTCTCAGATGGCTGCTGCCTTCAGAGTTTCACAGAACTCTGGGCCAAGAAAGCCCTATTATCACCTAGTCTCATTTCTTAGAAGTGGACAACAACACAATTTTACCCCTATGTTGTCAAAACGAACTTTCAGGGGTTACAACAAGCAAGTGCTGAAGGAGATTTGACTCACCACGTGTGTCACAAAACATTATTAGGTAAACTAAGAGGAACAGGCTTTTGTAAGCATTTAAAGATGGTCCTAAAAGAGAATCAGAAAATGGCAGTAAATGGCCCATTTTCACTGTGAGTGGAGAACATCAGTGACATTCAACAAGCATTTCTGTTGGGCCTCATATCATTCAACATATTCATCAATGACCTATAATATAAGTGAAAAGAGAAGTGAAAATATTGCTGATGATACCAAGCCATTTGAAGTAGCCAAGATAAGGGCCAATTATGAAGGATCCACCAAAGAATCTTATGGAATTATGGAAGAAAGCTAGAAAAAGTCAGTCAGTTTAGATAAATATAGTGATGTTCATGGCAAAGAGTCATCGTACATTCTGGATTCTGAGTGAACCATTGTCAATCAGAGAAATGATCTTGAAGTTATACTAGAGAAAATCATTAAGACATTAGGTGAATCTCAGTAACAATAACTACTGGGTTTTTAGAAATGAAACACAGAATAAAATGAAGAATGTCACTGTAAAGCTGTATAAACGATTTTGCTTACTGTCTGTGCTGTAGGTACCCAGAAAACAAAACAATAGAGTGGTAATAAGGTTAAGAGAAGGGCAACAGGAAGATGAAAAGCATGAAACAGTGTCTTTATAAGGAATAAATAAGTACTCTGTGACTCTTCTGTTTGAAAAAGAAATGACTGAGGGGGAAATGATAGAGCATGTAGAGAACTGATCTATTGTTCTCTGCACCTTGACAGCAAAGGAACTAGTAGGCATCAAATGAAGCTGTCAGCTGTCAGGTTCAAAACATGGTTACAGATAGACTGCACTGCCTTGACACAGAGTGTTGTGGATGATAAAAATGCAAATGGGCTCATAGGAAGAGCAGACATGTTCATGTCAGAAAAATCCATACAAACCTCTTCTGCCTCAGGTAGTCTAGTAGGCTAGAAGTATTATCATATGCTGTTGTGGTTTTTATCTGAACATTTACTTTTAGTACTTTTGGAAAAAAAAAGACCTTATGCCAACTTAATCTTTAGTTAATCTTGTTTGATGTCCTAGTATCAATTGCCCTAGCGATGCCAATATCTACAAAACAAGACACCTGCCAACAAAGAATTAATTGAAAAAAGAATAAATCTCATCTTTTCTCTCCCTTTTGAACTGTCTTTGGT
>JAWWMO010000001.1:75476251-75571658 GCA_035047845.1 Dendrocincla fuliginosa | reverse complement strand
CTCCCTTTTGCACTGTCTTTGGTGAACTGTTTATCTA
Source organism: Dendrocincla fuliginosa (assembly GCA_035047845.1). NCBI lineage: Eukaryota > Metazoa > Chordata > Aves > Passeriformes > Dendrocolaptidae > Dendrocincla > Dendrocincla fuliginosa. The sequence goes on along the minus strand of JAWWMO010000001.1, from coordinate 75,571,621 downwards.
AAGTTATCTTCAAATTATTTTATACTTATAGGATAAAATTTGGTAGTCTAATATGAGTAATCACTCTTACTCAACCAAATATTCAATCATCTACATTGTATTGTAGGAATTTGAGAGATTAGTGATAACAAAATATCCCTAGGACAAAGAAATCAAAAATTTTCTGACTTCATCCGTAGGTGACATGGAAGAGTACAATTGTAGAAAAATGACTCAGTGCAAGCAGTGGGCATGAGGTTCAACCTGCCCTACTACTAAAAGTGCAGATGTTTACATGTGAGCTATACTTGTCTAAATTACCACTGCAGTCAACACAGCCTCAGGGAATACCTCCATGAGGAGTAAGAGAATGATTCAACCAATGGCAGTTTTCTTCAGATACATAAGCAAAAGAATATCATGTATTTGAAGTGCCCAGAAGAATTTTCTCTCATATGACAAATATTATACTAGACCTACAGTTGAATTGTATTCTTCTGGACTCACAGCTGGAGGTCTGACAGTATGCATGAAAACGTCTCAAATATTAATCACATCCTGTGTGTTTCCCTGAGGATGACGTGATCAGTCTCTACAGTTCATCAACAATATCACTTATACTTTAATTTATTAAGAATAAGATAGTGTAGCATGGCATGTAATGGAATAAATAGAATAGTTCCAGTTGAAAAGGACCTACAATAACCCCTTAGTTCTACTACCTGACCAATTCAGGGCTGACCAAGTTAAAGAATGCTATCAAGGGCATTGGTCAAATGCCTCTTAAACACTGAGGCATTGCCCAGCTCTCTAGAATGCCTGTTCCAAGGTTTGACCTACCTCTCAGTAAAAAAAAAAAAATGCTTCTTGATATCCAGTCTGAACCTCCCCATGTGCAACTTTGGCCATTCCCACAAATCCTGTCACTGGATCTCAGGGAGAAGAGATCAGCACCTCCCTCTCCACCACACCTCCACAGGAAGCTGTAGAGAACAATAAGGTGTCCCCCAGCCTCCTTTTCTTCAAAGCTCAAAGTCCTCAGCCAGTCCTCACAGCACATGACTTCCAGTGCATTCAGTGGCTTTTTTGCACTTCTCTGGATGCAATTAAGAACCTCAACATCCTTCTTAAATTGTGGGGCCCAGATCTGCACAAAGGACTTGAGGTGAGACCACACCAATCCTGAATACAGAGGAAGGATCACTTCTTTTGGCTGGCTGGTGATGCTGTGTTTGACACACACCAAGATGGGATTTGCCATCCTGATTGCCAGGACACACAGTTGACTCACACTTATCCTGCTGTTGACCAGCACTCCCAGATCCCTTTCTGCAGGGCTGCTCTCTGGGGCTACACTTTCACTCGTGTCAGGTGTTACACTGTCCAGGTGCAGAATATGGCATTTGGACTTGTGCAATTTCATCCCACTAATCATAGCCCAATGTTCCAGTGTACCCAGATCCCTCTGCAAAACCTTTTGTTCCTCAAGAGTGTCAACAGCACCTTCCATTTTGTATCATAAGCAACCTTGCTAATGGTGTGTTCAAGTCCTGCATCAACATTGTTGATAAATGCCTTGAACAGATCTGGGGCCCGAGACTGAGCCCTGAGGTGACTGACCACATGTAGCCCCACTCACTGAAACACTTTGGACTCTGCCCTTCAGCCAGTTCTTCACACATCAGTTACAGTATTAGTAACATGTACAGGTTTGCAAATGGATACAAAAATAGACAATCTCCTAAAAACTGTAATTCTAAACATTTACAGTGCACTTAAGGTTGACACAAAATTCTACTATGATAATATAAAATATATTTTCATATTTCACAATTCATTCTAAATACTTTAAGCATATTTAGAAGCTACATGTAATGAAAATGGCATTTTCTGAAAATAAGGATTGTTGTAGTAGTTTGTGCTAAGTTACAATAAACCTTAACACATTCAAAATGAAATAGAGATGTAAAGGCTATCTCATTATTCAGTAAGCCATTTCTAATGAAATATGCATCTTTTAAATAAAGAGAATGCATTAGCAGTAGTTGTTAAAATTATTCCTTTCTCTAAACCTGTTCTAAGTTGAGCATGTTTAAAAATGTATTAACTTTTCCTATGTCATTGGCAGACAATCCTTTAAGACACTTTGAGAAATTTATTTCTGATTTAAGTCTTTTATCTTCTCCAGTTAAAGTAAGATTGTGTAACAATTTAAAAGTAACATAATTGTCTGGAATTAATACTCCTTATTTTAAAAATCTATTAAATATGAAAGTCAGAACACATTTTTGCATTATTTACAACAAGGTAGATAGTGCAGTTATACTTGGAAAACAAATAATTTTTCTGTCATAATTTTTGTGGTAGGGATCTAATTTTCCACTTCTGAAGGATACATATAATGTTGACACATTTAAGATTCTGATGTCAAGATACTCTGGAATGTCTCCTTCTGATTCCTTATAAAAATACAGAATGTTTGCAATGTCTTTATTTGGACATACAGTCTTCACTTGCCAAAGTAATAAACCGACAATATTTGTGAAGCTGCCTTGAGAATCTTGGAAAATGATATAGAAACTTGGAATATGTCACTTTTTATTAGGTGACTTTGCTGAATATACCCACAAGTTCCTGTCTCTTTTTTATTGCACAGTATAATTTATTGCTTTTACATTTTGCTATAGATACTGTATATTAGTAGGACTGCAAAAGTGTTTTGTGGATGCAGAATCTCAGGAACTGTGAAAATGCTTCAGGACTGTATTTCCATGCTAGTGTTGTCTGCCATGATCCTTGTTCTGCCCAAGCCCTGGAAGAGTCTGTTGGCAGGGCCCCACCTGCAGGCTCTGCAAAGACCCTTGTCTGCCAAGGGGGCTGCTCACCACTGGCCAACAGAACACCTCAGAATTATGGGCGAGGAACTAGCAAGAGTACAGGGATACAAAGGCATTAAACTATGAGCTACCAAAAGGTAGCATTACCTTATGCTTTTTGCATGCAAATATGCCCTTCCTGAACTGTTTTTTCATGTTACTATCCATCTTCTACTTCCTGTCTAGAGTCTTTTTTATGTGGGTCCCTGGGACTGTGAGATAAAAGGCAAAGACAGAATGGAAGGGTTCAGTACTTTATATACATTTTGAGAAAGGTGTCGATGCTGTTTTATAGAACAGCCACAGATTTATTTATAAAAAGTAGGGGAAAGGGAATATTTCAGCAAAGAAGGAAGAAAAAGTGGAATCACACAAATATGTTGGTTTTTTTTCATAGTGTTGATACTTTCAGCCCTATTCTTTTTTAAACTATTGTAACCTAGACCTGACAGATTACTGGTTTTATATAAGGAATTTTTAATTACAGGAATTACACATAGGTTGAGCACCCTCTGTGTTCTGCACTTCTTGTTTCCTTTTATAAATTGCATCTCTGAGTTTGTTCTCCATATATTAGGTCAAAATTATGTCTTCCTCATTTCCTTCTTCCTGCCTCAAAGACCACTGAAGAAAATGTAGAGATTTCATACCTTTCCTGTTGTTGAAAAGTATATAGGGACTCACATTAGTATTTATCCTCTGCAATGTATTGAATAATCAGAGAAGTAACTTTCCTCTCAGCCCTCTCTCAGTAGAAGACTTAAAATTAAATGGCAGCAAAAGGATACCCAAAGAATTTTGTTACAAGCTTCACCATTTTTTTGTCACCAGTTTCAATATTTGCATAAGAACTTAGAATTTATTTTCAATATGACACTGATTTGGGAAAATAATTCCATACTTTTTATCTCTTATCATCTTAGACTGGCTATATATGGTTAAGTTACAAATGATGGGGTTTTTACCTACATTGTTCTTTCCAACGGAGCCAGAAGTGCACATTTGTCTTAGCTAAGTCTGTAGCTACTTGAATCTTAGAGAAGGAGGGGAATGAGTGATAGTTTGTAAAGTCTTAATTATGGCATAATTCTGTGCTGAATTGCTATACCATGCAGTACTACAGTACATCAAAATTCTTTTATGATACCTGTGTGGTTGTGGATTATTTCTTCCTAATAATCCAAGATACAGATCCATGTGATCACAGACTAGCATCAGGGAAAAAACACAATTGCAGCACACAGACAGGTTCAGTCTGGTCCTGTCTACCATCTGCCAAAGAGATTTACAAAGGATAACAACCTGGGAAAATGTTATCTTTTCCCTTACCTCAATGAAGAAGGCTAAATGGCTCTGCACAGCATGGCTCAAATATGTGGTACACAGAAAAAGAGGCTTTCATTTCATGATGCGTATGTGGCCAATGGCTTCTTTTTGTCAGTTAGGCTTTCTTTGTGAAGTGATCTTTCCTTTTAGGAATGAACTCAGGCTAAATCTAGACACTTGAATAACAGAGTCTTAACTCATTCTTTTGGATGCCTCTGACACAAAGATATTTAATTCCATTTCATTGACCTTATTTTGCAATTTACTTTCTTTACATATGTACCCTCATTTAAAAGAAACCAGATATGCATTTGGAAAATGTTAATAACTAAATGATATTTCTATTTGCTCAATTCTGAAAAGTAGATAAGGAAGAAATAGTGCTAAAGATAATTACCAAATTTCAATATTTATAGAAACCAGGCACTTGTGTAGATAATAAGACAATTCTCAATGTGCTTTGATGATGATGGAGTGCCACTTTTCTGTAAATATTGAAATAAGATAATTATTACTTGAACTATTCATTATTTATCTAGTTTAAAATCATAATGAATACAGTCAAATTGCCATTTTTTCATAGAAATGTGAAGCTAAAAATAAGTACTATATTAACTTTTTATATACTTTCTTTTTAGAAGTAGTTTGAAAAGTATTTGACAAGATGTAATGAGATAGAATCTCTATATACAAGCAAGGACAAATTTGTCAATTTAGTTTTGAAGTTAAGAAAACAGGTTTCCTATAAAATGAACTATGCAATAGCTATTTAATCTCTGATCTTGCAAACACAGACAAACAAAGATAAATCTATTTGACATTTATGTGCACAAGTCTAGGTAAATAAGAGCATAGGACACATCCTGAGTCATGGAGTTCTGTATTTTACATGCCTGCAATTACATTAGTCAAACTGAAAAGTATGCAGATTCTTTTAAAGCCAACTGCCTTTGTTGTTTCTGCTAATTTGATGAGAAGACTGTTTCAGAACCTACTTGCTCAGAAAGGAAACTCCTAATTTACCCTTAAAATTAATCCTGAGTCCTTGATAAATATTTATTCTCACACAATTATTGTTAAACATGAGACATTTGTAAGAATAAATCTTGGCTTGTAGTATACAAGGACTATTTATTGGCTTTGTTCTTTATATAGTTTTACATACAAAAAATTAAATAATTTTCATAGGCACTAAGACATTACATCCCTCTCTAAATGTATTTATTTTCAGAATTTCTGATAATGCATCAAGTTACACACAGAACTGCTTGCGGTGGAATAATGTGGAAACATAGGAAGTAGAGAAGTATTGGAAGGCAATATTACCACATGTCCAGCACTTTAAACACTGAGAGCTTCAAGCTAGTCATCCTAAACATTACTGTACTATTTTCACTCCTGTTTAAATGGTTAAAATCCTGGTTCCATATGGGCTGCCTGGAGCTGAGATTTGTACCAGATCCTACCAACTTCAGACAAGGATCATAACTGTTCATAGTATATTCATAGCAGAATAGTTTACTATTGCAAGTGTATGATTAAAGTACACATAAAACATACCATACATCCATCAGAATCATTTTTATAGTATGTTGGTTTTAAGTACAGTATGACAAATAGGATAGGTATGAGTAACTGCATTAAAACAGGCAGTACTGTTGTTTGATCTTACTTATGTTTCTTTCATTGTTATGAAATCAAATTTTGATTTAATACCTTTGAAATTATTACAAGCTTTACAGGTGCCTGTCTGCTTCCTTGCTAACTCAGAAAATGCAAAGCTTGAGTTTGTAGAATAGTAACAAACTGTGACTTGGAAGTTTGCATAACACTGAGTAGAAAGGATGTTTTTTTTTAATGGATTATCCCCAAGATACATATTATTTAGATGGATCCAAGCTTCTAAATTTACATTATTTCCATTTGCCAGATGTATACTTGACCTTTTATATTTGTTCATGTGCATATGTTATGTTTCAAAATATGAATTTTTTAAGCATGCATATGAGACAAGAATAATAGGTAGTGTTTCTCCGGATTCACTCATGGGCACCAGAGAAATTTGTTGGCTCAGTTCCATCCTTTCTATGTTAACAAATCTAGACAACACCATCCATACTGGCCTAAGAAGTGAGAGGGCTCATCTCCCTCTGTTTCTAGGTGAGCAGCATAATGCTAATTCAATGTGCACCATCTGATGAAGCTGACTGAGCATGTAGTCTTGCTAGAAACGGACTTCAGAAAAGATATGATTATGATCTGTAAATTAAATTATTTTAAAAGAGTGGCTGTGTCTCTACAGTAACATCTCTATGAAAATTAAAGCATAAGTAGCTATACAAAAACAAATCAAAATTTTCTGCATCTAATTTGTTGCAACAAAAATGTAGGTGTTTTTAATGTAAAACAAATTGTACTTATTGATTTGTCAAGGTTAAGTTTTAATCGTAATGGATTTTTTTAACAATAAGTGTGTGGTAAGGAGTCAGAAATTTTCTCATTGCTTACTTCACTGAAGACACATGAAGTCGAATTGCTTGTGCCTTAGCTTTATTTTTTTTTTTATAACTAATAACTCAGTGAATCAACAGAACTGCATAGATCTTTACTGAGAATTAAGAAATATAGTCCCACTAAATCAGGTGATCTATTTTCTGCATCCTTCTCTTTAGCCTGTGTGTACTGTGACAGTTACAGGTCACACCACCAATTTATCTATTCAGACCATGCTGTCTAAAAGAGGGACTAATACTTACAAAAGGGAGTAGAATTATTTCTCTGCAGAGAAGGCTTGGGAATCTTGGTGGATGACAAGTTGACTGTGAATGAGTAGCATGCCCTTGGAGGCAGGAGGGCCAATAATACCCTGGGGTGCATAGGTAAGAATGTGGCCAGCAGGTTGGGGGATCCTCCCCTACATTTGGCCCTAGTGAAGTCACTTCTGGAGTTCAGTGTCCAGTTCTGGGCTCCAAAGCACAAGAAAGACGACGAGTCACTGGAGGAGGTCCAGTGAAGGCCACAAAGACGATTAGGTATCTGGAGCATCTCTCTTATGATGAGAGCCTACAGAAGGTGGGCCTGTTTAGAGAAGACTGGAAGGGGATCTCATTAATGTGTACAAATATCTCAAAGGCAGGTACCAAGAGAACAGTGCCAAACTCCTTTTAATTGTGCCCAGCTACAGGATGAGGGAGCAATTGCCATAAAATAAAACACAAAAACTTCCACCTCAACATGAGAAAGAACTTAACATTGAGGCTGACAGAGCACTGGAACAGGCTACCCAGGTTGGTCATGGAGTCTCCAGCTCTGGACATCCACAAAACCCACCTGAACACATTCCTGTGTAACCTGCTCTAGGTGACCCTGCCTTGGCAGAGGGGGTTAGACTAGTTGATCTCCAGAGGTCCCTTTCAACCCTAACAATTCTGTGATTCTGTGTTAATATTATAAAAAGAAAAACAATAGAGTACTTGACAGCTCTTATTTTATTGAAAGGCCATGGGCAGCTAAAATCTCATTTGGAAATTTACATATATAGCAAAGAGGTTACAACCAAAACATTTCCCTTGAATAACACATATACATGAAAAAGATATGTATAGCTCATTTTCTGAGCTGGTGCTTGCTGTGGCTTGGCACCTCCTGTAAAATTCTAATTGTGAATAGAATGCAATAGTAGATTTAATTGCCTAAGAATAGGTTTTGAGTGCCATTTTAGATGCTCTGGGGTGTCCACATGGCATCCAGTTCTGTCTCTGGAAGGACATAAAAGGAAAGGTCATAGTCACCACAGGGGAAACTCTGGAAATTGGCTATTTTCAAGCTTATCTAGCACTATTTAATGTTTTTAGAAAGAACCCAAATGCCAGGAACTTCTTAGATACTCACAGACATCTCTCATCTCTAAATTGTGTGGAGTTCTATTCCTACGTGTCTTACTCAGATTTATATAAATTGCTGCAATCATCATGTCCAAATTCAAGAAGATGTCTAGTAACTTGGGCATCTTGTATTCAGAATTGTCCCAGGCATAGTGGTAATATAGGCAGGGGGTTTGAGATATGGTATGAAAAATCAGCAGTTTTCTTGAAATTTACCTAGCTAGTTGTAACAGATGGATCACTCAAAAGTGTAAATATAGTTGGCTCTGCTTCCTTTGAGGTAAAACAGGGTATATTATAAAATCTGTTTATCTCATGTGATTTTTACGACAAAGTTAAATTAACTTAAATTCCTTAATATCATAATGGGTTTTTTTACATGTACAGTTTATGTATACCTTGAGGCCACTTTCAAGAGATGGAAAAATATACACAAATACTGTTCCTTACAGTCAATGAAGAGAGGCAGACACTTCTAGAGATTCATTTTAAAATGGTTTTAAAAGTCATGAACTTTTTCTTCATTATTCAAAAGAGGAGTCTGTAATATTAGCTGCTTGAGATTAGCCCTAGCCCCTTTAGTTATGTCTGTACTTACACATAAAAAAGGAAGGAGGAACATGACGCAAGGTTTGTACATACCGACTCTGTCAAAACTCCTGGCTAGATCCTGGCCCTTCTGATCAACATGTTTCTGGGCAACGTTCAGGCACAGTTCAAGAGAAACTACTTGGAAGAATCCACTACCTATGGGCAGTTTAGGTCAAAACTGGCACCCTGTCACCCTTGCCATCCTTCAACACTATTATAGCAGTCTTGTGCCATATCCAGAACACCCTGCACACCCCATCCTATTGTCAGTTTCATGCTGTGAAAGATCTCATTGTGGTGAGCTACAAGATAGTCTTCCCACCACCTTAATAAAAACAATATGCACAAAACATAACTGTCATTTGTAGGGTCAGAGGAGGTGCAGGGCTAGATGCAATGAAGCTAGAACATGACAAATATGTTTTTCCTCTGTCTTCAAGGCCAGAAAAAGAGATCGTGTGCCTTATCTATTAGCACTTTGCTCAAATATTGTTGATCCTCTCATTTAGCTTCCCGTCTACTCTAGTTTTATAGAGAAGGCCATTTATATCATGTTTGTGTCTTCTTGTTTATAATGCAAATTAAAACACTTGTGCAGCATTGAAGGTGTTTGTAGGGCCATGTCCAAAACCTCTGCTATCAATTCTTCCTAAAAAATTCAATTGAAGTTACCTTTTTCACAAGGTTTGATTTGTACCCTGAACTATTTCAGTGATGAACACGTATATTCATATTTCAGGTTTCTGCTTTGAGAATAAATGTATACAAGTATCTATTAAAAATCAGTAACAGAAATACTATAGTTTATCATCAAGACAATTTTTAAAAGATCAACAACATGCACTTCCTCCTCCTGCTCTTCCATAATATCTGTTTTCCTATTAGCATATTTATTTCTGTAAAGAAACCAAACCTTTCTCGAAGTTTCATATCTTTACTGTCACAATGGATCTGTCAGGGGACCACATTGCCACCATTCCTTATTGGATTTTTATGAAAGAATAAACATACTACACTGAAAGAAATGAGACAAATATTGTGCCCTGTAATTCTTTCAACACTCATTTTATTCCCTTAGTTTCCTCTGAAATCTTCTCTTTGCAACATGAGCATATCATTGTTGGTAATCTGGTTAGATGAGAATACTTCATGCATGACAATCTCTTCAGTGTCTCACTTTCATCTGGGATTTCTTAATCAGAATTTACCTGAAACTTAATTTTAGTTTCTAACTTAAGAGAATGTCCTGCCTTTAACGTTCTGCATCTAATATTGAATGCTACTTTTCTTCTTGATTTTTTTTTCCCAAAAAAACCCCTTTGACTAGACAACAAAAAAGTTTTTCTTTTGTTATTTTTTTTTAAGTGAAATGCATGATGTTTACTAAATTTTAAAGACTACATTTTAAGTGCTTTATACATATACAGGCATGATTGTCTGGCAAAACATTATTTGAAACAAACTCCGAATGGAATGAAATTATGTTTACCATTATTGGAGATACAAGTGAAGCTGGGATGAAGAGATGTGCCAGTCACTTTTTTTTTTGTTGGTTAAAAAATCAGATAAGACACATCTTCTTTTGAATTTTTGTGCATTTTGAAGTGCTGGAGTTGTTGCTATGTTCTGCTATTGTGACATTGTTGTAGTTTTACAAAACTTTACAGTTAGCAGAGATTCAACTGCTCATTTGTTTTGCAAACCTTTCTGATAAGAGAATGGCTCTGCAGGATAAGTAACAGCAGGAACTGTATTTTTACTATTTGTGAAGTACCACTGCCTTGCCAGAACAGATTGAACTTCAAAGCCTGACTGAAAACACCATACATAGTTTATTTATTTGGAAGATATAAGAAATAAAAACCAGAGCTGGGGTTGCTACAATGGTGTTTCAAATAAACTATAGTGACAGCCAAGTATTTGTCAAAGGCTGAATATGCTTTTCATCAGCCAAACTATTTCTCTGTTCCTGAAGTTAGTAATTGATCGCTAACTTAACTGCTTTATTGCTGCTCAAACTGTCACACTGTATCCAGAACACAGAGAAAAAGGAATTCATATTTATGAATCTATTCCATCTTTTTATTTTCTTTAATAAGCAGCATTTTTAATGGTTGCCTAATTATAAATTCTAGTCACACTCTTTTAATTGGTTTTTGACCTACATTCTATTATGGGTCTGATTAACAATTCCCTAATCAAAGTTGCAAAACATTCTTCTTTGTGTTCAAGAATTTAGAGATCCATGTGGGAGTTGTATTGTTGTTCTTAGCCTCACTGTGAATTTAGTTCATTCCATGCATGTAGTCTTGAAATTTACTTGAGCAAAAGTAATTTTACCCCCCTCCCCAAAAAAAAACCTGCCCCTAATACATCCAAGAATGCAATGGGTCTCTAAAGTGTACTTTTTCATTGTTAAAGACACCTACAAATTCAATCACCATGTATTTTGCTAATTAGCAAAATGGCATATTTTTCTACTGGAAGCTCCTAGAACCAAGTCTTAGGATGACTGCTTTGAACCATGTGGCCAGAGTGCTTTTGGGGCTATGAAGTTGTAACAAGCAGGTTTAGGAAGAATATTACCATTCATGAACAAGGCACAGAACATGACAAATAACTCCCCTGCTTTAGTATCCTCCTTCCCTAGTGCCAGGAAAACGGGAAAAAACTGAGGAAATATTTCCTGGCCACAAAATACTGCAGCATTGTGAGTAAAGGTTTTTAAGGCCAAAGGTTCGTCCCACTGGCCTGTAAATCACATCATTCCTTAGCCTACAGAAAACAAGAAAGTGATGTGGACAGTCTTTTACCAGAGAAACAAACACCCTGTCAGAGAGGGTATATCTTACAGTACAGATGAGGAGGAAGGAGGAAGCCTGGAAAGCAACTCATTGGTCTTAGCGGCCTCGATGACTTCTGCCCTATTGTGTACTTCTCGATCATCCTAAAACTCCTCCTAAATCAGGGACCCTAACCTGCTTTCACTCCAGCCTTTTTCCTTTGTCCCTAATCTAGACAAAAAATTGCCGTCTGGTTTCAGACGTACTTTATATTTAGGGAATTCTTTCAGAAATAATCTCAGTTGTCTTGAAGTTTATGCCCTGTTCAGTATAAACACAGACAAGCATTATACACCTGATCACTGTCCTCTTGGTGATTCATTCAAACAGTTGGACAAGGACTATTACCACTTACTGGGAAAAAAAACCCAAACAGTGCTGTAGCTCAAACTGTGCCTCAGTATACTGGCACGTAAAGAATTTGGAGGAAAAAGTAGTGCAGCCAAAACTTTCCTCAAAAAATACATACACAAGGCTAAACTCAAGGTATTTCAGCTAATTTGCTGATGACCTTAGCTACCTGGTGAGTTAAAGCAATGCTCAAACCTTAGAATTACTTAATGAGCATTCTAAGACTAAAGATGAGGGAGCAATCTCATTTGTTGAAAAACCTGTGACATATTTTTCAAAGCCAGGGAATTTTATGTATCAGAATAGATTTTTTTAAGGAATAGATAATCTACCTTTAATGCATATTCAGTCTGATGCCTGATGCTTTGCCAGGCAGTTTTTCCTCAGGGAGCTGTGCTCAAATCCATTATAAGTATTTAGCTTCTGACATGTCTGCAGATAAATTAATACAATCCAGTAGGTAATTCCTCTTTGCAAGAATCAGACACACTATTTTCATCACCAAGAAGATACAGAAGTGGTGTCTAAATGTATGCCTCTTGAATAGTGTGTGAGCAGCAACACAATATGATTGAAATTCTTTTAAACAGGTATTAGGGTAGAACATGAAAGCTGAAGAAATTTTCTGTCCTATATTGCATTATACTCTTACTTTTCTGTGAAGTTTAAAAGTGTAATGATTTCAACCTCATTCTGTACTTTTGTATACAAACATCCACATCTACTATTACAAAAATGCATTTGGTCCTTAAAGTTATTTCCCTAAGCTGTCACAGAAGTAAAATTTGTCACAATTTTAACAAAGCTAAAACTCACATGTTACATGGCTATAGGGATTCTAATGCTATTTATAGAATCAACAGGGATACAAAATAAATTCAATATGAAATTCAGAATCAATCTTAAACTCAGCAGAAAGATTACACTAATAAAATTTAGACCATGTCAGGTAGGCATTATCAACACAAAGCTTATCAGGGTGTTTGAATGTTTATACTAAAATCCCCAAATTGCGTGCAAATGATAGAAACTGTTAGAGAAGACAAGTGAAAAACCCAGCATGAAATGAACTTTTATGGCAAGGTTATAAAAGCTACCCATTTATGTACCATATTCACTGTGTCTGTAATAAATTAGATACTATATAATTCAATTTAAAACACATATTATGATTTCTGAAGATAATGAAGGATCTGGGAAAAAAAAAGAAACAAAAAACTTCAGAAAGAGCACACAAAAATTACCAAGAAATCACTAGGGGTCTTAAACTACAGAAGGAAGTAAACTGTAATTACTTAAAAACTATCAAAATGTTTAGCTAAGAAAAACGATAAAGACTGCAAGCTCAAACGACATTCCTGCCTATTGGGTTTAAAGGCAGGTTTAGTTGCCAACAGAGCATGGTATGATCTCTTTGGAATAGCAGCTGTAGGGATACATTCTGTTCAATTACAAAATGAGAAAACACTTATTCCAATATGTGTCTAGTTTCAGTCAATGTTTTGTACTCAAATGCTATTGAGCCCTTCACAGTGTAACCTTTCATGGGAAAAAATTTAAAAATTTTCAAACTATATGAACACAAAAAAGGAACACAAACCCATTGTCAAGAAAGATGAGCATCTGAATTACACCATGGAATGTGATTTCATGAAGTTAAAGGTTGAATATTTAGTGGAAAAAAACCCCAAACCAAACAAACAAAACCACAACAAACAAAAAACTCCCCACCAAACCCCAAACCCAACACAACAGAAAAGATACTTATTTTCTTATGATTGTGCTCAAATAACCATGCACCCATTTCCTTATGTATTGTTTTATGAGAACCTAGGAGTTTTAAGAGTAGCTGCAGCTTAGAATGAATATACTAAGCAGAGAATATATGCCTTCATCTGTATTGCAATAGATTCTTTATTCTTCCTCTGTACTCTAAATTTACAATAAATGTTGTAACAAAGTGCTGGTAAATTTGTACAGATGTAATTACTTGTCATCTACTCTTGACCCTGTTTCGGTCAAGAAATTATATATATTGCTGTCTTTATAGATGGAGACATGAAAAAAGATTAGGTACGTATAATATAGCACAAATCGTCTTATCTTTAGTCACAATCATCACTTGCAGCCATGTCAGTATTACCTTTGTGAGGACAGATAGCATCGGTATTAATCAATGTTGAAATTATAGAGATATTTCACTGGATTCTCCAAGAGCTCAATATCTAATATTATTTCTCTGTTTTGCTCTGACAAATGGTGGACTTTGTAGATAATGGTATTCTTGGTAGCATTTGTGTGAGAAATGGTTCAAACCCATTTAAAGTTCAGAGATGATTCCAAGCCCGACCAGTTAGAAATGTCAGCCTCAGAGCTTCTGAAAAGTGACAGCTGAGAATTCACCTCTTGTAACTTAGCCAGTGCTGTTTAATGTCCCTGTCTGAGACTGTAAGTTGGTCTCCTAAATAAGCCATGCTCCATCTGCTTCCAGAGAGTGGACCATTTTACACCAAAAATATGCCTAGATCATAGAAAAATAGGATGATTTGGGTTGGAAGGGACCTTAAAAATCATCTAATTCCAGCCCTCCTGTCACAGGCAGGGAAATCTTCCACTAGTTCAGGTTACTCAAAGCCCCATCCAACCTGAATCTGAACAATCACAATGACAGGTCATCCACCTGTTTCAGTGTTCCACCATACTCATGAATGTCCTCCTTATGTCCATTCTAAAAATACCCTCTTTCAGTTTAAAGCCACTGCTCCTTGTCCTATCACTATGTTCCATCATACAAAATCCCTCCCCATCTTTTCTGTAGTCCCCCTTTAGGTACTAGAAAGCTGCTATCAGGTCTCCTCAGAGCTGTCTCTTTTCTAGGCAGAGTGAACTAAAATCTCTCAGCCTGTGTTCATAAGAGGGGTGCTCCAGCCACTGATCACATTTTTCATCCTCCTCCAGGTCCACCTGAACATGTCCTTTTCTTTCTTATCATAAGGGCCCTAGAGCTGGACACAGTACTCTAGGATGATTGTCAAAAGAGCAGAGTAGAAGAAAATAGTCACCTCCCTCAACCTGGTGGCTAGTGTCTGGAAATCAGTGTTTGAATAGAAATAAAATTGAAATATATCAGAACTAGGGCTCGGGGAAGCAAAAATACTTTGCTGTTACTTTGTTTCTAGAATTAATAACTGAACTTTCACAAAAACTGAGGGAAACAAAATATTTACTGCTCAGTCCAGCTGAGCACTTTTGCCCTGGTACTGTAATTCCCATTGATTTAGCAAGAAAAGCTGTCAAATTGTATATAAGTATAGAAATGAAGAATAGAAAATCCTCTAGCTTTCAGGAAGATTAAATAATAACTTTATTTGGACTGTTCTTTAGTTTCAGCTATTTCAGCTGTAATGGCTACATTTTCTTAACTCCCAGCAGTCCAGATCAGATACCTCATACCACTGGGATGAAATTGAACACAGAGTCCATCTGCAGAAATGTTTTCTACTTGGGGTTGGTACGTACTACATTTTTCATAAATCACTCAAAGGCCATGCTGATTTTTTCTTTTTCCTGTGCTTCAAATATTTTTCCACACAGTTAACATATCTTGAATTAATGGCATAATAAGAACATTTCCTACAGAAGTGTCACAGTTTATATCATAAAGTGGTATCAGAGAGGGAAATGGTGCAAGATTTTCTGCTTTCCTGTCAAATTAAGAAACATATCCATTACATTTTAGAGAGCTGCTGCTCTTATGACCTTCTTTAGAGGCTGAAGAAGCAAGACTGAGGAGGGTCACAGTATGCAGAACTACATGGTCACTAGAACACTCTTCTGAGTGCATCTTCTGCACCTCATCCATGCTACAAGTGGTTGCTAGAATACAACCTTAACCTTGCAGAAAGAATCCTAGCATCCTGCTCAGGACTAGGTACTTTTCCATCACACAGTACTTCTCCTGAGCCTCCTGTGGACTTAAGAGATAATAATTATTCTGCATACTTCTCCAAATGTTCTGTTACTCTGGGAGCAGTGTAATGATGCTTGAAAAGCTAGGTTTTACTGGAAATGGAGGACATGAACTGGAGATATGGCATGAAGACATACTATGTATTTTGCAGGCCTAGGCATGTTTCTTGGAAGCCAGAGGACATCAGTCAGTGATGTGTCAATAATTTTGACATAAAAATACTCAAGAAAAGAATATCCTCAAACTCTTTTGGTGCTTTAAATCAGTGAAAAAATTAGCAATTTTATTCCAAATATTTTTCTAGGGATACCTAGTTATCCAACACATCCAATTTTGCAAGGACAGTCTAGAATTGGACAGTTATAATGGCAGCTTATGCTAACCATAAACCCTAGAGACTGTGCCTCTGCAGGCATAGCACAGGATTTCACTCTAAAGCACAGCCTATCTCACTTGCACAGAACTGTGTCTAACCACACCTAACACTACTGAAATCTGGTATGTCTGGTGTGCTCAGATTCCATCTTCTAGAAGTTCTGCACAACTACTAGGTTAACATGCTAAATAATTCTATTTCAAAGGTATTGGAGGCCACAGCTAAACCGTCATTGTCCATACTATTTTGTATTGTATAGATTGTAACTCTCTTCTTCAGATAACAGAGAGAAAAGTCATATCTTACCACATGACAAATTCTTGTTTCCTTTTACAGCAGGCTACTATTTTTTAATAAAATTCCCCTAAAATTTGAGGTAAACATATCCATTAAAAAAAAAAAAAAAAACACAAAAAAAAATCACAAAAAAAACCAAAACAAACAAACAGAAAAAAAAAAAAAAACAAACTCCCACAACCAACCATATTGTTCCATATTTAGGTAATTCTCTCTCATGGAGATAAATTTTTTTGTTCCATAGTCTGATCTGCACTTAATTGCAAAATTTCTCTCTAACAGAAGGCTTAATTCTCTGAAAGCTGAAAATGGAAACTGCACATGTTTATGAAACACCAGTTACTCTTTCTTGATTTCTTAATAAAGCTATAAAACTTGTAGAATAGAAAACTACATACTGAAGAAACTGCCTCCTCCAGGAACAGAGTTAAAGATCTTTTGAACAGAAATATTTTGACCTAATTAGCTACCTTGAAAAGAATCTATTTAAATTTGCAATAAGGGATGCACTCACGTGTAGTGAAGGTGACTTTTTTTTCTCTACTTCCGTCCCACTCATTACCATCTACATATCCAACAAAAAAAAGGTGAAAATGCAAAATAAAGCTTATGCCAAATGTGCAAAGACTCTGTTCTGACCTTCAAAGCATATTACCAACTTGTTATGAGAGCTGGCTGTGTGAACTTGAGCTTGGTACCAGGTGTCTCTTGTTATGACGCAGAGTTTAAACAAGGGATAATAGAAAGTGCCTTGGAAACGTATTTGAAAACAGAGGACCTAGACCTACAAACAACCCACAGATGGTCAATTAATTAGTGGTCATTGAAGAAGTACAATGTTGACAGTGGGGAAAAGACTGCTTTCAGCATACTAAAGAAAAGAAACAGGTAAGCAAGAAAAAATAGCTGAGCAACAGGATAAGGCACCTGCATATGAAAGTAACACCCTCACCATGCATTGCAGTCTAGTGGGCAGAGACTAAAGGTTAAAAGTGCCAAGAATCACAAACATTGCATAAAATGACAGGATTTGGTGTGGGGGTATGAAGGAATAAGTATTTATCACAGGAATTGTTTCTGCAGAATTTAGATCACTGGAGTAGTGAGGGAACTTGTCTTCTTTTGATGCCTGCTCCCTTTCTCTGCCTGTTGTAGGAATTTATTCTTTTGACCTGCTAAGGCAGTTGTCCAGGACTGTGCATGAAAGGGTGTGCATTCGTGTGTGTGTGTCCTTCCCTGCAATGTCTATGTACTTCTTTTCCGTAACACTAACTTGCTAGTAAAGCCTTATTACACATGAGAAGTTCTATTGCTTTCTCTGCTGCCCTTTACCTTACTCTGTTCTTATCATGTAGCCTCATATATCCTATAGTTTGACAGTGCTTAGACTATTTTACAACCCAGAATACATATTTTCTTGACTCCTAGCACCAGTCAAAAAAATCCACATGTTATGTGCCAGGAATGTGTTAGGAATGGGCGACTGTATGTATATCTGTAGTCAGTTTGATATCTTCAAGTCAGTGGTCTAGTAATGTGTGTAACTACTATCCTCATCCTTGCCCCTGATCCATTAATTTGAAAAATAATGACTTATTCTGGAAGTTTGTCCTCTCCCTGGGATCTAAGAAGATAATGGCTCATAAAGGTTACAACATCTTGATACACTTTTTTTGTCTTAAAACCATTTTCTCTGTTTTTAATAAATCCAACTTAAAGAAATTTGATGGCTGTGTAGATATTTCACTGGTTCATTTTCAAGGGCAAGACAATTTTGCAACTAGAAATAAGAAATGCTAATTGAGAGCTAACTGATATAGTAAGAGGGAACAAGTAGGAATTGCCTTTACCTCAGGAAAAAGTGACTAAAAATGCAGTAGCAGATTTCACAAAAGAAATGAGCTTCTAAGAGATGTGACCTCTTTGGTTTGTAGTGAGCTCTCTTTCTAGTTTCTATCCAATAAATATTTTTGCTTTTGTTATGTTTTTCCTCTTTCCCACTTCAGAGAAGGTGAAATATTTTACTGCAATTGAATAGGGTAAAGATTCCCAATAGTGAAATCTATTACATGGTGACACAGTCTCCAAAGGAAAGTAGTAGAAGCTTTATTGCTACGTACATTTAAGTCTAGATGAGACAATGCACTGGAAAATGTTCTTTAGGGAACAATCCAGCAACTACATAAAATAGAAGACCAAATAGTTTTATTCAGCTCTAATTTCTAATGTTAACATCCATGTTATACTATGATTTGAAGGTTGCGTTGCAGAGCTGCTAGATCAGATTAATAATATAAAAATATCTGTATTTCACAACATTTTGCTCATTATTATAGATTCCAGGATTAGTAGTTTAACCATACTTAAAAGAAAGCACAAATTAATAGGGACTGAGCTGTAGCCAAAAATATCCACCTGATTCTAAGTGGTCAATTTTCAGACATCAACTAGAAAATCACATAAAAAATATGGCTATTCTTCACAATCATATATGATGCCTAGGAATAACAATTCAAATGGAATGTCAGTTATTATGCCCACTGATGTTCTAATAGGCTTGAAATGGACAAGAGAGAGAAATAAAGTGCTTTCAAATAAAACATGTTGATGTACCAAGATAATCCTTTACTGACATGAGTATAATGCTGGTCTATATTAACTGCAGGGGTGATGTAGAAGGATCTAGCAAAAACACTGTCAGAAAATGTGCAGGTCTCATCCAGAGGGAACAATGTTTACAATTTATCTTACAATGGGAATTTTAAACTTCTTATTGTTAGAGACATATATCTTATTTTTCTTTTTTTTTTCTTTATTTTTTTCTTATGATTTTCATTTGTATTTGAGACTGAGGATGAAGTTACTGAAATGATTCATCTGTACTTATAAATAATGTTATCTAAATACATAATAAATGGAAGTGTGTGGGAACACAGCATTAGACATTTGCTAGCTTTAATGTCCTGATACATAGAAATATGCCACACACTAACCTGGATGCTCTCTCACTCCCCCTTCTCAACAGAACAGGAGGAGAAAATAGTATGTAAGATAAACAAAGCCATATCATTTACCAATAAGCAAAACAGACTTCACTTGATCAAGAGTCCATGAACATTATCAGAAGGCTGGACTTCTCCTTTGAAGAAACACTGAGAAAGTTAGGGTTGTTTTAGACCAGAGAAGAGAAGGCTCTGGGGAGACCTTATAACAGTCTTCCAGTACTTAAAAGGGGGCTTATAAGAAAGATGATGCGAGATTTTATACCAGGGCCTGTAATGACAGGACAATAGTTTTAAATTGAAAGAGCATAGATTAAGACTGGACATAAAGAAGACAGTTTATATGATGAGAGTAGTGGAACACTGGGACAGGTAGATGCCCTGTCACTGGAAGTGTTCAAGATAAGTTCTGTGGGGATTTGACTAACGTGAACTAGTGGAAGTTGTCCCTTCGCGTGGCAAAGGGGTCAGATTACATGATCTTTAAAGGTCCCTTCCAACCCAAACCATTCTATGATCTGTAATGTAGGCATATTTCCTTTGTAAGTTGGCCCACTTTCTGGAAGCAGACAGGGCACATCAATTTAAGATGTCATATTACAGTCTCAACCAGGGCTGTTAAGTGGCATTCCTTGTGTTACCAGATGTGAACGATCAGTTTATTTTTGAAAATTAAAGGAATTCATTGGCAATTAAAATGGATTTGGATAGTGAGAAGTAAAGGCAAAATTTAAAAACCATCTCCTTCCCAGCTCCGTCTTTAACCTTAGCATTTGCACTGTTGTCTCTCCCTGTTTTAGCCCACTTATACTGCTCTTAGTATGGCACTTTTTGCCTTTTATAAATATGTTTTCAGAGGCCTCACAGAGCTGATGGGCTCAGCTGCCTCCCACAGTGGGTGAGTTGTGGAGCCAGCTGAAACAACTGCCTCTGGCACAGGGTAGCCCTCTGGTCTCATAGAGATCACTCTGCAGCACATCCACTACTAAACCTTGTTACCCACATCCAATAAAAAGCTATAGAAGTAGGGTAAGCAGTCTGAACTCCTGACCAAACATCAGTATTAAAGTCTGTTCCTTTGAAGGGGTACCACAATGTTTCAAGGTCTATTGGCTTCTCAGAGCTGTGTTTTTCAGTACTCACATTCTTGCCTTATATATGGGTAGACAGAGTTATAAGGAAGGCAAACAGTGACATTTGTGGTGTTCCCAGTACTCTTTGTTTAAACATTGCTCATGCACATGTATATGCCTTTTTCTGAGAAGGAAAGACTATAATACTGAAAGATACCTACAGATAGAATTTTACACCATATTTCTCAATGATATAATGCACCAGGAGCTTAAAACGTTCCTGAACTCTATGTACAGCTCAAGTCCACAACTTGAGATACCAGAGAATCTCTCTATTTAGTACTGCTAATAAGGATTTTGTATTTAATTGGTTATTGTTATAAAGGAAAAAGAGTAGGAATATACTTAAGCCAGACACTTCCTCATCATGTGATTGTGAAAAGAAGGTTAATGTAAATTTTATGTCTGTTCCCTGCCTAAATACTGTTTTTCTGTGTTCAGATGTCTAAAGCTCTTTTGAATTCAGAAAATAACTTGAAATATGTTATCTACTTAGACATTTGCAAATATAACATCATTAAAACAAAA
Organism: Dendrocincla fuliginosa; assembly: GCA_035047845.1. Classification (NCBI taxonomy): domain Eukaryota; kingdom Metazoa; phylum Chordata; class Aves; order Passeriformes; family Dendrocolaptidae; genus Dendrocincla; species Dendrocincla fuliginosa. The sequence goes on along the minus strand of JAWWMO010000001.1, from coordinate 75,550,465 downwards.
ACAGAACAACAAAGAAACCCCACCAAAACCAAAACTGGCTTTTAGCTCTCAAGGACAATGTAGTAAAAGCAGTAAAAGTCATCATACAAAAATTCATAAGTTTATATCTGCATAAATTGTGATATCATTGCCTGTCATATTCTGCATCATTGTGCTTCACCTTTCATAGAATCTAGTTGTATATTTCTTTTGGTACTTGAATTATTATTAAGATAGCCATTTGTCTTTCTGGCATACTGAAAAGCATTATGAAGAGTTGTCTAATGGAAAAAGTTTAGGGAAATAGATGCTTCTTGGGAACATCTAGTTCTTTTAAAGTAATTTGAAAATGTACAGTCAAGTCCCTTATCTTCCTGCTAAGACTTATATTGAAACATATCTTTCTACAAGATAATGAAAGAGTGAGCTAAAACAATGAGGTATTCTTTTAGAAAGAAAACATTCTCTCTTCATATCACTTTAGCAATGCAGCTATAAAATGAAATGCTCTGATAGACTGCTTTTTCACTCTCTTGGCTGAAAAACTTTGCATAACCATAGGTTTTGAGTGAAAAAATTTTCTGAGTCTTATATATTTTTTCCTTTACTTTTTGGGCTATAGAATCCAGGCACTTTGAGATACATATAAATTTGTTCTTTGATACTGATGGAAACTCAGTTTACTTATGGATTACATAAAAATCCGAACCCAGAAAATATAATGTATGTGGTGGGGGTTTTCTTTGCTGTTGTTGTTGCTGTTATTTTAATAAAGCCATTCATTTATATTTCTAGAAGCAATCTGGATAAAAATTCATTTTTACCCTTAATGTGAATCTTTCAGAGACACTTTTTTATACATTTAGATCACTTCATGCTAACTCATGGGACAGGAATAATATCTATTAAGTAACTAAGTATTTCACAGTCCTTGGAATATTTGCAAACGTACATTTAAATCCTTCTAGGAATTATAGGAACTCTATGCTAATACTAAAACTATAAATATTACTTTATGAAACATGTTCTACCTGTGTTTTATAGCTTGACCTGATTTAGCTCTTCTTTTAGAGAGTTCACATATTACCTGTGACAGACATTAGGTCTTTCCTTACTAAACTCATCTGTTGAGAATCATTCCAGGCATACAAACACAACTACTAATAAAAAGGGTTTAAACATGAGATCAGTCACTGCTAAAACAAAACAGAGCTCATTTTAAGTAACAGAATTTAATCAGACATTAATGAGAAAAGCTTCCTGTAGTAGAACTAAAACAAAGTTGTACCAGAAAATTATCATCTGAAAATCAAAGATTGGCTATCTCCAAAATAAATTATTGCTCAGATTCTGGCTACCTAAGTTTTATCAAGTGTATGAAACCATAAGTGCAGTAGCAGTAAAGTACAGCACATCTAGTACTTGTATGTATGTAAGAATATAACAAGGCTGTAACTTGTATGTTTGGAAGAATATAAAACAGGATGTGCATAGGGTTGATCTTGCTTTTCCTCTTCAGAAAACTACAGTGTGGGGTCTTTTACATCTGGAACTTGTTTTTGAAATGTGATGTCTGATGGGAACAGACAATTTTTCCATTAAATTGTTGAAGCTTTTCTTTACTTTTTGGAAAATCATGCACTGAGTGAAAAAATACTGAAGTTCTTTATTTTAAATCTATTGCCTGGGAAGTTCTTTATGTCCTTCCATGTTCTCACATTGTGTGATAGAGTGATAATATTCATTATTCACCTCCATGATTTATAACACTTTTATAAACCACCCAGGGTCATGCAATGGTTTCTAAAGGTGATATAGAAGAGGAATATACTACAATAGTTGCAAAAAGGAGTTTTTAAACTCAATCAAATGGAGAAGCTTCACCATATGTCTTTTTTAGCCTCTATATTGGAGCCAGCTCAACAAAGAATATGTAGTAGAAACCCTCACCAATGTTCTTCACTATTTTGTAATTTTGTGATTATAGAAATGTCCTTTTAAGTAAAAAAACCCAAATGCACAAACAAAAAACCCAACTCAAGTCAAAACCAAACAATGGTTTAGCATGCAATCTCTACAAGTACTTTTAAAATATTTAAATTCTTACTCTTTTTGCTTACTGTCATTCCATGAACTCTCAGCTCCTGAGTTCATTTGCCATTATCTACTATTCTCTTTAGTGTTAGGTAATGCACTCTTTGCTTGGAAATCACACTTTGGTTTTCTGATTTATTTGTTCTACAGTCTTTCCCTCCTCTTCCAGTATTTTCTCTTCCACTTCTGTTAGCAGCTTGATAAGGGTACACTGTTAGTCACCCACATTTGTCTCCACTGCAGTCACCCTCAAATTTTCATCATTACTCCCATGCATCTCAGATGCATTCAGAGATATGTGATTTTCCACATGGAATCTTTTCTTGACTTCCCATCAATTTCTTAATGTCTAGTTTCTGTATATGCCATGTGTTCTGTTCACATAATTTTGCATTGTACCATCTCTGCTTTGTCAAGTTTTATTTTCTTTAAGCAGACAGTAATGATACACTCAGATATTTTGAAATCATGATTCCTACTTTATTTTCAAGCTTCAACCAGAGAGACTGTAAATATTATCTTGCAGTTCATTCTTTTAGAAACCATGTCAAAAATGTCTTAACAAAAGGAGTGAAATATAGGTATTTAATTTTTTTATGGCAGGTTTCTGGGTCACCCTTCAATTTCTAATACTGAGTCACTTCTTTTTATATATTCACTTTCTCATCATTTTATGTTGTGAGATGGAGTCAATGTAATAGAGCAACATGTTATTATTCCCTTGTTACAAAAGTTAATTTAAAGTACTGAAAGAAAGCACAGTTGAAAAATCCAATAATAAATACTAAAATAGAAACTTAAGTTTAGTGGTGTGTCATAATTTGGGGTTTGCTTTGGAAGAATGTTTGAGATATGTTAGCACAAGCAAAGAAACAGGTTCTTTTCAAGCAAAGCATGTATCAGTTCCTGGAAATGTAAGTGCAGAGAATTGGAAAGACACTTTTTCTCTCCTTTACAGTTCTGCACAGAATGGTAGTATTTTGTTTGATTTGTTTCTTTTTTGTTTCTTGTCCCTAAAGAAAACTAGAATAAAGACAGAGCTTTTGTTTTGCGTATTATTAGCTCCTTGAAATAATTCACAACACAGTACAAAAGTATCACTTCCCTATCCCTTCCCCTTTTACAGTTCCTTATTTTTCTACTCAATCACAGGTCACCATTTTTCAAACAACAGTGGAATTATTTCAAGTTTAATTCTGTCTTTTTTGTTTTCTACACTGCCAATAGACTTCTTTCCTGGTTGTGAAAAGAATGGGGTACATTGTCATATAACTTAACAATCTGAAGAGAAAAATCTTCTTCATTTTGCATCTAAACATGGCAAAAGAGTAGTCAATTCTACCATTTACTGAATAAAAGATCCAATCCTGCTATTCCATATTCATTGACAGGTCTGTCAGTAAGTCCTAAACCTGCTGCTAGCACACCCCATGGTAACAACATTAGATAACTTTCTATAACTCAGCCATGAAGACCATCTTACCACAGGTAAGGAGCATGACACCTAAAGAACTGCCTGAGAATCTGAAGCAGAGTATGGATGAGAGGAAGGCTTACTCTGCACTGACTTCTTTATTTCCTTATCTGCATAGTTATTTTTTTCTGAACAATAAGGGATTTGTTCACTCCGATGAGGACTTTGATGTTTTCCAATATACTGAAATAATGTATCAGGGGATTCTCAACAACATGGATCCACTTAGTTAATTCTGAATTACTCTGGAAATCCTACCAAAGCACTTAAAACTATTACAGCAATAGCAAATGAATCCACCATGAGTAATGTTATCACAAGATGCACTAAATTAATTAATAGTGGTTGGACATTCGTTTTCTGCAGATATTGAAACCACTGTAGGATATTTCAGCTGAATCAAAACCCAGAACATTCGGAATGTTCGTTTAACTTATGGTGGAATCAAATACCATTTTCAATTATCATCTATAGACAAGCATGTAAATTAAAACTTATAACACCTATGTGGCAGACTGCATGCATATTTCTCAGTAAAGATAATGACAGAATAGAGAGCTTTTTAAGATGTTGTCAGTGGTAAAGAGAAAGATGAATTAGGTGTGTCACCTTGGAATTTTCCTTAAATAATAGTGTTTGAGAAAATGAGATTTTTTCATTAATCTACTTCCACTGTTTATAGATGTGGCCATAAGAAGAGCAGCTGCAGGCTTGTGGGTAAAGAATTCCATGCTTTCCATCACTGCTTTGAAGCTGGAGATATTTCACCTGGTTTTGGTCTGTAGAAAAAAGTTTGTGTAGGTCAGTTGTCTTTCCCTGTCTTTAGTGTGTAGGAATAACAAAAGAGGATAACAGTAAGTACATAGTCCAGAATACAACATCCCTCATGCAGCACCACAAGAAGGAAAGATAAATACATTTTCTAATGTTTCACTAACAGTTGCAGGTATTTTCAATAATTCAAATCTTGTCTGCAATTACACATATATAAAATTTAATCATTCCTGAAAGCAGGCAAGCTTTCCTATATCAACTTTCTGTAAGGAAATTTTCCCAGACATTTATTTCCTCTCTACCTCCACCTAGTATTAATAATACAGTATTTAGAAGAGAAGCTGACTCTGTAGGAAGAGGATAATTTGTCACAGAGTTGTAGGCTGAAACAAGATCTTTGGAGCCTGTCATCAACAAGGGACGAAATTACAGTCGTGTATTGTAGTGTGTGTTTTGTACAACATTTATGGTAGGGATGAAAATGTGTGGGGTTTTAGCAGGTCTCCCTCAAGAAGACTGGTGTAAATAAGGACTAAGAAACACTCTAAATAGCCCTAAAAGCAAACAAAAAATCTCATTAGATGCCTCAGAGGAACAGTTTCTAACACTGTTTCACATAGAGGTTGTATGTTTTTATTGATTGGAAAACTAAAGAGGGAAAAACTAAGCCAAAAGACTGGAAATTTAAACTACGTTCTATGATTCTATGAAAAAGTATTAAGTCAAGAGACAGATAAAACAAGCCTGTTATGAAAGTCTATGATTCTATGAAAAAGCGTTAAGTCAAGAGACAGATAAAACAAGCCTGTTATGAAAGTTCACACAAAGTAGTCAGCGTTTCCCAATTGAAGTCCACAGTAGCATGGTGTGCTAACTATATATAAACTATATGTTAAAAAAAAAAAAAAAGTTTTGTTAGCTACCTAGGTGCAGGTTAATTACCTAAATGTAAAATATTAATTAAAATAATTTATTTAAAAATAATAACTTTATTTTGAAAATAACATTTTAATTTTTATAAATCCTCAGTGTGACTATTGCCAGGAAAGCTGGATTCAATATACCAGCTGAATGTTTTTTAACATTTAAATGCAAAAGATCCTTTGAGTAAATTTACAATTACTTATTTATTTTTTACAAATACAATTACCACAAAAATATGAGCCAGATAAGAGATAATAAGAATATAATGGAATATATCTTTCAATAGGATGAAGTATTGCAAAAATTTCAAACCTATGTGTTTGCTGAGTTGATTAAACTTCCACTATATTGTTTCAATTTACTATGCTGTTTTAGTGTCAAATAATTCCAGACTTACCATAGCACTTTTTGTCATGGGAACTGCTATTTATCTTTCAGCGCAACATAATTTAGCAAAATTATATTTTCTTCTAAATTGTCTAACAGAAACAGATGGCTTAATACAAATAAGCCATTACCAATTAAATAGGGAATGCAAGACAAGAACACCAGGTATTTCTTGATAATGAGGACACCCAAGAATTCTCCAGGTCATTTGTCACACAAAGTACTTTTCTTATCAAACAAGTAGGGAATCTATTTCATTCAAATTGATTGACACTCCTCAAAGGGAAGATATTGACTTTTATTAGCCTCTTTTGGCTTTTAGCTTTTTCTTTCACTCTCAAAGCTTTCGAATAAATTGTTTCAATTGACACACAAAGAAATAAAGCTCCTTTGCCTTGTGATAAAGCTTTTGCTACAAACAGCAATATCCAGTACAGTCTTATTGAGGAAACTGTGAAAAATAATTCACATTGAATTATTAATTTCAAAGTGCTCTGAAAATTAAAAAGTTCAAACAGAAAGTACAGAATGAAACAGAGTGAAAAAAAGTAGTAGTCAAATGGAGCACTTACTGGATATCTATGATCTATGAAGTTTTTGATATCATTTCCACTTTCTTCCTAACACAAAAAGAAAAAAAGATTACTTCCACGCACCTCCCCCACCCCACTCTGCCCCGGCCTAAAGCAGGTAGTTTTGTGGAAGTCCTTATAAACATAGAGAACTAAAGAAGTGACTATCATTTAGCTGCCCTTCTTATTGTGCACTTGGCACATGTTTATGTCATTTTTATGGTGCAGCATGCATGTGATTGGCAATGACAGTATGCCTTATGCTTCTTGACCATTTAGAACTACTTCCTTAAAAATTAAAAGTCTGCAAAACAAGGTTAAAGTTCAATCTTTTGTTATGCTAATCAAGGGTGCCAAGTAGTTTAAAACCAAATGCCAGATGTGTAAGGACCAGATTTTTATGCTGTTACTGATAATGAAAGCCATCTTTACTTCAGTGTTCTTTTCACTGTCACTGGTTACCACAGGTGATGCTACTCAATATGACAAAATGTTAAAAGTAATTCAAATGAGTCTATAAATTTATCCATTTTTTTTTTCTAAAATATACAGAATTATGAAAGATATTTGGAATAACAGTTTTTCTTCGTTCATTTCAAGTACATATGTTTTCTTCCTACACAACATATGCTTGAATGAAATTCAAATTGTTGAATGAAACAAAGACCAAGGCTAGTTATTTTTATTAATTAAACCAAGCCAAAGTGAACAGAATGTGACAGAAAGACACCTTGGGTAGATATGTAACAGGAACAATAAACTGATACATTTCTTCCTGGGTTTTGTATCAGTTTGAATGATTTCTTTGTCCCTGTAAGAATCTCTGATAAAACTGTGAGAATATGAATGGCAGCAGAAGAGATGACCCAGCACATTGAAGAATCCTGGATAAAGAACTTACATTCAGCTCCAGTTACCTTGTTTCCTAGCATCTTCTGCAATTAGAAAGTTCCAAAAAGAAGTCTGAGGAAATGCATTTCAAAATGCATTAAACATTTTAGTCTAAAACATGGATAAAATCCCTTTTTTTTCCTCTCTTTATTTTACTGAAGAAATGTAAGACATAACACTAGTCATTTTCTAAAATATGTATCTTCTGTGACAAATGAAACACTATCTGATGGTCCTTATGCTGTCTTTTAAATCACCTCCTTTTGAAGAAGAATAATAATTTCCTTCCTATAGTAGAGAATATTTTCTAATATGTCTAATATTTTCTAAATTCCACAAATAATACATAAAATAATTGTCATGACTTGTAACATGTCACAAAAATCCTTTCTGAATTCTGCTGTATTAGAATATGGAAAAATATATTCCACAATTTAACAAGAGACTGAGGCATGTATTAATAAGAACTTAAAAGAAAAATTTAACATTTTGCTGTAACTATTCCTCCTTCTATCAAAATATTTTAGGAAATTGTCACATCTGTTCTAACTCAATGTAAAAATGTCATGCTCTGCCTTCCTTCCTTTTGAATTCCTTTTCTATGTTTTTGCATTTTAAAATATCTTCCTTAATAATTTCTTAAGATAGTAGCTTTAATTTTTCATTGCTAACTTATGTATAGAATTTAAAGCTACACAACAGGGGTTTAAGTGTGTGCCAGGTTCTGTAAAAAAGGGATAAATTGCAGTTACTTCTACTTTCTAAATAGTTTTTTCAGCACTGGGAAGAGCTAGACTGTCTTTTCCATTAGATGTCAGAACCTCCTTCTGGGTAAATTCAGCCTGTCATTATCAGAGCACCATAAGGCTTCCAAAATATTGTTGTACAGCTTCCTTTGTAATATAATAAATATTTTGGCATACCTTGTCACCATAAAAAAAGGTTAAAATTTTCATATTAGAATAAGTGATTGATATCATGCAAAGGGGTCATAGGAATCAGTAAAATATCAGCAAAGGGAACAGTGCAGGCAGTCCCTTGCAATTGCTTTAAGAACATCTCTATGGAAAGGTTAGGATTTCTCTAAAACAAATAAAACAGTTCCCACCATGAGTTAGTTATATTAAGTATTTTTGTAAAACCTTGCCTTGTGTCTGCACATTTTAGCTTTTCAGCTGTCCTAGCCTCATCTTTTCCTCTTTCCTGCAACTCTTACTCTGAAAAGTTGAACATCAGCATTGAGTTCTCCTGCTGTACTAGTGTAATTTTTCCTCTCCCCATGAGCTTTAAAGCCCATTTAAGACAAAACCAATCTCACCAGTAATTTACCTCAGTGTTGATCATCATAAACAGATGTATGCTTTTAAAGTGAGATCACAGACCAAGTCCAGCTACATAAAAGATGAAATTAAAAGAAAAAAACATGCAAATATTTTGTGTTCTTGTACTGTAAAGAACAGTACTGCAAGGAACAGTTTTGAATCAGCTTCTAGCCTATGAAATATCTGATTTGACAGACTTATGCACCAACTATTGCCTGATTTTTAGGGGTTTTTTTTTGGTCAAAATTGTTTGCTCTTATCATCCCATATTCAGAAAAACTGATAGTACAATGACAAGGAAGTCACAGCTATCATTTTAAAACTAACATTGTTCCTTGGTGACAGCCACAAAGCTAAAATGGAACAAGGATTTTTCATTCAAACTTTTCTTCCTTTTCAGCATGAATTTTAGATTCTTCTTACTTAAAACTGTAAAAGTAAACCTCCAAACTTTCAGTTTCAAAATAAAGAGGTAATATTATAAATATGCTTAGTTTCACACATTGCAAAGGTGTCTCTGTTCAAGAGATAATAGACTTTCTTCTGGATGTATAGAGCAGTTGACACAACTGACCTCTTCCAGAACTGTCACAGCTTGCAATGTAAATATGCATGAGATTCACATTTTTAAGCTGATAAAAGGCAAATTCAACATATTTGAAAAGTAAGGCTCAAAGGTAAGTGCTGAATCAATGAAAAGGCAAAGATCATCACAAAGCACAATGAGAACAGAAGAGGCCTGGAATTTGTTCAAGGACAAACTTTTAGACAAAATGAAGGACATTATAGTGGCAGTGGCTAATTTTCAAAAGCCATGAAGAGGAATATGTTCCATTCTAATTTTATACATTAAAAAAATATTCTTTCAGTTGCTAAAAGTCATCTTTGCAGAGAGGCTGAAAATGTGAAGTTATCCTAACAATGACAGAACAACAAGAAAGCTACTATAATCAGATGAATAAACAATATTAACCTAATTATTACTGGTTCATGCTGTATTTTATGCGTTGTGACAATGCTTTTTCTAAGTGTCATCTGAGTGGAATCTCAGTGACATACCAGATGGAAATGGAAATACGAGTGTGGAGTTTTCATTAATGTGGTTTTTCTAATAAAGGAACCAGAATAGGGAAAGCAAAACTTCAGGAACCTTGTTATGAACATTAGCAGCATTAGCAAACCAAGCACAGTCACTGCCCTAAAAACACAAAAAATAGACAGATGAAGAATAAGGATAGCAAGAATATTATATAAACACAATAGAACCAAAAAAGTGGAAGTGGCTTTCTGTGACCTTGTCTTTATTTTCCTTTATCTGTGAAGCAAAGCAGAGAAGAGGTAATGGAAAAAAGGAAAACTACAAAATATGATCAGTTGGTAGAGAAAAGACAAAAAATAGCAAAGAATGAAGAAAGGGATTTAGTGGCAGAAAGTAAGACATGAAGATGTTAAGGAATTTTTGCTATGGAGAAATTAATGATATAAAAGGCAGGGATCATTAAAACATGTATAATATAACAATATGAGAACCGTGATACTGGATCAAAACAAGTATCATTCTTTGTCAGTTGCAGATATGTAGGTAAAGAATGTAAGACACAAGGCAAGTATAAATTGATCTTTCCCTAGATTGCCTCTCAAAAATCTGACAAATAGTAGTTTAAGAACTTTCTAGGTGAAAGAATAAGTATTGTGTAAGAGTTTTATGCAGTAAACTATATGCGTAACACCACTGCTGTGCAAGACACTGCTGATTTTTTGATCCCAAATAATGGGGAGAAAATGGGCAGAAAAAGGAGTCAGTGCAAATATTCTACCTTTCCTTCCTTCTATACCTGCCATGTTAGAGTTCAATTCTAAAACACAAAGTGCAACCAGCAACTGGCCCTGGAAGAATGATCAGAGGTGATGCGCAAGCTTTGTGCTGGTAAGGATGGCGAAGACATGAGGAGAAAGCGACGAACACAGAATCCAAGAGTGTATTGAACCCAGAAGACCTTGGTGTGCTTTTTCTTTATGAACCAGTTCATCAGTCCACTTGCTTAATGAAAAACAAACTTCTTTCCCACAGTACTTTTGTACATGATTACGTAACTGCTGAATCCTTCACTACAGGGTGATATTCCCTGAATTTCTGCCATACTGAATAAAACTCAAATTCAGAGCTAGATTTAGTAGAATCCACACAATTAAAACTATTTCTATCCATATGTTTTATGATAATTTTCTATGTACAAAACTATTTTTTTCACTCATCTTTCATTTAGCAATGTAACCTTTTAGAAATCTGCTTTCTTTTCCCAAAATACATATCCTCCATTGTAAGGATAGCATGTTCATGATATCTGTAGGCCCAAGATGTAGTACAGCTTGAGAAAATCCAGGAAAAAAAAAGCCATAAAGGTGACAGAGTTCTAACTCCTATGGCTTAGTAAGAGAGTTTTAGTAAGAGAAGTTTCTATAGCCTGAAGAGAAAACTGAAGACATGATGGCTGCCCTAAGGTATGTAAAAAGCTTCTGTTCTCAATGTTCATAGTGGAGAAGTCAAAAGGAACAGACTCAAAATAAAGCAAGAAAACTTTAGGGTAGACTTTGAGAAAGATTTTCTATCAGAAGGGCATCTAAGAACTGAATGGGTTCCTGCGTTAAAATGTAGAGACTCGAGATTGGCAGTGCTTAAGAACAGATCTGACAAATCTGTCAGGAATGACCTTGTTAGAGTTGATAAAGATTAACTCAATGAAGTGCAAGGATACCCTCCAACTGCTGTAACTCCAATTGTAGCTCATTATTTCGCCTGGGGATAGATTGCATATGACTATTAAGAAACAGGAGAAAATGGTTTAAGCATGGCTTGAAAGACATTAGTGTTTAAATACTTAAATTCAGCTTTCACAAAAGAGAACAATTATATTTACAGGGAGACAAAGAACTGATGGCAAGGTGGCTGACTGAACTGCTATCTGGTTTCAAACGATGTATTCAACAAATTATCACAGAACCTCTTCAGGTTTTAATTTCAGACAGTCTTGCCATCATATCCTTACTCTAGAAAGCTCTTGCTGGACCTAGACCACTTTGTTTGTATGGATAGATGTATTGATAAACAACCTGGTTACACTGTCAGACAGTCAGGGGGACTCTACCAGACAGATCTTTCTATGTGTGCCTAAGATATTCCTAAAAAGTAATTTTTAGAATTTTTTCCTGCAGATATGGAAATATTAATTTCACAGAATCACAGAGTGAGTAAGATTGGAAGGGACTACAGTGGGTCATCTGGTCCAACCTCCCTGCTCAAACAGGGCCATTCTAGAGCACACTACACAAGACTGAGTCCAGGTGCGTTTTGCACAACTCTCTGGGCAGCCTGTTCCAGTGCCTCATCACCCTCTTAGTGAAGACTTTCTTCTTTCATTTTAAAACCATTCCTCTGTGTCCTATCACTACATGCACTTGTAAATAGTCCCTCTCCTATTGTAGGCCCCCTTTAGGTACTGGTAGGCTGGGAGACCTTGGAGCCTTCTCTTCTCCAGGCTAAACAATTCAACCTCTCTCAGCCTCTCTTCATGGGAGGGATGCTCTATCCCTCCAATCATCTTCATGGCTCTTATCTTCATCTTATCTCATCTTCTTGTACTGGGGGTCCCAGACCTGACTCCAGATAGGGTCTCACAAGACTGGAGTAGAGGGGGAGAATCACCTCCTGCCACCTGCTGGTCCTGCTTCTTTGGATGCAGCACTAGATATAGTTAATAAATCCTCAGCAATGTTCTAGACTACTTCATCTTCCCAAATATTCAACTGGCTGGAAATGAAAACCCACTCTTAGGTACGTACACTTGTCCAAGCAGCAAATGAAGAACTAACATGACTGAGAGGATGGAAGCACCATGACATAAGGTACCTGCCACTGTCATTCCTTTCTCTTGCTCTCTGATTGTGACACTTCTTGTTCTGCAAGCCCTTGGCAGTGTCACACTTCTATTATGCACTGTGTTTCATTTCAGCATTCAGTTGAGCCACGTGATGGCAGGTGGGAGGACATGAGCACTCACTCCAGGTCTGGCATATATGTCCCTTGTTCCTCTCTGATTTTGGGGCCCAGAGAGCTCCATGGAAATATACCAAGGACACATGCAGTCTCAGGCCCCTGAGTGCACCACTCAGACTCACTGTCCCTGAAAGCCTCACCCAGGACAGTTTGACCAGGGTCCACAGACCCCATTTTGGTTCTGCTTGGCTCTACCCTGACCTGTGACTCCCAGGTCACCATGCCTGTGTCCAGCATTCCATGTGTGCTGTCTCCAGCCAGGCTTGATGCTGTGGGAAGCTCATCTCTCTCGGGTCCACACCACAGCTCATCTTTAGCCTCATCTCTGACACTGTCTTCCTCCATGGCACACCAGTGTCAGGGGCTGTCAATGGTTCTGCTGCTGGCCCCAACTTTTCCAGTGAGCTCAGACACTGTGAAACAGTGCTCACTGACGAGGTCCTGGCCATCCTTGGGGTCCTCCGTGGTGCTGTGGACATGCCCTTTTTCTGGATATAGCTGGTCCTCATGGCTGCAAAGTTCAGGATGGGCAGCTGGAAAGGAAAGGGCTCCCTCTCTCCTGTGCTGCCTCTAGCACTCAGCTACCGAATGGACAGGCTGCAGGCTGCTGAAGGCAGGCTATGGGAGATGGGCACATGGCTGGGTATATGCTGTGTATCATGGTGCTTGAGGACAATGGGATTGCCTATCCATGTTGGGGAGAGCCGAATCCAGCTCCCAGCTTTTGTTTTGCTTTGTGGTGTAGGCAGCTTTTGCTTTACGTTTTAAACTGTCTCCATCTCAACCCACAAGCTTCCTCACTCTTACCCTTCTGATTCTCTCCTCCAGTCCACTGCATGGCACTGAATGAGCAGCTGTACAGGGCTTAGCTGACTATGTGTGTGTGTATATATATAACAACCAACCTTATTTTGACCAAAAGAATGTGGGAGAAGTTCTTGAATTCTTAGATTAACCCTATTTGTTTGTATCCACTATTTTTAGCATATTTATACTTAGATTTTGATTTCATAAACAGTGGAACTATAGCCCTTGCACTTTTAAAAAAGTAATATTATTTCAAAGTATTTCACACATTGTGGTAACCTAATATACTGGGATTCTAATAATGTAGCTTTTGCAACTGTTATATTTTAAACTTTTTTGTTTAACCTTGTTAGGCTGTAGCAAGTCATGGCCTTGTTCTTACATAAAGTATTCACATGCTTAACTTTGAGTACAAGTAACATCATAAAAGTCAATGAGCTAATAAGATGTTTAAAATTAATTATGACAATAAATCTTTGGAGACTTGAGGCCTTTAAACTATATGTACTAAAAGTAGTATAGTAACTTTCAAGGAATGACAAGAATTTTTATTAAAAGAAAAAATAAAAATCAGTAGCATCAAGTTACCGCTTCTGTACGTATTACTGAGTAATAACTTTGGACATTACCACTTCCCTTAAAACTTGAAACCCTAGACCAAACCAAAGGGAGTTTCTAATTTCTAGAAGGAAAAGCCCTAATTAAGAAGCATATGTGGTGGAGAGAGGAAAGCAAGAGGGAATAGTACTCAGAGGTCATAAATAACTTAAAAATAATTTCCGAGCACAATATTATTCAGAAGAATTTTAGGGCTCTATTCAGAATTGTGTTATAATCATGAATTGCAATATATGCAAAATTTAACACTTAAAAATGTGATGCAGACACCTTCACCTACATTTTGTTTGAGTTTTTGCAGGTGCCTCAATTCGTACTGTGTCAAATTACTCACATACTTTGCACAAGAGTCACAAGATAGAATTTATAAATAGATTAAAAGAAACAGTCACAACAATGATCCTTTTCTTGTTCGTGGTATGCCCACAAGGCCTGTCTACAATGATATATTTATGATTTCCTTCTTTTTTTTTTCCTTTCTGATCCAGACTTTCCTGTCATTATCGATTGTGCAATATGGTCTAGATTCAACCTGAGATGTTCATCCATCCCAGTCCATAATCTAGGTGAAGAGATAGGAATTGCATGTTGGATCAAAGAAGGCCTGGGACTTGACCTTTTGATCCCTCCTTTGTGGTCATATAGTGAACATAGAGAACCATCTGTCAGTATCTAAAAGGGTTATCTGAAGCACATCAATATGAGTCAAACCGAGTTAACATGTCAGCAGCCCAAGCTGACAGAAAACAAGCTAGTTTCAGCCTGAAAATACTGTAGCTGCACTCTTGCAGATGATAGCCACAATAGTGACTTAGTAAGATCAGTCTGGTGGAACTATATGTAGACACAGACTTGGTGTAATCTATTTTTGGACTGGATCTATCTTATACTCAGTCTCCTCATAGTGTTGTGGAGACCATGTGTCATGCCTGTACTTCTGTACTAACATGCCATGAGGTGCCACAGTTAGCTAGTTACAATGAGTCTTCCTGAGCAAGGATTTTGAGAAACGTACCTGGTTTCATGGATTCCACTCCAGGATCCTAAATACTACATGTTGATGCAGTATTTTGTTATACAGAAATCCCTGGGGCTTCATTTTCTTTTTACTTCATAGAAGGTATTTTCCTTGTTCACATGCAATTAGGGGGTTTTGTTGAGGCCATATGTATAAGACCAAGTCTTTCCTCCTTCTTACATTGAAAATTCTTCTAAATAAACCACCCTAGAGCAAACAAACTAGATAACCTTCTAATCAAAATTAGAAGAACAAATATGTCCTGAGTTATTGATGGACTTCCAATCCTGGGAAGAAAATTTTTTGATTTAAACTTGGACTGCAAAAACTGTAGCACCTTTAAGATTTCTTTGTTGTGACTTTGAGGGTTGCAAGTCTTTCTTCTACTCTCCCACCTTCTCCTTTTAGAGCGAAAGACATGGTAACACTGGCCTCAATCCCTCAAATCAATCAACAGGTCAGCCTTTGCTATTAAGTAGCCTGATGTTAATTCTTACAGTCCAGATATCAACAAGTATGTTTGAAAAGTAACATCAGGAAAGCAATTTCAAATTCAGAGAGTGATTTGTTCTTTTCCATTGTCAAGGCAATCCTGATAACGTGAAGATGTTTGCTACTACCCTGTTAATCTGTTTTTACAAAGAGCTGTCCATTCTCTAATCTTGTTCAATTTAGCGAAGTCATTCTGCTTCTTCACTGCAAGAATTGCATTTTATATGGAACTTTTAGGTCAAAACAAAGTTCTTGGTACTTTCCTTCCACCTTTTCAATAATTTCTAGTTATAATCATACCTGTGTGGTTGTACTAACATCTGACACTGATTGGGGTGTTAGCATTACTTAACTAATGCATTTTCCATATAATTCATGTCCAGTTTCCTTATCGTGTAAATATAAACTCTTACAGGGATCACACAAAATATCTTCCATAAGATGATGGAAATCAGAGAAATCTCTTGACCTACAAGCTCTCTGTGACAGAACCCAGGGCTAAGCTTAAGTCTGTCAAGTACTTTAAGTTTCCATCTCTGTGACAAAAAATGCTCTGGCGTTCCTGGCTGTATAAGACATATTTGTTCATCTGGCATACTTATCTAAAATTGTCTTGCTAGGTGGTCTGCCTAGAGCTGATCACAGATCCAAAATTTTGGGGTCACATAAACTAGGAACTTGTGGTAAGCAGGCACTGCCCAGGCCCCCCCAAAAAAGGTATTGAGTCCCTGGTCTAGGGTAGCTGGGCAAAATTTTCTGCTGAAAGCTGTCTCAGAAAATATTTATTTAGTTCTGTTGCAGAAATCATTGTGAAGCTGTATGCCTCCTAGTCAAGGATTATAAACTAGATAAGCCTATGAAAAAGTATGCAGATCTATGATACATGCATGAGGCACATATATGCTTTTATTACAATTTCATATATCCTTCAATGTGACAGAACTTGTCCCAAATATAGAACTCACAAAGTCAGTAAGAACAGACACACATATAAAAAGGTGAATATAGGTAAATGGTATGTTCAGTAAGGAATAAAAGTAAAAAAATAATTCAGAACTCTCAAACAAGCCTTGCATCTTCAAAAAAAGTAATGAGGTTCCAATTGAAAAACAGCATTGAAAAATGTAGCCCAGCTTGCTCAACATTAATCTATTCATTCATGAGTTTAATCTTGAAACAAACACTTTCCTACATGGTTCATGATTCTAAAAGGGGCTCCATATTCTCAATATGAAACTTCAAGGCACAGAAATGATCTCTGGAGTAAGCATACATGTTCTAATGAAGTACATTAGGGCATAGAAAATAAGCTGGGAATAAATTTAAAAATATTGTTTACAAATAATTGTACTCAAATACTACTCTGGAATTTGGATGATCAGCTGTAAGAATAACTACCTGCAATTTCTGACCCATCAGTTAAGTCTTACACAGACTGACACAAAGTGAACAACAAAACCAGCACAGTGTGCAAGCTGCAATTAGCAGAGAAGACAAGTCGGAGCACATTCTGTTTACATCAAAAATCTGATGCAAAGCACAAGCATATTGTTCAAAAATACTCGGTGTGACAGGTGTAACATGGACCACAGAATCCCTGAGGGATTCTGGAAGGGCACAGTGGGCACTGTCCTTGTCTTATCTTACATAGTTAGTATCATGATCCCAGGATCTTGATGATCATAGAATCATAGAATGGCTTGTGTTGGAAAGGACCTTAAAGACCACGTAGCTCACAGAATCAATTAGGCTGGGAAATACCTCTGAGATCATTGAGTCCAACCTATGACCTAACACCACCATGTCAACTCAACCATGTCACTAAGTGCCACATTTAGGCTTTCCTTAAACACCACCAGGGACAGTGATTCCATCTCTCCCTGGGCAGTCCATTCCAATTTCCCTACTGAGGGCTGAGGCACCTTCCACTAGAGCAAATTGTTCAAAACCCCATCCAACCTGGACTTGAATGCTTCAAGAGATAGGGCATCCACAACCTCTTTGGGCTACCTGTTCCAGTACCTCACCACCCTCTTGTTAAATAACTTCTTACTAGCAAATAATTTCTTCCTATGATGATTTTGTTTAATTCTTAATCAATCAGGGCAGAAATGGACACATATTTCCTGGAGCATTCTGCCTGAATTTGACTATCTAGAAATTATGGAGGAAACAAGAACTCAGTAAGAAGCTGGGAAAAAAAAAAAAAAAGAGTGAAAGAAATAGCTGATTCACTGAATTCTGAAATGCCTACCTTAAGGTTTCTCTGCTACCATAGCATCAGAGACTAAATTCTGCCAATTGCTTAAAAACAACATTCATGAAATGGATCCCTACTTGAAGAAAAGAAAGAAAAATACTGATTTAGGCTAATGTCTTAAATGTTAATATTTGGGTTGGATGATATTACTAGCTCTCTGTCAGAAATACCTGTCACAGACTTCATTAAAGAAAATTAAATCAGTGACCTCCTTATTCAGTTGTAGAAGGGAAGACAGGTCTGCTTTATAATGTTTTAATTTCTTTAAATTACAGTCTGCAGTCAGTTATACCAGCTTATTGCTTGTGCATAGTGCTCACTCAAAAAAATGTTTCAAGCAGAAATGCTATTCATTGAGACAATTATTGTTAGACTTCATCTCTACCTCTTTTGGGAAGGAAGTACAAGGAATTTACTCCCCATCTCTTAGGCAAAAAGGAAAGCACATGGGAAATCTGCCAGCATTCAAGGGATTTTCTGTTACTTATGCCACAGGATGTACACTGATATACAGATCCAGAGTGGAAAGACATGTATTCTGAGACTTCCTATTAGTGCCCTGCTACACATATGAGGGCTTATACAATATTTTTTAAATGATGATATGAGCACATTTGAAACATCAGATCTCACCCAGCAAATCTTAGCCATTTAAAATGTCTAATGATAGGAAGTACAAAAGCATAGATTCCACAATAAATATAGACTAAAATATTATAGATTTATAACAATTATAGGCTTGTAACAATATGTACAGAGTAGAAAATTTTATCTGAGTTAATCTAAGTAAGAAAAGCAGAAGATTCAGTTCAGGTATTGGACAACATTCAGACTGATTCCTCCTTTATCCATGTAAGTTCAGCCAAGCATAATAAATCCTTCACAAACTATAAAAGCATGTATAATCTCACTTTAACGAGAAGAATAGTATTGCTACTTGTCACCATAAAAGAGTATCATCATAAATTAATTTCCATCTTGAAGTCTTTGGGCAAACCTCTGGATGCTCAAGAACAGGATGAACAGCTTATAATAAGTTACAACATCTGCAATAGGTAGAGAAATTTTAAAACTGTAAGATTTGATTCTATTAAAATAAATATCTCACATCAATTAAAATCTGTTTCACTTCTGCTAATTAATTAGAAATTTACTTAATTTTAATGGAGTGGGATTTTTGGCACTCAGAATTAAATTCTGGACCCCGCCCACAGTCTGAAAAACCTTTTTGTTAAATTGTCATTTTCAAAATTTTATGCAGTGGTTAGTAAACTGTTAAATCATAATCCATACAGTATATAAGTGTATAAGAAAAAACTTTTTTTTCTTAGTGTAACATTTTCTCAGCTACAGAAAGCACATTTTCCCTCTAGAGTGCTCTCCGTGAATTAAATTTGAGTCTTCACTATGTGTTTATGAATAATAATGGAAATAATAATAGAAAACGTTATTCCTCATTTAATTCTTATCTAAAATCATTGTGATTTCTATAACTTCTCCACATAGTCATCATGAAGTGCAAACTTTAATGCTCTAGCTCCAGGGTAAGTTAGGAACAGATAATACAATAATTAATGGAGTGTTGGTAGGTAGTACAAGCATAATGTTTCAACCATCTATTTCTTCTTCAAAATAATTAAGAGGTGAGTTGGTTCCAAAAGCCAGTGCACTGCCATAGCAATGTAACATCCTTATCAGGATATCCAAAGACTATTGGATAATGCATGCTGTTCCACGGAGCACTTATCTACCCCTTTTAAATGGAGGGACAACAATCAAGAATTTACATTACTTTACTTTGGTCATGTGGAAAAATTCACCACTAAGGAAATGAAAAGCAAATTTGAAGAAATCAGAGAAATTGCTTGAACACGTAAGCTTCCTATTCAAATTTTATTAGGATTATTAGTCAAACTAACCCAATTGTTAGAAATGTACAAAGATGAAATAGTCTGACTGCTCCAAGAGTTGTGCTGGGTAAAATAATGAATAGATCTGTTACAAGCATCTGTTAGACATTTAGATTACAGTGCCTTCTATTGTCTCTACTTATTCTAGCAGATGACTCCTGTTCCAGATAATACCTCCTTGCTAGCTGATTTTGGTGCACCCAGAGTAGTCTTAAATATGTCCTTCCAACTCTTTGTAAATGGTGGGTTATGTGGCTCTAGAAGCACCTTTTCCAAAGAAAAATTGCCTCAAGACTTCTGAGAACAGTCGTGGTCAGGTTAAACACAGCACTGAGATTGTCGTTTATCATCTAGAATGATCTACTTCTCACTGAACTGTTAAATTCAGGTACAGTGAACTATACTTTTAGCTAGACCTATACAAGCAGAGTGAACTAATTATTAAAAGAATTAGAATATTAATGGAAGATCTATATATTTTCCAGTGGAGAAAGTGATAAAGTCAGTACCTCCCAAATTACATTATTCAAACGTGTGCACTCTTAAAGGCAATCTACAAAATTATCTTTAAACTTTTTCTATATTTTGTTTTTTAAAAAAAGACTGCAACAAGATCAGAGAGTCTACAATGTGCCTTAAAACATTATTTTCTGCCTCCTTTCTTCAGAATATTTCTGAAATTGTCATACCCTTCTCCAAATTATTACGCAGCAACTAATGCTTTATATGTATTTCTATGGTACATCTGGTCTACACAACTTTTTTGCTTCTGTTTTGATAATAGATTAGGAGCACTTCTGCAAAGCCTATATATAAGCTTTGCAGTGTTAGAACAAAAGTAGATCCAGGCAAAATATGTTAGTTCAGCTCACTAAATTATTCTTAGCAAAAGCTACTTAAAGTGTTTCATTGAATAAAGAAGGCTTTTACCTTCACACAACTTCCGAGTTTATAGGGAGCAAGTTCTCCAACAGCAACAGGATACCAAAATTTTAGCATGCAGAAGCTATGAAAGAAGACTTTGTCAAGATCTTTATGCATAGATGTTTAATATGTTATATCATTTTCCTTCAGTTCCTTGGCTCTGTTCTGCCTCCTCTCTCCTAAGAGCAGCCTTCTGGCTTTTTCCTTTAATTGCACACTCTGTGTCTTCCAATCTGTTTACTGAACAACAGTATGTGTTGGCATTTTGCAGCTTTTGAATAGGATTTGTGAAAATATTTGCAAATATTCCTGCATCAGCGTTGTATAACCAACTGTATGAAGAACTATTTGCATTCACAGGCAGAAAAATTATTTAACCAGTAACCTTTCCAGCTCTCCTGTTCTACATATTCATTAAGATCATTAATCATTTCTCCCACCTGCCCTCTTTTTTTTTAAAGGTCACATTTGGTTTCAAATTGAAAAGACCCTTTCTTAAATATATATATTTGCAAATATAATATTTATCAAAATTTGTAAGTAAAATATTTCATGTCATCAACTTCACTAGCAAAGACCAAGCAGTACTTATTTACCTTTCCACTCTTTCTCAGATCCAGACCATAACATTTTTATGACTGATTCTGGGTCTGTGTGATCAAACTCACAGGCATAATAAAGAATGCCTGGAATAACCAGCAATGAGTATTACAAATCAAGAGGAAAAATTAGGTACACATACAAATATAATTTCAAAAGTTTTGGCAGCCTGAAGGGTCTCTAAAATATATGTATCATGCTTATATTAGGAAAAACATTTTCCAATAGAATAAAAAAAAAAAAATCCAGTTGATGTGTATTTTTTCATATACAATATTAATGCCTTCTAGTTGTAATGTTTTATATTTTTTCTTTAAATCTTCTTATCTTGTATTTAATCTTCTTAACTGATTATTCAATCTTAATTACCAAGGTTTTCCTCTCTAGCCAGTCACCCCTCCAGGCAATAATTTAGTAGACCTAAAATCTCTGGAATAGTTTATCACTTCCAATTAGCTATTGAGGCAGCTGAAAGTGGAAACTTTTCAAAGTACATCCACTGTACAAGGAGTAGCAAGAGTTCATTCCATCACATTTAAAGAAAAATGTGTATCTGTTTGCTCTCCTGGAAAGAGCTTTGTGGCACAATATTCACCTTAAACTTTTCCTTCCCAGCTGGAGATAGGTAGCTTCCTATTGTGAATAATCTTTCTATTTATTCTTACTATACTAACAGCTAAAACATTGCTCAGGAAAGTCAGAACAGAGCAATTCAGGGGATTTAAGCTATACTTCCAGAACACTTTCTGATGGTGCTTATTTCTTTTCCCATTGACTGGAGTAAACTTTGTGACTGAGCACCTGTAGAGAGATTCAGTTTCTGACACCTAAATTTGAGAAACTTAATCTGGCCCTGAGTACTTTCCCTGTCTTGAAAGAATGTCAGCTTTATGCACTGATCCTTGGGAAGAGATCTTCCAGATTTCTAGATATCTGGAGGATGTCCAGATGCCCAACTAACCTCTAATGAAAGGACACGGTGCAGAACTAGAGAAGGTACCTTATGCTTTTCAGACACACTGACATGTAACCTCACTGCAAATGTGACAGAAATTTTTGCTATAGAGTCTTCTGGGTTTATTGTCGTGTCATAGAATGACAGAATACCCTTAGGTGAAAGAGTTCCACAAGGATCATCAAAGTCCAGCTCTTGTCCCTACACAGGACAGTCCCAAGACTCATATTGTGTGCCTGAGAGCTTCTTGAACTCTGTCAGGCTTGGTGCTGTGGCCACTTCCCTGGGGAGCCTGTTCCAGTGTCCAACCACCCTCCAGGTGAAGAACTTCTTCCTAATAGTCAACCTAAACCTCCACTGACACAAGTACAGGCCTTTCCCTTGGGTCCTGTCACTGGTCACCACAGAGAAATTAGTGTCAGCCCCTCCTCTTCCCCTCGCAAGGAATTTGTAACTGCAATGAGGTCTCCCCTCAGTCTTCCCTTCTCCAGGCTGAACAGACCAGTGACCTCAGCCACTCCTCATACAGCTTTCCCTCTAGACTATCTTCATAACCCTTCTTCGAACATTCTGTAATAGCTTAATATCTTATATTGTGGCACCCAAAACTGCACAAAGGACTCGAGGTGAGGGTGTACTAGTGTGGAGTAGAGCTGGATAATCACATCCCTTGACCATCTCATGATGCTTTTGCAGACACTGAGTGCCAAATATGCTGCAAATCTACTATATTTCACCTTGCTAGTGTTGGAGGGATAAAGGTAAGTGCTGGAAGGTAACTTCTTTAATGGGTTGAACATCATGGTGTCCTTGTCTGCCTTAGAGAGACACATGCTAAAATCTGGTTAACCATTACTGTATTTTAGAAGTTCTCATACTGAAAATCTTATGCTAGGTTTTACAGGTTTAACCTGTCAAATACCATTTAACAGGTTTTTAAACTTAGTAGTGTTGTTTCTGAATAGAAACTTACAATATCAAAATTATCCTGTGCTCACAAGTCCCTTAGACATAAAATGGTAAATTAGAAAGTGGGATCTTTTTCAGTAAATTATTCTGTGTTCTGTGCTGGGCTGAGTGAGATAGCTTTTGTGAAATAAGAATATATTTTCTCTGATTCCTATTAAAAAAACTAAAGCAACGAAGAATTGATATTTTTTGAAGTAGATTTTTTTTACCATTCTTTTTCAGCTTTCCGTTACCGCTTTTCTCCATTCTAAGCAGGACTGGAATCAAAAAGGGCACTATGAATTTTAGAAGCAAGACAGTTGTCATGAAGTTGTCGAGTTGCCATGTCAACAGTAAAATGCCAAAGGACCGAATTTTCGAATATGTTTAACTGTGTCAGTAAGACAAAATCTCTGAAGTCTCTCATTCCATCATTTTCTTTGTGCATGATATGCGTGGAAGCCCAGGTAAAAGCTTACAGTTTCAAGTAAGGGAATAAATGGGAAAAAGAAGAGAGCTTCTCTCTTTGAAAGTCTGTCTGAAGAAGCTTTAAAAAATTGCTACTCTGTTTCAAGGCTGGCCTATGGGACCTTTTGCAATTTTATGATAATGATAGAAGCTAGTTTTTTATATTGCTAGGCAGGGAAAATATTTAAAATTAACCCAGTGCAAAGAACATGGTTTCTAATGATGAAGTTGGCCATTACCACCTTTTTATCCTTGAGAAATGGCTCATAGGTGGTGCTAACTGTGGTCAATTGCTATCCACTATCTTGTGCTGACAGATAGCCACTCTGCTCTGGAGGGCACTTGCAGAGAGAAGAATTATTTTTAGTTGCAGATACTTGGGAGCTCCAAGTCATTATTATGAATCATGTGACATTAAACACCTGCGGCAAGCTGCCACCTCTGACAAACCATTTACTGTGACCCATGAGTATATGCACAATTAATATCAGATTGTACATCATTAAATTTTACTGTCTAACTTATGAATGAGTTCTGCCCTACAGGCATGGAAAGAAGAAACAACAGTGATCCTGCTTACCTGCCTGGGAACAGATAACTTACTTTTGATAAGTCTTCCCCCGTGACTTATAAAAAGACTGTTAATTACATCGGTGATATATCACCATACATTTTTTTTCCTAATAGGGATTTCAGTAAAAACTTACAGCTATTTATAGCAAATATTACTTCTTCTATCACTGACTGAAATTTATGTAATTTAATTAACTTATGCCTCAGTGATATTTTGAAAATGAAGTAGCTCTGAAGTAGCCATTGAATGGAACTTAATTAATAATCTATCAGAGTATACTGCACCATAAACCTGATTCTCTCAATAAGATGACACTCTCAATATAAAAAGGTAGGAAAATTGAACCTTTTTATTTAGTATTTTAAAGCCCATGCAGTTCAGATACCCTGGCAAAGTAATTGTGTTGAACAATAAAGACTGATGAAAAACTAGTTTACTTGAAGGTGTCTTCCAGAGAGGGTGCTCTCAGTGGTATTCAAACTCTCCCAGAATTGATGGGTGCGACAATTAATTTTCATTATTCTGGCAAATGTTCAACACATCTAGTTTCCTTGTTTTCTTATTCACCTACAGACAGCAAGTAAAACACTATTTCCTGTTTTCATCTTTCTTTAAAATTTGCTCTTTTATGTCTCTAAGTGTAGACCTAGCCATCCAGGGTGCATCTGCATTATTTCCTCTAGCTAGGTATCTAAAGCTCCTTTTTATTTATTCAATCATACAGAGCCTTTCCCTGAATTTACAAGGAATTGTGTGTGACTCTAGATAATGATGGCAAGATCAAATTTCTTCTTTCTTATCATCAAACACCTACAGAGTAGCATAAAAGTGATACAAGTTCCACCACAAGTAAAACCTTAATCTTAATTTCTATGATTTCAAGGGATTGTACTAATGTTTATATAAAAATAATGCATATCCATGCAGAAACAGACATTTCGGATGTTCCTACATCCTATCCATTCTACTTGACCAGCATCAATATAAGGCATAAAATAGATGGTCAGTTTGCTTACAGATGGTACACAACATGGACTGATGCAGCTCAATCCTGCTCCTACTGTGACTCAGAAAGTCAGGCTATGGCGTGACTATGGCTTTTCTTTGACATTAATAGGAAGTCAATGCATACCTAGAACAAAGCAAGTGCTATGTGATTTATTTGTATTAAAAAAAAAAAGTTTTTTTATTATTCTTGAATTGGTCTCACAGCTTGTGATGGGAGCAGAGTGGCAAAAATGGTAATTATGATTATTGCAACTGCAAGTACCGCTGTTTGTTATCTCCAGTGAGAATTGTTCTGTGGCCTTTTTCCATCTAAATGCTATGCAGAAAAGGTTGACACAAGGGGTGTCTGTCTTTCATCCCCTCCACACCAGGGAGGAAAAGTACTGCACCTTTCAAGCTTTGTTACAGGAATTTAATATATTGTATTCGAATATTAATATTGTAGCATATAGATTACAAATGGTTGAATTTCCAGAGAATACAGAATAAGACATATAAGGGTTTCTTTAAAACTGATTTGGAGTGTGTGAGACACTGGATTACTATACTGGGTCAGAACAACTTGGGGCAGGATGTGGGGCAAGGTTCAGGTTGGATTCAGCAGAGGTGAGGTCATTCCTGGTCCCCCATGGCAGTCCCTGCAGCCTCACCAGGTGATCCCAGAGCAGCTGTCACTCAAAGGCAGCCCAGGAGCACAGATATAACACATCTTGATCGGGCCTCTGATTGGCCAGCACAGCAGGAGGATCACCCCTCAACCTTCCCCAGAGTGGCCAGTGGGCTGGAAGTCCCCACTGGGAGGGGTAACCACAGGGGCCAGAGCAGATAAAACCAAAGACATGTGGTCTCCACAAGTTTGAACCCACCGATTCCAGACTCCTGTAGCTAGACCTACACTGAATTTGGGAATGGTAGCTGTAGTTCTCCTTCTTCTAATTTATTTTCTTAATATTTTGCGTAGCTGAATGGGTTAATTTCACTAAGTTGTATGCATTATGTTGTGCTAAGTCCATGCTTTGTGAAATGCTTTGTTTTGGTTGTACGTTACCCTTTAAACTTGTCAAGTACCCTTATTTTCCCTAAAGTCTAACAGTAAAAGTACTGTCTCACAAAACGTGTGTAGCTTTTCTCCTATGTGCTCTCTTTTGAGGTGTTAAAAGAAGGCTCTTCTAAAGATTCAGCTGGTGAATTTTTGGAGCGTTGTGTATTTTGAAGTAAAACTTCCTCAGTGAGCTTGTAGCTCCCGCCTTGGGGTCTTACAGATGGGAGATAAGCTTTGCATGGGCCAAGTGTGGGCTAAATGCACTAGGCAGAATATCACCCAATGTGAACAGGCCTTGATGTAACTCTGCTTCTTGGCACTAGCTTTGCAATGATCCCTGCTGAGGTCATTTCAACCCATTTGATAAGTGGGAAAGGACAGCTTCCCTCTAAATCAGGGAGCAGAGTTAATGAAGTCTGCTGCAAGGGTATCAGAGCCAGCTTGGCCATAGGAGAAAATAAAACATTAAGTCATTTCTGATATGACTCAGTTTATGGGTAATTGGTAGTTACCCTCTAAACTACCTGGCACTCAAATGCAACATATTCTAATTTTCTGGCAGCCATTAGAATGCTAATGTTTAAGGTTGGCATAAATTAGGCTCACCTGAGCCAATCTATTACACGCTACTCGTACGTACTTCAGCTGAATTGTTCGTGGTTTTGTTACTGTGGATTGCCTCTTTTTCCTTTATTGGTGTGCTTCAATACAGATGCATTTTGTTTTAATTAAGTCATTACTGCTATCTTGCAGATTTGCGTAGCACTTTCCAATGTTCAGCTGTTATCTACATCTGTAATTCTCATCTCTATAATTAATGTTATTTTTATGATATTTTAATGTGGAATCTCATCGGAAAAAAGACAGTCTCTTTAACTTTAAAGAAATAAAGCTCCAAAAGCTGGAAACTGCTGTGTTGCTTATTAATGACAGCAACACACTTAGACCTGTGCTTACATATTCAAATATTGTAAGGTATTCTGAACTGAGTATCAGTGCTGCACAAATTTGCCCAAATGGTTCAAATTTCCCAAAGCTCTCAAAAAGCTGGTAACCTTTTGGACTGACTTGAACTTAAAGTGACATGTGAGAGAGGATGCTGAAGTTTCAATAATTTCAAATGACCCTTGTTAATTTTTTTGACCAATAAAATTAATGAAGAAATTGACAAGTTTAGATTTTGAATCTATAAAATAAAGCACAAAGACAAATCGCTGACACAGGATCTGGAAAAAAAAATAGAAAATATTTTGATTTTGAAGAGGAACTTTTGCCTTCATAACCAAGACTCCTCTGCTTTGCATAACTACCAAATCATTTATTCACTGATTTCTGATTCACACTTACTTTGCAACTATGCAGCTGAAATTCACTGAAGGAAAAAGCATGGACAAAATGGAAAGCAATGGGATGAACTGTGTGTGTGTTCCCTGCCACAGGCATAAATGATGCAAAAATGTGCTCACATTTTGTGATTAGTTCTTTTGACTCCTTTTTGTATCTTCACAACAGTCATTTTCACTTTAATTTACTTAGCACCATCTGCTTGGGGATCTTTCCCCTTCTCTCTGAACTGCTGCAAATTTTTTTCTTAAAATGTTCCCTGACTCTCTTACCTTTTGATTCTATTAACTATAAACCAGATTGAGCATTAAAACTGTTATATAACATCCAAATTCATTAGGTATGTTATGTTGAAACGCAATTTCAATTGATTTTATACTTTAGCTGTGCTAGAAGCTTTAATCAGATTTCCTCCTTCCATTTCTAATATAAAACTATTAATAAATAAAAGAAGACAAAAATACAGCAACTTAAGATCACACTGAGAAATTCTTTGCAACCAGACTATTATTTTTGAAACAATAGAAAACACAATATAACACAAGACTGCTTTTTCTTTCCTGCTGTAACTGTTTGAGTTTACATTAAATTTCATCTCCCTGTAAGAAAAAGCCCTTGAAGACAGAAATGTAAAGTGCTTTCTTCTGAGATTAAAGGAGGCATTTTCTAGGCTGCTGCACAACCACATAATAGTATACATTTATTTAAAAACTTTTTATTTCTGGAAACTATCATTATTTTTTAAATATAAATTTCACTTTTGAATCTAAAGAGTATAAATAAACAGATAACAGTTTTTTAAATATAACAGTAAAGGTGAAACTGTTTCAAGTTAAAATGGAAATAGATGTTTGAAATAACATGAGTTCTTCTCATTCAGTACTAGAAAAAAATATTAATTTATTGAATTTGCAATCTATTTTGAAATTAAATTTTAAATTTACTAGACTGATAATTTACCATCTTCAAACACAAAACATTTTGGTTTGCATCTCTATAAATATTTTCAACTGCTTATCTAAATGATATTTTTGGATTTTTTGAAAATCACACAAAGTAGTTAAACTGTCTCTACAATAAAACCTTTCCACCACTTAATTCCTCTATTAAGCTTTCAAAGGTGATGCAAAAGCTTTTGCAATTGTTCTCCATTCAATAATGAAGGCATTTGTTACCCAAATAGGTTGTAAAAATAATATAGTCTGTTGGCAAACAAAAAAACCGAAACAAACAGATAACCTGTGTTTCTTCATAAGAAATTGAACTGAGAGTTTTTTTTACAGAGTGCACTATTGAAAGAAACTTGAACAATTTTTACTATCACAATTTTTACTATCACAAACACAATTTCCCAGAATGAGAGAGTACTTCATCACATCAATCAGTAATAACAAGGTAACTGCTCTGTACTATTACTTAACAGTTTTCATTTTGAGTATTTATAGTAAGAAGTAGCAGGTGTTTTGAAAGTTAGGTGTCTCGGTCTGCTTGACATACATTCAGATGGATAGACCTATTTTAGTCTATCTGAACAGGAAGCCAAGTCACTCAGTAAAGAATGGTCAATAAAAATGGTGAAATAGGTTTTCTCCCAAGGACTGATAGCTGGATAATTTGAGAAAAGGATGGAGAAGAATCATGAAATACCTCTGGATCAATGGCTATTAATTTAAGAGCAGCACATTTCCTGGAATGAAACAGTTGATGTTGTTATGTGGAACAATTACCATTTTCAATTAACTGACATTTCACATAGCTTTGAGACTAGAGGAAGACAATAACCCTCAGCATCTAATCTCAGCTTTGCTGTTAGGTGAGCCTTTTGTCAATACTTCTGTGCTATTATTTCAGAGACAAACCCAATACACTGTGAGCAGTTACTTTCTTTGTCCTCAAACACTAAGAACTGCACACAGTTCAGGCACAGTTCAGATGCAATGAGTATTAAAAAAACAACAGTCTGTCATGGTAATATGTGTGTATATAAATATAGCTAAATATATATAAAAATATGTGTGTATGGTTTTAATTATCTGCATATGTGCACTTTTTAACCATTTCATTAACAAGAGAAACTCAGTGAGCTTATATGGATGTTACGGTGTATCACAATAAAATGGTAAACAAATACCACTGATACAGCTAGCTACCTCAATAGAATGAAATGAACTAGTCTGTTCATCAACATTATGGTTTATATCCTGCTATATAAACCACCATTTAATTTCCTAGGCTAAATTCTTACCACAATTTGGGATGTCCAGATAAGTCTCTATAATGACACAATTCTTTTAAGCTGACTTTAGATCCCCATAGAGTCAAAAATTCAAGATGAGAGAACAATCAAATAGAGGGTGATGCAGGTTATGAGTCAATGGTTGCCAGTGGTGCAATTTTGCACTGAATCCGATCTCAAATGTGTGTGGCTTGGTACATCTTTCTTGGTACTCAATTCGATTATTATTGGTTCCTCCTGAGAGCCAAATAGTGATTTTTGTGATACTGAACACAGGGCATGTGAATAAAGGGCCCAGCAAACCCCAAATCTGGCTCAAGAAGGGAGGTGGAACACATGAATGAGAAATGCAGCAGAGGATGGGACTGCAGCTGCTAGTATTTACATCGGCTTAAGCTGCTGTGGAAATACAGGTTTAGTAACATAATATTTAAACAACTAATGCAGGAAAAAACCCCAACCAAACAGCAAAAAGAACCCAAAAAACCCCCAACCCAGAAACCTAAAACACAGCACTGTGCTAAATTCCTTGTGCTTTCAGTTATTTCTCCTGTTTGTCAACTGACTGTTTAGAATGAAAAGGACAAACAGCTCAAAAATCTAGTCAAGAATACAGAGTTGTTCTTTTTAGTTTCAGTCCCTTTGAAAAACACTAGTGTCTAATTTTTTTAGACCAAAATAAAAGTTAAAATACTTTAGAAATTTATCTGTAGTGAGCCGTAACATGCGGAAAAAATCAAACCCACAGTCAAACAAATATGTTACAAAATTACAAAAACAATTAGCTGTATTGAAAAATAATTAACAGAATTGTGAAAGTACAGAAGTGAATGAAGTTGATCTTTTTAGCTTCTTATTGGAGTTCTGGAGAATGCAAGTACACATTGATGCAAAGTATGACTACAAAGAGATAAGCAATTTTTTTCTATGGTGTAGCAGAACAACTTAAATGTTTTTTTAATATATTGGGATGACTTATTACTTGTAAAAACAATGGCTCTTGGCACAATTTATAAACTATAAATGGTGGAAAATTTCATCAGGAATTGAATAAAATGTTAAAGAATGATGAGGAATAAAAATAAATATACCACTACTTCCCTAAGAGGTGGAATTGTTGTTAGTTTTGACCTGTTTCCTTGTGTGAGATTAAATTGTAACCCTAACCACAGATGTTAGTTTCTCCTAAAAACAATCTCTCTAATTATCGTTAATTTCTTTACATATGTAAAATAGATTTTACAAAAAATGGTTAGATACAGAATTGTCAGAAGATATAGCAAGTATTTATTCAGACTGGATATAGAGCTTAAGGAAATTTTCTGAATGATAAACTAATTTTCATGGAAGTTCATTAATCAGCATTATGTTATGCTTTAAATATGTGGCCACCAGTTTGAAAAAAAAAATCTATTGAAAAATAACAATAAAACCTTTTCTGTACTGTATATATTCCTATTTTTTTAATTCTTTTTCATTGCATCAGTGTGTGTCCAATAGTATTCTAAGCAATGGTACTAACATCTGTCACAAATGTATTATTCCTAGATGTGTTCTCTCATTGCCTCTTTAAGGAGAATACACATGGGCTGCTTTGTTTTGATTGTTTCTAGTTTTGTTTCTCTTCAAAATCAGCAAGACAAACACACTTTTACACTGGAGAAGTTATGCTGGACTGCAGGTGACTTTCATTTTCAGGAAGGGGTGACAGAGTTTGGGATGATTTGTAGCTCCACTAGGCATTAGTACCAGAATGCCTGGAAATTTTATACCCAGCAGAAATGATTTTCCTTTTTGAAAGGTTTCTGAGTGCCAAAATTGTGCAAAGATCAGTCCTGGAATTCTTAGATATCATTGGTTTGGTTCATTGAACAAATCTTGAATATCATTAAATACTTGTAACAGAAAATGGTTTCAATAAGTAAAAGACGTGTTAGGTATCCTGCAATCCATGTATGGTACATGAATCTTTGTAATAAAGTTCTGTACAGATATGTCTTGCTACAGTTAATGAAAAAGAATAATGATCTCAAGGTTGTTGGCTTCCCTTACAATGGGTGTAGTACTGTTCCTGGGAATGTGGTACAATTTATAGATTTTCATAGCAAAATCAGGATGTCTGTTGCCTGAGAACTGGAAGATCTGTCTTCAGAGGTCCATACAGCTTCTACACTCTGGGATAATAAATACTGAGCACTAAGGTGAATGACAATTTGTTCCTCCATGTTAATCCTCAACCTAATATTTCCATATTTTACATTCCATTTTGTCTCTAAGTTTAAGAAAGAAATATAAAGTCTGTAGCAAACTGCTAGAGGACCCTTTGCTTTCAAATGCTAAACACATCATCTCCCTGATGTCACCCTGTTTTCTTAGTTATTGCTGGTCTTCTGAACCTCCATATTTGTATAATGGCAAATATACAAATGGTCAATTCTCTTTGAGAACTCTCTGAGTTCTATGGAAACTCTTCTGGATAAAGTTACTTGCTTCTTTTTCAATTTTTTTGTTTAAGTATCCTATGCCTCAATTACTTGGTAAAATGCCCAAGAAGCATCACTGATAATTTGTCAGATTCCTGAATTAGAAATGCTGTTATGTACCTACACTAAAATTCTCCTTGATTGAAACTAAATTAGCATTAAATGTAAATGAAAGATATTATCCGTAGGATCTAAAATACATCAGAGTGTTCCAAATGTATATCAAAGACACTTGTCTCGCCCTTATCAGTCTGACTTTCTGCCAGTATTAATGGCTTTAAGGCATTTCCTCCTTCTGCACTAACACTTTTTGCATTAACTGTAGATTAGATTTTCTTGCTGAATTGTAGTAACCAATCTCACTTTTGAAACTCTCCAAGGGTCCAGACAAATTTAATCTTTCTACCTGAAACTTTTATTTCCTCATTCAGGAGGCAGTGTGCTTATTCTTCTTAATTAAAGTAAGCATTATTTCACTTGCTTAGGGATCTCTCTTTGTTAGATTAGATAACATTGCCTGTAATTTAGTGACTAATTTATGTTTCCTCAATGAATTGTAAAAAAAATCTGTTTTCTTTTTCTACTTTGCCAGTGAAGACTAAGTTTCACTAAATGGGTTGAAAAAAGTGTCTGATTTCATGTGCATATGAACTAGCTATGTGTTATTGATGCTAAAAGAGGAAGTCCTGTTCCTTCTTGAACCCAGCTCCTTCCTTTTTTTCTGGTCCTCATCCTTTGTCATTCTTCTCTCTCCCCCTTTCTTCTTGCCAAGCACCATTTTTCCTTTTATCTTTTGCAGGCCCTTCAGAAGGTCAGAACTTTCGCTGAACTGACTTAGCTACCTAAAACTGTAGAAAACTTCTGGAATAGTATTAGAAAACTGGATCAGGTAATAATGTGATCAAATGAGAAAGTTAATATGAGGAGAGAAGAAGGGAGAAGCAAAACCTTTCCTTTGTGGTGCCAGTGAACCTGGTGCCCTTGCTAAGAATTAGGAGAATCATGTTCCATGTTAAATTAAACTACACTTCAAAACCTCACATTTCCTTCTTCCTTCTTCTTTCTCTTCTTCGCTTCTGCTGCTGTATCTGACTCTTTTTGGATTCCTCTGTGAGTTTTCTTAATAAACTAAATCAGTTGAAAAATTGAAAGTCAAAACTGGATCTTTTTTCACGTGATTTAGTAATTTTGATCAGTTTCTGGAAGTGCCTACATGTGCTTGGCATGAAGGAAGAGGTGAAACCAGAAAACCAAAAGAAGGTGGAAGGACAGAGGAGCAAGGAAAGAGGAGGAACAAGAACCTCTGCTGTGAGCAGCAGCAAGCCATTAGATTGACTCATGGAAGCACAGTTGCATTTTGCCCATTTCAAGAGTGACTCTTATACTGAATGCTACTTTCTGTACCATCTGACCTTTACCGATATACATCATATTAACATTTGAGTATAATAAACATATGAAACATGTCCGGCTTTTGCTTAAGATTACCCACAGCCATTTTGAGGTGATTGTTCTCCATTGTCTGTCTTTGAAGTTTGCTCAAACTGTGGGTGGGATTTTTCTTGCTTTAATTTACATGACCACATTGCAGGTGCCTATATGTAATAGCAAGCTCCTCTCAGCCAATTAATCTTAAGTATCTAGTAGTTTGAAGTGATATATGGTGTCTGAGATATTCACAGGCAGCACACAAGACACGGGACCTACAGAAGTCATGTCCATACACCAAGACACTAAAAATGGTACTAGTGACTTACACTAGGCAGCTGAATCTCATCTCATACACCATTATTTAAACACTTTCTTGAAGAGTATAAATCTAATCCTCATTTCAGAAATTCCTGCTTTATAAGTCCATCTAAGTCTTCTGTTCCTCATAAGCAGGACTGAGTTAACAGCAAATATGGGAAAGAGGTGCTCAATAGCCCTGACTCTAGAATATGTGGGTGGTTTTTTTCAACTACCTGGGAAAATTCTAGCTAAGGACATGTATTTATGAACATAAATATACCTACAATATATACTAAATGCAAATCTACTGTGTGCCAAATCATAATTAATTCTTTGCCCCACTTTACTCATTCAGGTTTTTATCTGATATATATTTGTGTATTTATATGGAACATGAGTAGTTAGTTATATGCTTGAAGCTAATCATGTGTGTAATATGTTGCAAGATTGAGATCTTTTATAATAGGAACTACTATCTCAGAATCTGTTTTGTTGAAATCTAAATTAGGATAAGGGAACTACTGTATTGAACTGTAGCTCTAAAAAGCAACATTTCATAGAAAGCTCATGTAAAATGACAGGGTCAAAGTTCTTCATGATATACTTAGTTTTATCTCCTCTTAACATGGAACATCAGTGTAAATTCCATGTGAGACAAAACCAGTCACCTATTCCATTTCTTAATATGAATTTCAATTTCATATGTTTTGTAATTATATGAAGTAAGCTTAGAAGCTAATGAATTTCCAAATTTTTCCATATTTTAAAAGGTATGAATCAGTTTCTTAGTAAGTTAGACACCCAGTCCTGAGTTTATTTGTCAGGAGGATCTGATGTTCTTTGCAAATCATAATTTCTGTGAAGATGAATAATAATCTGTCTTCTTACTATGATACTTTAATTCTTTCTTTTTTCTCTAGCTAGACAGTCTTTTAACCTTATAATTGTTTGGGTGAATGGTCCTCTTTATTGAGACTCATACTCTTAACTCTTTAATGAAATTACTTGTTAAAGACTACATATATCATCATAACATTGCCACAAAGGTCCTGGTTCCATCAGGAATCCCTCATGGAGCTTGCTTAGTCACAAATTTTCTATGTTATTTAATTTCCTTTTCTTAAAGTTATTTTTACCAGCACAGATGTTATCTTTTCCAAGTATATACTTAAGGTTAAATCTTCCATTGGGGCCAAATCAACCAAAAGGTTATTACACAGTGTGAAAGGAAACATTTCCAAGGCACTAAATAACAGTATAATTAATCTGAACATCAGTCCAATTGAATGTTGTATACACAAATGGTTCTAATAAAAATGTGGAGGCATTTTTTTATTATCAGAAGCAGTTACATTTAGCTACATGAACCTCTCTAAGATGATGTATTCGTGCTGTTGGAATACAGCCATATCTAATGTTACAAATGCACTCCAGGTGTTAGAAGGAAAAATCTTCCCAGGAATTTATCCAGAACTACTAGAAAAAAGAGGAGATGGATAGTTTCCTGTATTACTTGGACAGATGTTTGTCTGGTTGTTCTGGGATTTTGCAATTTTCATTCATGCCACTGCAAAGGATAGTCCTCAAAGGTATACAAGGAATTGCCAGCCAACAACAAGGCAAAATTAATTTGTCAGGTCAGTCCTACATACTGAGAATTAGGAGAAAAATGGGTGAATCTAATATCTAGAGCCTTTATAGAAGAGATCAGCTACTACAAAGAGCCTTCTCATTGGAGAATTTCTTGGAGAAAAAATTTGCAAACATGATACAAAAATATATGGAGTCCAATCTATTATCTTAATACACATGTGACCTGGGGAAATGGACTCTTTCCTAACTTTTGTAAGACTGTGGTTGGAATATTGGAAACCAAGATGCTCTATTTCCAGAACACAATTATGCAAGTCAAGACTCGTTTTAGCAACCTGTGAGTAGGTGGGAGGGGGCAAACTACGTAGCAGAATAAATATTAATTGATCATTAGTTGCTCATATGACACATTGTCATACAAGAATAGCCAACCTGTGGCAGTAACAGCCTCAAACCTACACTGCAGCTCCAGATAATAATTGTTATCAAAATAAAATAGGCAGAGAAAATTTGTATGATTCAGCTAATTGTGAAAGTATACACATTTAAGGCATACTGTAATAAGAACAGACTGGCATGGCAACTGTAATTTATTGCAAGTCTTAGTACCTTTACAAGCAACGGAACCTTTCAAGAAACCACCCAAGAGGACCTTATGTATAAACAATCCTGTTATCAAACCCAGGAGTGACTGCTAGAGGAAGAAGTTGACATTCTTATTCATATTTTCATGGGTCAAAATACCCTACTTACTGTGACAATAAAATTCATGGTTAAAGCTGTACTTTATATAAGCCGCTGTTTTCACTTGTATGTAATAGTCTTATTTTTTTTTCCTCAGTGACTCATACTCTTCATATTGGTTTCTTTATATTGGAAATATACCCAGGAGAGGACATCAATACCTAAAATCCACATCTCAGGTTTTAGGCAGTCAGTAACCTAGCATGCTGCATAGGTCAGTCAACTCCTGCTGTAGTGTATTGAGAGTAAGGTGACAGCTAATAAAAGCCTTAGTAAGAATTGAGTCCAAAACTAAAGTCCAAAACATTTCTCACAAAAACCCCTCTCTATTTGCCAAATACCTTCCCATTTCCTAAGAAACTTGGATATATGCTTCTGAACATGCCCTGAGCTGTCCCAATTTAAAAATCTCAGTTTTCCATCCAAATGGGTTCCATTAGGATGTAGTAATGGGGAGAAGAATACTGCCTCACTTGTGCCTTGATTTTTACAGACCTAAAACAGTTGAAGACTCATGCCTTGCACACTCAGCCTAAAGGCTTCCCTTTAATGCTAATAAAGGGAGGATTTATTCTCCTAACTTGAATTTCTAAAGTTAGGTGGGCTGGATCTCATTTTGGGGATGACTTATCTATCATCATCTATTTATAAACATCTATTTTCTCAGGTGATGAACTAAGCCTTAGAACAATATATTTCTTCCTATTAAAGCAAAGACAATGTCAGGTAACTGACTTTGATGTGGATACCTACACTATAAATTTGGTCAATGAATATCACCTTAGATGTTATTCTGCTCTCTCTCTTCAGAATACCTAATACACATCAGCAGCACAGGGTTTCCTGTAGCTGTGGACATTTCCTTCCAAAGGGAAAGATAGAAAGGACATTTTACCCAGTCATTATTAGCAATATTAATTGCCATATCTGGAATAAGAGCCAGATAAGCTCCCTAATGGTAATATTGAATCTTTTTGATCAAGATAATGTTTCATTATGAGTTAGATCCTAAAGTGGATAGATGGGGACTGCAGCAGGAACAATTGAAGTCAGGACTTACTGGTAGGGAGAAGGAGACACAAGGGTCTACATACTGAAGACTGTGCTGAAGCAGAAAGCTCTCCTTCTCTCTTTCCTGTTACTCTGACAACTATAAAAGAGGAACAAAATCCTTTATGGAAAAAAACCCCAACATTTTGTGGAACCTGATCCTGTCCATCTTCATTAGGCAACCTCAGCATATGCAACATACAAGGCATTTGAGTGGAAAAACTGCTAAATCAGACCCTAAACTTAGCTGTTGACAGATTGCCCAGATGACATATTCCTGATCTATGTCGAAGGCTGATGTCTAAATATAGTGATATCTGAGATATCTGTGAGTTTTCAAGATACCCACATAAGGCTACCAGGTTTGCTGAGGATCTATGGGGTAATCTGTGACCCTCTTGAGGTGAAGACTGGAGGTTACCTTAGGATATCTCAAATTCAAGCAGATGCCCCAATTGAGGCTACTGCATTAAATTATAGATCTCTATTGATTTGGGCAGTTTGCATGTAGGCGTCTAAATCTGAGCATCTTAATCTGACATTAATCTCTCCTTATATTCTGAAGCAAAGAAGTAATGGCTATATTTTCTAATTTAGACAACATCCTACAAGCCTGCACTGAGTCTAATCCTAGATTCTTGTATCTTAAATGAAATTGGTGTAGAATTTATGGTCTTTCTATTGAGAACCATGTGTTTTTGGGTGGTGATAACATTTGATTTGCAGTGTGGCAGTGTTTATGTATGGGGTAGATATAGAACTTTATTGTACATATTTGTTATTGCATATTTGATTCAAGACATTATCTCTTTCTAAGATCAGTCTTTAAAAAGAAGATTCCACACACTTTTCACTCAATATCAATGGGTGAATCTAAATGAAAATATTGAGGGGAATGTTATAGAAAGGGTAAGAGGAATTTGTTTGCAGACATGAGTATCATCAACAGAACTGGTTGAAAAAGCTAGAAACATGTGTGACTTTTGTTGGGGGAGATATTAACAAGGCCAAATAAATCATATCCCATGAACTGAATTGGAATTTATTGAGGCTTAACTGTAGCTGGGCTTAGTACTACACATGGTGTGTGAATTCATTAGGGAAACAATACAAAAGAAGCTGGACAGTCACAGGTTGTAATTCTAAGTGGAGAAGACTCCTCTAAAATATATGGCCTTGGCACATTCTTACTCTTGGCAATAAACAGTATCATCATAGGGGCTTTCTATCAAATCAGTTAGGATTCAATCTACCATGCTTTCCCTAACTCAGCTTTTGTAATGACCTTTGAGAGAAATTAATCCATCATGGCCTATGCAAACATATTCCCTGTGATAATCCTGAGGTTAAGTCCACTAAAATCTGGTGAGAACAGGGCTGTGACAATGTATTGCCCAGTCTTTGCTTTCATAGGAATTGATGGATTTTCATTTTCACTTTCTTCATTTGTGAGGAAAGGGCTTTAATGGTTTTCTAAGCAGAAATAAAATAGCTTTTCTGGTTTAGATTTTGACTCTTGTTGCCCTTGCAGAAAGAGCAACATTAACATTGAAAACAGTGTTTAAGCACTTTAGCAAAATGTTTAATATGTTAGTCATTTCACTAACTCCCTTTTCACCAAAATTAATTAGAATTTGGCAAGAAATGTTAGATTAGGAGTATCAAGAATACTTTTCACATCTCACTTTATATTCTGTTTTAAATTATGTGCACCAAACCCTGGATGCAGACTCAAGTACTCCTGTCAAAATCTCCCTTTGATAGCAATAAAACATAACTGCATTTAACAGAGAGGATTTAAATACCAGGACTAGAGCCAAACCAGCAGATTCCATATATGTTATTCCAGATGTGCACCTTCACAGAGAGCTTACTCTTAATCTTCTTTTGCCCACAAGCATTTACAGATTTTATCATGAATAATTTCTAGAGTTGGAATACAATGCTAAGGAAGTACAATGGCAAGGAAGGCACATATTTTATTTGATATAATTTCATTTTTCTGTCTTCTTGAGAATTCTTATCAAACAAATACATACATAATACAAGTCCTGACACAAGGAATACTCCTTGTAGAAAATGATGAAACAGCAGGAAATTCTTGTCTCATTAGTAGTCCTCTACGACAAACATATGAGACTTCTATAACTTCAACATAGTTGTCAAATGCTTGTAAACACTCTATCCAACTTTCATGGAATTACATTACTTTTGCACTTGTCTTTCCCAGAAGCATTCACTCCTATTTAACTGAGTATTTGATTTAGAAATCACAGCTGTCCTAGTAAATAGAAAAATCTGCATCTAAGTAATAAATGGTGAAATTGAGTAAATATCCACAATATGCACTCCACTATTCCAGTCAATATCATACGCATCTGTAATTTAAACATAATCAAGTGTTTCTTTTGTTGCCTTTGTGCTACAAAGCCTAAAATCAATTTTATCCATCAATGAGACAGTGAAGATATTCATCTGAACAATTTCATAGTAGATGATTTTTTGAGTTTATTTTTTTAAATAAGTGTAATTAAAATCTGTCTCTAGACTCAACATTTCCTACAGGAACGTTGTCTGCCACAGATAACTAGATACCCACACTTTTCACAGTAAGGTACTTGAATTTGCATGTTCCATTGAACTCCATTTATTTGTATTGCTCAGTTATATGACCAGGTTTCTGCATGGAGATACATGAAGTTTTTTAGTTACAGGAGATTTTTAGGCCTATATGTGAAGCTTTGCACTCCAAAAATGCCAGGAATAGTAGAAAAAGGAAGGTAGATATTTGATCATGATGCATATTTTGTTTTTTTCATTCACCATCCAGCTTTGTGGAGTGATGCTACATAGAAACTAGGTTCATGCAATTATGTGTGTGTGTGTACAGTGCTTTCAACTGTGCTGTCTCCGGTAAATTTTCATCCAATCCTAGCTTCAACAAAAGATGTTGAAAGCTTCTATGTTTTGTAAAAGTAGCAAATGGATAGAGGAGGTGGAGGAGCCTAAAGCTGCTCTGTGCCATAGAAAACTGAGGCATGCAAATACCTTCTTAATGAGTTCAAACTTTAGGATACCTCTCAGTTAACCTCTGATGCACGCTGGCATATAACCCTGGAATTTCGATTCCCTGGTCATTCATGATGGAAGCTCTTTGGGATGTATACAAGGTTTTCATCTGTGCAGATGACAGAGTGAGGAAAGCACATATCCCTGAGAAAGAATGATGATGAACCCAGGTCTGCAGCCTTCAAAGTCCTCCTGGCTGCTGGACAAGGTGTCGTCTAGACACAGCCAGAGGCACATCATAAATACTTCAGTCAACAATGGAAACTTCAATCAACCACAAGACACAGAATTGTAGGAAATAGGCTCCATGGTTTCTGATGCTCATAGAAAAGAAAATTGCCTCTATTTCCTTTGTGAGAAGTTTGGTATTTTAGCTTTTACTGCTACATGGGGTAATTTCCCTCTGTGCCATTCAGGTCTTTCTCATGGCAAAGAAACAACTTTACTTGAAATGCATAGCAAGCATCATTATGTTAGAAGTATATCTTTGCTAAAATCTGGTTCAGTGTATTTATACCTTCTGTATAAAATATTTACAAGTGTTCTGTCTCAAATGTTCAGTCCTTTCACTCTGTTCACTGCCTTTTGTAACAATAAGCTTAAGTAAGTATCCCCCACTAAGTTTTATGTATAAAATATGCATAATCTTTTATTATATATTTTAGAGAATGAGAAGAAAAACTTTTTAGTTCTCTCAAGGCTCTTTTGGTTTTAGGTCTTTAAAGAGATATCAAGTTTCTATTCCTATGCTAAAATAGTTAGGTCAGTTAAGAAGCTTGATTGTTGACATCACTGTTATAAAAAACAAAGGCAGCTGTTTTTTTCTCTGTAGTAGATATAACAAAGGATTTTAATAACTGTATACTCTGTGATAACAATATAAACCCAAATTAACTCCATCTATGTTGTCTATATTCTTTTGACCATACACAAAACATTTTGAATTTTTTGCTTCCTAGGCTTTGTGTAGACATTTATTTTGCTTAGAGCTGAATCATTTTCCAACAAATGGACACTCTATTTATTACTTTGCATGACCACTGCCAAAGCAGCATTTCTATGTTTCGCAAACATTAGTTCATTTATTGTTACAAAATCAAATGGTGACAGATAAGTATTATCTCAATTTCTACAGTTGTGGCCAAAGACCACACAGTTTCATCATATCCTGGAACTGAACCAGAGACTCAAAGTCCCAGCCCAACACCTTCCTGGTAAGACTACCCTTATAAATTTCCTTGCAGACTCCCTTTATAGTTGCCATTTCGATCAGCACTCAATCAGCATGAAGTGATAATTATGTAATCATATTTACAGCTCATCAAGAGTTTCCACAACTTGAAACAAGGAGCAACATTTTGTTTACTATAAAGGAAATCCATACGAGATGTTTTCATCTTTCCTAGAGGTTAAGCCCAAGTAAAAATACTGTCAGCATTACTGTATGATATTAATCCAATAGAGCTGATTATCTGGAGTGTCTGTAACATGATATGACTTCTAATGGAAAGAGGAGAGGACATTTTAATAGATGGGCTTTAGATATAGCCACTAGCATTGTTACTTCTTGAAATCTTTTGTATGTATCCCCTCGTGACTGCACTTGATTGAAAGATCTGTGTTGTGGGACTGTTAAGATCTTTATTAGGAAAAGAACATAAGAAAGCACACTTGCAATATAGACTTTTTCTGTTTTCTTTCATATTTAAAGTTTATCTTATTTTTATGAAGTAATTATATTTTTATGTATTAATTTCCTAGGTAATCTATATTAATAATTTATATAAGTATAATTTTATATAATCATCAATAATATATCTGTATATATATATTATTATATATACCTAGTAATTAGACGTTTAATTTGGAACAAGTTAATAATATCCTCTTTTACACTCAATGGAGAAGAATCTGCAGTCGATTATTCATTTGATATCCCTTGGAATGAAATTTATTTTTGAAATAGCTGTACCTTTCCATTGAGTAAATAAAAATGCTTTTGAGGACTCAGATTTTCATAGTTATGGAGGCCTAAATTTGGACAGATTAACTCTATCTCTGTCTGTAAAAATAGTTATGTCTGATCTGAAAGAAATATTCTTATATTTTTCCACTTCTTTGCTATTTTGCAGAACAATATGTGTCTTGGTACTGAATAGAATTACCTTTTTTTGAACTGTACTGCTAGGGAGCACACAAGCATTTTATTTTAGAGAAAAAAATAAAGGTATTTTTTAGATATTCCTTTTTTTATTACAATATGTACAATGTTTATAAATCTGTTCTGTTTATAAATCAAGAATACTCTTTTAATTCTGCCCAAAAGATCATGCCACATCATAAATTAGCTTTGACTGTCTGTCAAATTTCATCTATCACACCATGTATGTAACTTCGTAGTTCTCATCTATTTCAATGAAATTGAAAAAGAGAAATCCTTTAAAGAATGTACTTTTAGAGAAACACTGGGTTTAGATTTCATTATCTTTCTGTGAGAATAAGAAACACTTTGTAACTCATAACTTGGGTGCAACTGTCAGGCAATATTGAAAAAATTACTTTCTGTGGTGAGCAGCTAAGACTGTGGGAACATTTCAATGCATTAAGATGCAAATCGTCCAAGGAGATACGGTTTATAGCTCAAATTTGGTCTGAAACCCCCTCAAATTTGTCAGTAATTCTTGATAGAAAGTGACTTTTAGAATATTATCAACAGGACTGGTGTTCTTTAGAGTAAGTCTAGGGGATGATCAGAGAACTACCAGGGTAATTCAAATAAATGCATTTTATTTACAAAGCAATAGACCAGTAAGAAACCCACATTTGGCAACTGTGCTTCCCAGAGGAGTAGTAATCAGAAGATGTTAATAAATCACATAAACAGAACAGTGTTAATATGACCACAGCCTAAGAGGGGACAGTATGTACATTAGGATCCAACAGGAAATTCAGTCTCATCTGGCTTTTTCTGGGCACTGCCAAAAAATAACCAAATATCTATGACAATACCCTGAATGGTACATTTTCAGTGGTGTAGAGCAGTCAGAACACTGGACCCCCAAAACTGAATAGCATAAACATAAATTATTCATGAGTTATCAATATCACCATTTTTATCATTTTTTATCACAGGCCACATTCTGGCCTGTGCAGGTACTGAAAAGCTCCAGTGGGAGAAACAAGAGGCAAAAATATAAGGAAGATATTTTTCTTTCTTGAAGGCAAATCTGAGTATAATTGTTCCCATGAAAAACATGTTCACCGGCATTCTATGAAGCTGTGGCATGTACTTCACCTTGCCACTTTATATTGTAAAAACGATTTGTTCTTGGTCTACTACATGCGGCTAATGCTGCCTTTCAATTAATAATGAAAAATTTCTTATTTGGGGGAAAATATTGGGCCAAA
Source organism: Dendrocincla fuliginosa (assembly GCA_035047845.1). Lineage (NCBI taxonomy): Eukaryota > Metazoa > Chordata > Aves > Passeriformes > Dendrocolaptidae > Dendrocincla > Dendrocincla fuliginosa. The sequence continues at coordinate 75,506,712 of JAWWMO010000001.1, read as the reverse complement.
ACACTGAATGGTCAGCTGGGTGTTGGATATTTTCTTTACTAAGGTATTGCCAGTGTACCACGTATCCTATAAGTATCTAGTGTTATGTGACATCAGTATTTAAATAAATTTACTTTTTGATCAGCTTTCAATTAATAGAAAATTTGTGTTGCATTTTCAGGTTTTCTGCATATCTAATATATAATTGTGCCTGATTTCAACACTTGGAATCTGGGTTAGTTCAGTAACCTATTTAATTACCACTTTGAGATTTTTTCCCAACAGTTCTTAGAAACCAGTGAATAGTCTAACTACTTCTCAAATATATTTAAAAATTATATTGCACCTGATAAAAGCCAGCTGTTTCCAGTTATCACCATATATAGTACATGTGCCATGAGCACACTCCTGTAAATGTGTTTTACAAATGGTATTTGTATTTGTGTTATGCTTTCTGGGTATCATTACCAAACAAATTATGAAATCAGTTTGTGAAACTGTGATTGCATAACAGATTTCTACCCTCTTGGATATATGTTTATGAGTAGGTTTACTAAACATTATACTTTTTAAAAAATATATATATATTCTTGTTGATTACAAAAGAAACCCAGAAACCAAACCAACCAAAAAAAAACAATCTCCAACTTCACTGACTGCAAAGGCAGAGCATCAAAATATTTTAAAATCTCTACTTTCAGCTTTAGGGCTTGCATTTCCAAACACTTAGTAATTTCCAGTTGTTTAAAAACTGTAAAGCAATATACAGCATCTGCCCCGGTGTTCCTGCAGCCTTTATTTTTTATGTAAAAGATATTCATTCACCAGCTCTTAACCTATTTATGTTAAGGAGCTTTACAGATTTGTTACATTTGGGAGCCACATAACTCTAAGGCAATTCAGCCTTATGTTAAAGTATTTTATCTCTTTGCACTATCTGTCATATGGTAGAATTCCATAAAGGAAGGTGTGCAGTTCCCAGGGATTTCAAGGGCACTTAGGGTTCTAAATAACTTAAGGCATTTAGGTCTTATTTGAAAAACATTTAGGGGTGTACTTTAACATTCTGCTGAATCAACACCTAAAGTCTGACTTCTTCCCATTAATACTTTTTGCCACTTAATGGTCAAAAGAAAGGATGAATAAGGAAATTCCAACTTAAAGCAAGCTTTTATCAAATAAGGGCAATACAGGAGACTGAGATTCCGTAACAGCAGTCACTTAAGTGTCAAAATTTATGTAGGTTGAACTTTCATGAACATCAAGCAATATGGATTTACTGAGTTTGCTGTAGTTTTAAGTAACCCCTTCATCAACAGAAATAGGGAATTTTGGTTTGGCAGAAGCAAGGAATGGGCCTTCTCTCTTTTTTATTTTTCATACAAAACAAAACTATTATTATAAGTAAGGAAGCAAAGAAGCAGCAAAAATCACTTAGAAATTGAGTTCCATAATGAAAAATTTTAGTTAGAGGAATTTCTTTACAGAATAATTTTGTTCAGGAAGATTTAATACTGATAGAGATTGCTTTGAATACTTTTCTGCTAAGTGATATTTTATTTAACACATTCATTTATCCTCCCCAATTTCATCAGCCTACAGAGTAATAAATACCAGATTATTTTTCCTCTGCATAGCATACATGCAATTATTTTTCATTCACAGTTTGCTAATGATAAAGGGTTTTAATGCAGGCTCCAAAGAACAACCTTGGCAGTTTATCTAGGAGAATCAGTTTACGTGGCCCATGCCAATAATCTTACTTGTTTAAAAATTAGCCTTTCATTGAAATGTTTAATTCCTGTAAACAACATTTATTAACTACATTTTAATTAATACAAATGCTGGCATGGCCAGAACTGCAGACATATTGGTATGCTATGAAATAATTATTAAGGTTTACTGTCTTTTGAGAATAAGAAATCAAGGAAGCTTTTATAAAAAAATAAAACGGTCATTATTTGGCTCAAAACATAACATTACACTCAGCAAATGTTTTATCTTCCAGTACCTGAATTGTGATGAAGTCATTGTGGCACTTTTAACATCTATGTAAGGAAACATAAAATTTAAGTGAAAGAAGTAATTTTTCTATGTTCATAATGATTGTAGACTTTTAAATGCTCTCATGGATTGCTGAATACAGTTCCTTTCTGTTACAGGTACCCCCATCCAAAATTTATCAGGCCTTACATAACAATGAACTAGATTTCTAGTTGTTGCTGCTTCTGTTGAAAGGACATACTGGAATTCTGCTTACACATCACTGACAAAGCATTTCCTAAAATTCCAGACTAAATTTATTCATGACCAGTGACAAATGCTCATTCTCATTCAACACCACCCTTTAGCTTAACATCTTCCTCCCTCCCCAGTGTTTATTCCCCTAATGTCTCTGTAATTTAACTATAATTCTTCTCCTAATCTTAATTTCGGTAGGCTAAGTAAGTTAAATACATTTGCTCTCCTCTTATAAAATAAAACGCTCTTCATCCTCCTGATTGTGTTGAGCCATTTTTGCATCTCCTCATTTTAAAATTAACCTTTCCAGAATATGAATGGCCAGAACCACACACAGGAGTCTAGATGGTGTCATATGAGTACAATTCCTTGCACTATAATATTTAATAGTAATACAAGTTCTTAATACAATTTTTTCATCTAATAACTTTCAGAGGCATCACATGAGTCATGTTGTCTCAGATTAATCATCATACCACATCTTTGTCTGATTTTTTAATTTCCAGATGACAAAGTCTCAGTTTGCAGTAGAACATCTTCCTTTTAGATGTCTTAGTGTTGTGTTCACCATTAAGTTTCAGGACATTGTCACTACTCCAGTCCACAAGGGCCGTGATATTACTATTGTCGTATATACAAATGGTGCTTCCAGCTTAGCCAACAACAAATTTCTTCAGTTTTCCTGTATTTTGTAGTTCAACTCTTACTGAAAAAATATGTAATGTTACTCTTTACCAATTTTATAATAATTTAATTAATCCTCATTTTTCCACCTTGAGATATCAAATCTCATATAGCACAAATAAAATATATTGCTGCATTTTCTTATTCTAGAGACTCAACTGATACATATATATATTAGAATAATTTGGGATTATTTATATTTATAAATCAATGCAGTATTTTATCTTATTTTATTTTTTACTTTTCAGGTCTTTGATTATTCTTTTCTACTTAATGTAATCTAAATCTTATAGAGGGTAGCCCAGTGAGATTGCCTACATTGCTTCTTAAGCATTTGCAATTCTTCAGACATATCACAATGCTCCAGATTTTAAAATTATTCTATTCAAACTGCTTTTGGTTTCAAATGTCAGTTATGTCAGAATAATCAGTAAGATATAATTCACTTTTCTAGGGAAAACTGAATTTTAGTGCATTGCACTTTAGTTTTATTTCTGGTTTAGCACTGGTAATTTTCATTTCTATACATTTATTCCTCGTAACCTTATTGCCTTTGTCCCCACATCTGACATTAGCTCCATGGTAAGAACTGGACCATATTTCAGGTAGGAATAAATGGAACTGATTTCCAGATTACACAGCATGCATCAGATGCAAGTCATCTAAATCGTAAGAAAAAGGAAATTGCATTAGTGAAAAGCAGAGAATCTTGAAGCACTTAGGGCACTGACCTAAAAGAGACCATGACAAAAGGAAGAAAACAGCCAAAAGGAATGAAAGAAGAAACACACATATAGGAAAGATGGAAATGTTCTAGCTCATATGAAGACAGACATTTGTTTCACTCACACAAGGAGGAGAGATTTTCAGACATTAAGAAAAATCTTGCAAAGACCTATTTCTAGATTTGACCTTGGGTACAGCAAATAGTCCTTTAGTAATGAGTACCCACTTTAGATCAGACAATTTAAAAGCAAGGAGCAGAAACAGATTCAAACAAATTACTCGGAAAGAAAACATAATGTCCTTGCTGTTAGCATCTAGCAACAATAACAGATATGAATTGCTATCAGATATACTTTCTTTAATTCTTAACAATGTTTGACATGTTGCATCTGTACAACAGCTTGAAAAATTATCCGTGTTTTAAATCTTTATCCTGAGGTGGTTTTATTTCAGGAGTTGAATAGTTATCATACACTGCAGGTGTTTTGTTTGCTTCCTTGTGTTTTCTCTTCCTGGTAATATTACTGTGCTTCAAGCATTAACAAGTATATTTTGTGCAGTATGCTCTTGCTTGTAGTTTGTCAGTTATAGGACTTTTTGTCTAATGTTCAAATAACAGCCATTCAGCTTTGCAGATTTTCATAGAGGACGTTTGTACCTGGGCCAGTTCCCTACAAAGAACGCAAATTGAATTCTTGAGCTGCATTTTTCTGACACATCCCAAATACCTCAGATAGGACATAACACTTTTTTTTTTTTTTTTTTTGTAATATATCTTCCTCTTGCCTATACAGCCTACAGGACTAATTTCGTCCCATATTTTCAACACCCCTGTTTAACCATATATGTACAAGGTTTTCATGTGAACTAGATGTCTAATCTTTTGTTACTGTAAATGACGATTTACTCAAGAATACAGTCTCAATGGTGTTGAGTTTTAAAAATCTAGGTATTCTCTTTAGAGTCAACCAAATAACTTCTGCTCTAAATAACTGTTGGTCATGTAAATTCAATGTGCTGCTTTCATGTAGAATTGCATCATTCTTTTGTTTAATATAGTAATATTGTTGAATCATGTTCATGTGACCTTGTTGCAGAAAGAACAAGATGGAAGTGGGAAATAAAACCCTATCAGCAGGTTAAAATGTGTGCAATGACAAAGTGTGTGCCCATGACAAACAGTGTCTGGTTCAAGCCTGAATTATAATGTCTGATATTTATTTTTATGTCCTGAATAAGAAAAATATGAACTGTATATGTGTTTTGACAGAATCATGGAATCACAGAATGGTTGATTTTGGAAGGGACCTCTGGTGGTCATCTGGTCCAGCTGCACTTCATGGACAAATGATGGAAAAGAAAGAAGTTCCATTAACATTTAAACTGTTAAATAAACAGTTTAATAAAGGTCTGAAGAAAAGGAATCTGCTGCCTGAAGGCCTGTCTCTTGCCCAACTTCTCCCTCAGCACTGAAGCAAAGTACCATATTAGTAAGAGCTAAAAATCACCTGTTAATTTTTGTGGCTGTAGGCAAATGTGTTCTGGCAGCAGAGGCCAGGGAGGGTTAGTGGGATTATGGGTAGCACAGCTGATCTCCAACTGCTAAAACATATAGAGCAGGCAATCTTAATTTTTATTTTAATACTTTTCATTCTACATTGCTATGACCAGGCTCTGGAGACTGAGCACAAAAATTACACAGAAAATCCAGGCTAAGATTCTGGAATTATTTTTTACTGGTTTAAGTTTCTTCAGATAATGAACAAATATGTTAAGATATTTCAATATAATTTTTAAAGTATAATCTCCTCATGCATCTGATTGCCATATTAGCAGTGTGGGTTATTTTATGTCTTATTGTCAAAGCGATTCACTCATTTGATATCTATTTATTTGAAACTGATTTATTAAAGAGGTATCTTTCCCACCTAGAATTCTACTCTCCACAGCATGGATTTCCCATGTAATTTCCTATTTTAATACATTCTATCCTGATATAATCCAGTAACTCTAAGTCTCTGATTTTGTCTTGGCTGTTGAAAAAGATATTTTCAAGCACTGGGTCTTTGAAAGTGGACCAGACTATCTTAGACTAAAGTTATATGCATGTTTTTTAAAGAAAATATAAGGTTAAGATGAGAAGTACAGGTAAATAATACTGAACTTTTCTAGAAATAACAGCCAAAACAACATTAACTGAAGATCCCTGACTTGGAGATGTTTTAGACTTGGAGATTTCTTAGACTTGGAGATGTCTTAGTGTGTGGTGGTGGTGATGTTGGCTTTGCTTTGTTGTCAAGAACAGGAAGCATTCCAGTAGGACAAAGTAATTTTCTACCAGTCAAAGAGAAATTCTCCTCAAAGGCCATGGAATTGCAACCTATATAGGGATTACATAAGGATTGCACCTAGCCCTATTTGACACAGAAACCTTGAGTTTTAAATTAATATGAAAATAGATCAATGTTATGCTATATGATGTATGAGAGAAACTGAGGATTAAACAGGGTCTTGGAAGATGGGATTAATAAAAATAATATGCATTTAAGATGAAAAGTATATTATGTATAAAAAAGTTATTACCTTTTTTTATTTGGATCTAAGTGCATTTGTTAATTATTTAGAGATGAGATAGTACTTTTGAAATAAACATGGAACAGAACATGATCATACTGAAAATAATTTCTTTGTTATAGAAAAAAAAAAAAAAAAAAGACTAAAGACTCCTGGAACGAACTCCTCAAGGATCATGACTCACCATTTTATCAGTTCCTTGGGAATTGAGAAAAAAGAACAAAACAATGAAATATATGAAATACTTTTTGTATGTATTTTTGTATGTATGTATGTATGAAATACAATGAAATACTTTTGAGTGTAAAAAGAGACATTCTAAAATATAAGCAAGATACACTTTGAATAAGGCTGAGCACTTCCAACAAAAATTGTGCCATTACACCCCTGACATAAAGCCAACTCCTGGATTGTCCTGGTTGTGTGCACTCATGGGCCACAGTATATTTCCAGGACAGATAAGTTGAGTTCTTTCCCAGAAGTAGTAAGTTGTCAAAAGAGCATTAATGAAGAACAGATAAATGTACAGTCAGACAACTCTAAAGCCTTTTAGAAATTTATGGAATATTTTATTGGGAAAAACAATAACACTCCACCAGACTGCATAAAAAGATAAATAATAAACCAGGGAAATATACAGATGAGGACGCTAAAGTTCTGCAAGTCTCACCTGGATTATCAGGATGTTTCCCTATCAAAGAAAGCTATTGCTCCCTTCTGCTTTGCATTTAGCTAATAGAAGTTTTTCCCTGATAGGAAAAGAAAATTGTCTTCAATTTATTTTAGTAAGTACAAATCCCTTGACCTCTAGTGTTTCAGGAGGGAGCAATTGTATCGATTTCAGAAGCTGAATTAATGACAACAATTTATATGCATAACTATCCTTTAGTGAATTTCAGCACAACATTGCCATTTTTGCTCGATGTGTTTACAGTGTCCCCTGTCTTTTCTGTTAAGCTTCACCACAGAATATATACAGCAAGGAATTGGTTCAAAAATATTCGTGTTGCTTAGATAATATTTTGAAGCTCACTGCCAGCATGTGTATTAGAAAATGCAAATTATCCCTGAAATATATGTTGCTTCATCTAGAAACATACACTGAATATATATTTACATATAGATATTAGATAGATAGATAGATAGATAGATAGATAGATAGATAGATAGATAGATAGATAGATGATAGATAGATATATGAATTATATGTAATACAAATTATATGTAATATATGTAATATATATTTCTGCAAAGTATATATATATCTCAAGCATGTATATATAGGTATGTACATATATATGTATGTCTTGACAAAATAGAATGTAATCTATGCATTTATACAACTTTAAATTATGAAGAAAAATTGACACATGCTGAGGGCATTTTGGAGAAAAACACAAGCTTTCACGTTCTTCAGGTGGCCCCATGATTAAAGCTGAAAAAAGAAAAATTATTTTAGCTGACATAAACAGTTGTATTAATATTCAAATAGCTAACATTTGGGTTGTTTCTTTTTTATGTTTTTCTCTGGCTGGAGTGGTCATAATCACTTTTTTGTAATGAACAGTTAGAAGTCAACATAAATTGCATGTATTTTAATGCAATTGGGTGGCTTAAGCTTGCAATAGACCCAGAAAGTTCATTAATGGTCACTCATTTTGTGAACAGGACAGAATCTTCCTGTTCTAATGCACTTCACTTGGTTTTATAAACCCTAATCATCTCATGTTTGTAAGTATATGCCCACCAAAATCCCATCTGTATTCACACACTTTCCAAAACGTGCGTCCTTCTTTTCAGTGCTTGTCTATTTTCCTAAAGAGTTTACAATTTAAAGATCTCACTGAGATTTCCATCATCCTTTCTCAGCTCCTTAATCTGTGCCTTTTGACTTAGAAGTGCTGCTCAGGTATTTAAATCCCTGTAGAAGAGGTTATTTGTACCAGTGATTGCTTTTCAAAAAAGATTCAATACTGGTCCCTAAAATTATATTAAAACTCTAGCCCTTTCTTGGACTGAAAGGAGGCAAAAAATTTTACAGCATCTGTCCACAAACAGACAAAATCATTAAAAATTCAGCATTGAGCTAAGATCAAACTCTATACAATGGTCATGAATAGATAGCATTTCATACAACGGGCACCTTTGAAAGAATCATAAATACTTTGAAATGCTGTCAAAACGTTTACATATCTCAGCCTGGCACTGAATTCCACAGAATAAGGATTATATTTCATTAGGTACCATATCCAGATTCATTGTTCCTAGTTCTAGCTATATGATTATGAGGACATAAGTTATCTGAATTATTGTTACTGAGAGACAGGCACTTTTTAATAGAATAGAACCTTTCTAAAGGATTCAGAAGTACAAGGAATGTACAGATATGCATAGATTGTTTCCATACAGTGCCTCAAGTGAGACAAGATGAATCTCTAGTCTAGGAATCATCATGCATAAACACTCTGGTTTTAAAATATAGACTACTTCTTAACATAACTTCAAAATTACTTTTGTGCTGAAGGCTGTCAATTTAAAGTAATGTGCAATATAAACTATGATATTGTGAAGGAACCAAGTGAAACAGGTATTAGACTGGTGCATAAAAATAAAAGATATTCCAGCTCTAAAATGAAGTATTTAAATAGATATTTAATCAGGGCACTTAACCAGTAATGACACCAATTAATCAAGAACTGGAAGCACATTCACCTTGTAACCCCTCCCCCACACCAAACCCATTACATTTTGAAAGAGATTGATTGTGTTTATTAAAAAAGTCAACACTGTAATTTGATTATTATAAGACAATGTCAAACAGCTTGTAAATTCTGAGTACCAGAACTATGGTCCTTTCTCAGACTTACATCTTCTATGGTTAGTAGGAATTTTACTGCATAAGGATTACAGGATTGGGCACTACATGAACAAAAAGGAGCTACAGATTAGAATAGGAAGAGGAAAAAACCCAGTATTTTTCTCCCCCAAAGAAAATAGGAGGGAATTCTAAAGTATTCTAAAAAACAGACCACATAAAACTTAAACATACCTGTTTACACAGTTCTCGTTCTGAGACTCATTTTTATACAGATAACCAAAAGTGGCTTTACAAGACTAGATCAACTTCTGTGAGGTAAATATGAGATAGACAAAGATAGACTTTTAAAAAAATTAAAGAAGATTTGACTTTAGTAATGAGTCAGGTAAGAAAATAGACATACCTATAGAAATTACGCTAGCACCAAGTCCCTCTTTTCTCTGGCAGAAAATATGAAGTTAAGTTAGTGGGAAACATAATTTTTAAATTTCAGTTTATTGCTTCAGTGACTGATTAGCTGACATTATTTAATCCTTTTTCTCCTCTATACAAATTAATTAAATCAGGATTATATATTTATTTGCACGTCTCTCTTGTTACAGCAACACTGTGATGACTACTTGACTCCTTCCTCCGTGTTTTACTTTTTTTTATAACCATTTATGATCACAGTGTAGTCCTGTCACATCAGTGAGAATAAGCAGCACACAGACTCATGTAGGATTCTGACAGATGGAAGTATCCAGGACTGGACAAGAAAAGGAAAACATAGATTACATCAGCTTAACATACTGGTATGAGAAAAAAGAAAACCCAAGGACACAGGTAGGACAGAATTATCCTCTCCTCTGTCTACAAATTTTGTGCAATGTTTTATAGTTTGCAGCATGATATTCACTGAGATACCTGATAAGCAATGCTTTCAAGCAGAGGAAGCAGCTAAGCAACTGGTATTTGTAATAGAAGTGAAGATTTGTGAGCTTCATGAGAAGGTCATTGGCTTGAATCTAAACTACTTTCAATGCCTCAGAAAATCCCAGTAATTTTATCATTAGTGTTGTAGTTTTGGTTAAAAGGGAAGGACTTTTAGTGAACCTTTTCATATCACCACATAATTTGGAGCATGGAGGAACCAACCCCCATCCGAACTGGATCATGAGAGACTGTCCCCAGCATCTCGGGACCTGCCAGAAAAGTGGGTCCCTGAAGTAGAGCATGCTGGGAACTAGAGAGACAGGAGATAAAAGGCAGGTACACACTGGAACTACTTTATTTGTGCCTGTTTTTACCCACTAGAGCCCCACGGACTCTGTGAGCCTTTTCCTTGGGACTGGCCTGCCTCAGTTGTGGCCATTTTTTGCTTCAGCTGCTCCATTTTGACATCAGACCAAGGTCACCTTGGCCTCAGTTAAGCCTTCCTGGCATGACCAGCATAGATATTTCCCTTCTGAAATTGCCACTGCCAGCCAAAGGATTCCTCTCTTGAGAGCTGCTGCTGTCTCAGCCACATCCATTTTCGCTCTCTTGCCCATACAAATCACCGCTGCCCCGCAGCCTGAGCCCACCCAGCCCCACCAAGCCCCAGCTCTGAGCCAGGTCACTCCCAGCCCTGCCACTGAAACCTGCAAGGTTTGCTCTGTTGGACCCACACCATCGCCTCGGTGGCATAGGACGTTTCTTCAGACAAACTATCCTTCCAGGTTTTGTTTTAACTTAGGGGGCAGGTAATATTTTCTGCTATTATTGGAGGGATTTATTTATTTCCATTTTTAGCAGAATTGTTATTTTTCCCTTCTTCATTCAGATTCCTCGTAATTTTTACCTTCTCTATATTGGGGGAAGGGCTCATTCAGACTCCTAATAATTTTTACCTTGTCTGTTTAGGGGGGAGAGAAAAAAAGAGAGTTCATCTGATAAGCAGTCTCACCTCCCAGACATATTAACAAGATATTAAAAGACCTCCAGGGCAAGATTTACAAGGAACAGTGGGTTTGTTTATCTTGAAGAAGAATGGCTAAGGGGTGGCCTTATCATAGCCAAAGCTTCCTTGAAGAGGGAACCAGGCAGGGAAGTGCTGATCTCCTCTCTATTTACCAGTGACAGAACACAAGGAAATGTAATGAAGCTACATCAGGGAAAGTTCAGATTGGACATTGGGAAAAGATTCTTCACTAAGAAGGTGGTTGGTCTCTGGAACAGGGTCCTCAGGGAAGTGGTCATGGCACCAAGCCTGTCAGAGTTCAAGGAATGATGCTCATAGTCATATAATTTTTTTTCATGTAATCTTGCAAGGAGCAAGGAGTTGGACACAATGATCCTCATGGGTCTTTTCCACCTAGAGATATTCTGTGATTCTATGACTTTGAACAATTTTAGATTGCAATTTTCCTGGGGTTTGAAAGGTGTCTCTACCAAGCTGAACAGGTGTTATTGTGCACAACAAAATTCATTGATGATTGCTATGGATGCAGAATGAGCCCTTTGACTACAGTCTGACATAGAGTAATCTCTAAAACTACCTCAGAAAAAAATTTAGGAAAGACACTGAGCAGGCTGAATGAGTCTTTCAACCCTTAAAACAAATGGACTGCTGCTAAATTTAAGATAATTTAAAGTCTAATAGCTCTTGGCAAGAAGTCTGACATATTCTCCAGCAATTACAGTAATTTAATTGTAGTTATCTTACAGTATTAAAGTGTACTAGGCAATTTCCTGTAATAAGCTTGATTAAGATATCTCTCATACATCTACCATCAGAGTTTTAAGTCTGCTTTAGAAGATGAGTGCCCCACACAACTCATTTCTTTTCACTGCCTGTAAAGAGTGTCCAAATGATTAGCTCGTAAGTAAAACAGTACTTTCTAGGCAGATATATTTGGCCAGTTGAAGATTATCTTTCATACCTACTATACATGTTTGGACAAGAATGATTCTCAGACTTTGAACTCACACTTTGCCTTTTTATCCATTTTAGGAAAAATCAGTGTTACGCTGCCATATGATTTCCTGAAACAAGAATTTCTCTATTTACAAACATACCACATCAAGTCAAAGATAAGGTATAAAAGTAGTCTCAAGTGACAAAGAAATAAGAACAAAGTTGGGGTGTGAGTCATATGGCACATACAGGTAGTAGTAGTAGGCATAAAGCCATATCAAAGAAGTAAATAATCTCTTCTGAGCATTAGGTACTTGAGTTCCTGGTTTATCCATCATATTTCTGAAGTGTAAATTTTGGTACCAACTTAAGCACAGAACCATAAGGCAAGTACTGAACAATTTATTTAAACATCCCAAGTCTTCAGAGGCCAGAATTTTTTAGCTGCAGAGAAGCACTAAGGCTAGTAACGTCTGATGGAAAAACAGAATCACAGAAACATAGAACTGTTAAGGTTGTAAAAGACCTTTAAGATCATCAGGTCCAATCATAAGCTTAGCACCGCCTCCATGTTCACCATGAAACCAAGTCCTCTAGTGCCTTATCCACACATTTTTTGAACACTTCAAGGGACGGTGACCTCACCACTGTCCTGGGCAGTCAGTTCCAATAGTTTATAACCCTTTCCATGAAGAATTTTTTCCTAATATCTAAACCTCCCCTAGTGCAATTTGAGGCCATCTTTTTTTTGTCCTGTCACTTGTTATCTGGGAAGTGACACCCACTTCACTACAACCTCCTTTAAAGAGACCAGTAAGGTTTTCCCTTGGCTTCCTTACCTCCAGGCTACCTCATAAGATTTATGCTTCAGCCCCTTCACCAGCTCTGATGCCCTTTTCTGGGCTTGCTCTAGCATCTCAATGTCTTTCTCATAGGGAGGGGCCCAAAACTGAGATGTAGAAAATCACTTTCTAATGACTTTAATAATTAGTTGAACCACAACAAAATTCCAGTCTTGACAACACCAAGGATAATATTTCTGTTTAAAAAAGCACCTATGTAGAAAGCTTAAGGAATACAAGTTTCTATGTTCTTCTTACAAATCCCTTTCTTTGCCTATCAAACACAGTTATCAGCTAGTCTGTACAGTAAGCAGAATTTCTTTGTTGAGATCATTCTTGAATTTTGTGTGGACCCTATTTTTAGCTCTCAGAGTCGCAAAACAATAGACAGAAATGTCCAGACTCTTTGTTATTGTCTTAAGATGAGTAGGTGCTTTCTTTTCATTCATTTAGACTGAATGAAAAAGGTGTGCATTAAACTCCTGAAAAACATTGCCTGAATTAAACCAGATGTGAGTACAGGAAGCAGACTTCTGTTAAAATCTTTTCCTTTGCATTTATCCTTGAGCATTTATCCTTGTCAAACGTCAGTTTCCTGTCCATCAACTCATGACGTTACCTGGAGATCCTTGAAATTCTATTTATCATGTTTCTCATTTTATCAGTTTTCCAGTTTTCTAACTGTTTTGGTTTTGTTTCACATTTTCTTTCCAGAGGGATAGTCCTTTGTCAAAACTGTTGATATCCTGAATTTCAACATATGTTAATAATATGATAATATTATGAGGATAAATGAAGGAGGCAAAGTTTGGGTTTGCTCTCTATACCATTTTTCACATTAATGGTGACAAAAGCTGAACCATTGGGAGGCTAGAAATATGCACTGTTGCTATTAGAGGCACATTAGAAAAATTGACAGAAAAGAATTGATAGGCACTTATAAGCAATAATTCAAGAACTATTATGGTACATAGATATCCATGACAAATGGCACTGATCTAGTTAGTAATGCTAGTTGTTTTGTTTGGGTGTTTAACAGACATGGCACAGTTTTCTCTCTGATAATAGTTCAATCTTCTCTGGAAATAAAAGGATCTGTTAAAACCCTGAAATCATTGTGGTTCATCTGCTCCAGGATTTTTCTATTCCATCATGAAACTGACAGAAAATCATGGAAAAATGCCCCCCAAACAAACAAAAAACCAAACCAAACAAAAAATAACTACACAGGCACAAAACCAACTAAACAAACAAAAAACCCAAACAGAACCAACCAACCAACAAACCTGAAAAACCAAAACCAACCAATCAAACAAAAAAACCCAAAAAACATTAGGCACTAATGGTTCTTTTATTTCAGCAATTCAAGTTGGCCCATCAGCTCTTCTGTTATTGGTACAAGTTTGGTCTACCAAAGCTTTAACAGCCTAGCACTAGGCACTATTTGTGCAAACACCTCTTTGTTGCTTGCTTCCAAATTAGGGAAAGTGATCTTTTACAAATTAACTACTAGCTAAAATTATTTTACTTCTTGGGTAGCTATGTTAGCAAGATTTATATTTATCACTTGAGTTTTTAAACTGTTTGTAACTGTAAACATGTTTGTAGCATGTTTGCATCACATATGAAAGCATGTACTACAAAATAGCTGCATAAGATAGTTGAAAAAGAAGAGCAAAGGAATTAACTTTAAGGCAAACATAGCATGCTTTTCCTCTGGGAAAAATTTCATTTTGCTATTGATCAGTCACATATTTTGTCTCAGGTATGCTTCTGCTAAAAGAAGAAAAATAACATTTTCAAATTGGGTTTCACGAGCCTGTCTGCAGTATGGCAGAATATGTTAGGCATAGTGTATGCAAAAGTCAGTAGCAGTACTTTTTTATATTCCTTTATTGTATTAAAAAGAACTAGAATCAGAATTTTAGAAATTCAGAGCCATTTCAGACTCCAAGTTGCCTCTTGTTCTGATTTCTGAGTCCAGAACTCAAAGGGAACTTCAGTAAATGAAGTATTCAGAGTTGAAATTTTCTTAATTTTGTGATCCATGGTTGATCAGTAATAAAGATATAAAAGGGAAAGGGAAGAATGTAGTACATAGGAATCTAATAACTATGAATACAACACACAGCACATATACAAAGGAAATATTGTAATTTATGCAAGAGACAGATAATAAGCAAGAGAATTAAAAGCAATAAAGACATAGTGACAGATTCTTTAAAAGTTTCATATTACTTTGTGTAACATTTAATGCAAAGATATCAGGACTCTTTAATGAGCATACTAGAACCCACCGTAAATTGAATTCTTAAGTATGTAATACCTCAGCATTATGAAGTATCTTTTCATATGTGCTGTCATTATTTTCCTGCCTGATTATAATCCATTTGTACTTTCATACAGGAAAAGATAGAGGTAGCAAAAGACCTTTTCATATAGGAGACAAAAATATAATTTTTACTATTAGTGAAAATATTAGTGCTTAGATATTATTAAGGGAACTGGCAAGTTGTCCACTCCTTGAAGTCTTTAGATTCCAGCTTCAATCCTTCTTGGAACATAAGCTTTAGACAAACACAGTTTGTCTTTAACAGTTAATAACTGATAGTAGTATGTAGTTAATTTACATTATAAGTATGACAGTAATGAACTGTTATGCCCTTCTATTTTCAATGCCACTCATGATTTTAGAGAGACCCTCATTTTAGTTTTATTTCATCTCTTGCTTCCCCTTCCCATTTTGTAGTGTATTTTCTGATTGTTTGTGAAGAAGACACCCCACAGCTTAAGACTGTCTGGTTGCCTTTATGAACCTTACCTAGACCTTTTGCAATAGGATTGTGGAGAGAAGGTCCCTAACTACACTCATCCAATAGTTTACACAAGACATTTAAGGACATTTTCTGCTTTGCTCTCCATTCACATCATAATTTCTCTTAGTACTTTATTTTCTTTCATGTTCTTTCCTACTGAACACTGCTAGTTTTACCGAGCTGCGTATAAAAATCTTAAGATCTAATTCCTGAGTAATATCATGTCATTGTGTAAAATGTGGTCCTTTTGCATCTCATAACCATGAGAATATTTTTTATTATTAATAAATGTGTTCAATACTCATGCTTTTCTTGAAATCTCTTATCCATATGATAACAGCATGAGATATCTACATCCATATCCATAACCTCCTAGTCTTGAAAAATTAATCATTTGTTCCTTATGTTGTTCTCAAAACTTCATTCCTAAACTTTTTACAAGTAGGCACTTGTCAGTTGGGGTTTTTTTTGTTTGCTTTTGGTTTTGTTTGTTGGTTTGGTTTTGTTTGGTTTTTTGTTGTTTTGTTTTTCTTTGGGTTTTGTTTGTTTGTTTGTTTGTTTTTCTTTTTGAAAATCCAAGAGCACTCTAGTCAGGGGTTCATTTCACAAAAAGAATTGTAGTTATTTCTCACTATATCACTTCAGTCTGTCTGCTAGTTAATAACAGTCTAAATAGTCTCTATATCTTTCTTAACAAATGCATCAGACTTTTTTTGTCTCAGGATTACTTTTGGAACTTTTGTAGAAGCACCTTGGCCACTGCCAGGATAATTTCAAGCTTTTTTAAAGTCTCCATGTCTGTTTTTTTCCATTAAATGGTTAAAAACTCTTGAGTGCATAGCATGCTGACTTGGTTATTTGATACAGTTCTTTTGTCAATCTATTATGCAGTATCTTCCAGTGATGTTTTCCAACTTGAAACAAAATCTTTACTGCTTTTCATATCTCATTTGGGACTTCCTCCAAGCTTTTTTTGCGAGGAACAAGAAATAAAAAAAAATCATTTTTTTTTATGCTATGGCCATGGATTGTTCAAGTGCTCCCTCATACATTACTTGTATATTGATCTTAAAAAACAAACAAACAAACAAACAAACAAAACAAAACAAAAAAACCAAAAACAAACAAAAAAAATATCAGAAGTAATTACAATGGCCAAAAGTTATTTGCAAGTGAATTTTGTAACTCTTTGGTTTAGAAAAGATAAGAAATACATGAAAATGAGAGTCAGAATTTGTATTTTATAGTAGAAATGTAGGATACTGGCATACTGTGAGAGCATGTGTTTCTATAAGGCATCTTCTTGTTTCAAAATGAAAGTTCAAAATGGGACATTTTCTATTAAACTATATGTAACTCCCACTGGCAGTTAACATTGCAGTCCAGTATACACAAACTAGCATTTTGTGATTCAAATGCTTCTGGTAGGCAAGAAGAAAATGTTTATCTCTACATTTTACACCCATCCCTAAAGAACCTACCAACCCAAAATCAATTGTCAAAAATACATTAAAAGCACATTCCACGAGATGAAAATTCACCAGAGTATTAAAGAAAATAAAACATCAGAGCAAACCCTCTCACTTTCTGACCCACCTTCAGTCCTGTCTAGTATAAACAAAACTTGATGTAGGTCAAAACATTGAAAATTCCATTCCCACTAAGCTTCACTTGAGTAAACAGGATGCTTGCCTTGAATACTTTTATTTTTCCCTTGTGTAGTATACTCTCTCAACATGTAAATATATATGTTTATTTTTTTAATAAATCCAATATGGATGTTTTTATTTCAACTAAAAAAATGTTCTAGTGTTATTTGAATACTCAGACTCTTCAAGAAATAACAATAGCAACCTTCTTTCTTACTTTTATTGTAAAAATGTTTTTTTTCAAGTTGTTCTGCCTCTCTTGCATTGTGAGCAAAGATGAGACTCTATTCTAGCAACAGATATGTTTCAACTCCTTTATATTGCCAGGTAGCATAAAAATCTGTATGCAAAAATATGTCAAACATTGCTATTTTTAATAATGCAATGGGGAAAAAAGAACAAACATCTCCAGTGAACTTGTATATGCATAAGCTGATTTTCAGAAGTGTTAGCCCTAAGAACTGCAGTTTGACAGACCTACTTATCTGAATAATGCAAACATTTATTTATCAAAGATAAATTGTGAATGTGTGATTTCTGACAATGGATGTGCTACAGTTCAAAAGCAATTTCTCACAGGACCTTCCTCACTGCATTCAGACTAATGAGCTTTTTCACAGAAATGCTTCTTTTTACCTGTGGCAGCAGAAAAGAAGACAGTAAAAATAGAGCTTGCCAATATATTTAGAAAGTACTATTCGTGACTACAATACAAGGCCATCTTTAATTCACAAAATTATGACACAGATACATGAGATTTGGGAGATGTTACTGAAGTCAATGAATTTAAAACAATTCTAATTAAAATTTGATTGGTTATGGTGTGCAAGTGGAAAGTCAATTTTTCATCTCCATGATTTTTCTTTAGAGACTACAGTAACTCTGCTATACATCATTACAACTTTGAACACTGCTGCTGTTTGATGAGATCAAACAGAATGATACAGAATAAAACAGAACACTCTAAGATGCAGTGTGGCTCAATAAAACAGCAAAATACTTATATAGTTTTCAAGTGGATGGGAAATCTGGTTCGGAAAGGTCTCAAACGATTCTTCAAGTGTTTTCTGGTTTTGTTTGTTTGTTTGGGGTTTTTTTAAGCATTAAAATGTCATTTAAAGCATTCAACTGGGATACCAAGGAAAAGTACCTATAGCTGAGCCAAGCAATTTAAAGAAATCAGCCAAGCAAAGTAAAGAAACAATGAAGAAGGGAACTGAAGCAGGCAAACAGGCAATACCAAGTTGCTCTATAACCAGGAGTATTGTCATAAAGTTCATAAGGTGGTGACTTGGAACTTTGGGGGCTTCAGACAGAAAAGACCACCAGAGACCCTAGGTGAAGCAGCTCAGAGATCTTATAAGGATATGTATATATGCTAGTTACTCCCAGGAAATATCATGAATATGTAACAAGAATGTGGGGAATGAAAAATGAATAATCATATAATTCTAACATATAAGCTGTAGCTAAGATATGTCAGTGTGCACTTTGGTGAAATGATTACCAGTGCAGCCAGCACACTGTAATCATCTAATGCACCATAATAAAAGAATGCCTGCTAGTTCTAAACTCACAAATTGACTCTCAGAGATTTTTTTTTTAAGTGCCAATTTAAGGCAATAGAACAATTCCATTATTCTGATTGAAGAATGACACCAAATTTTAATTGGTCTAGATCCACACAAAAATTCTTTTTTCTAATTTTTTTAACATGGAAAATAACACGAATAATTAATAAATTAATAAATAAAATTAAATTAATACATTAAGTCATAGGCAGGTTTTTTTCCTCATTGTAATAATTCAGCCATTCTCTCAATTCCCAGCTTCAGAGGTTGTGTTTATGTCACCTACTTACATCATGCACTATATATTATATTATTACAAATTACAAAGTCACTATATTAAGCATTAAGCTTACAGTGTGTTCCCTCTCTCTCTGACATCCTTTTTGCTTTAGCAAAACAAAATCATCTATAGAAAGATATAATATGTCTTACTACATAATAGGCACTCTAAAGTTTGAAGCCCAGGAGAGGACCTTTCCCAATGCTTCATGAAGGCCATATTGAAGGTTTGCTATGGTTAGCAAATGATAAGTGAATATTCAGAAACTTCCAAAATTTATACTTCTTGGCATTCAAAAATTTTCCATCTTTCTCCCAAAAATTCCAGCATAAGTTTAGGAGAAAAAAACTTTCTTTCATCATCTACTGAGGGAACTACAAACAGTGCCAAAGAGAAACATAACAAATCTCTTGGGTTTTCCAGAGTTCTATTTCCCCCCCAAACCTGTCTCACACAGAGCTGCTTTCCAATTGTCACAGTGAGACTCTCAGATTGCTTCTCACTCAATCCTTCCTGACAGACCAGACACTAAAAATCAGTCTCCTTGTCCTAAGACAGAGAAGAAAGAAACCCATACTTCTTTCTTTGCATGGGTGATAGAGAGAAGCTATTTAAAAAAAAAAAAAAAAAATCTCAAAAATAATATTAAAATAATTGCTTATGTATAGCCAATTCAATATCACTCATGTCACAAATCATGCATGCCAGCAGTGTCACAAATCATTAAGACAGACTTAACTGTACTTTTATGGCTGACTGCATTGATAATAGCTCTTGTGATTGGCTGCCATGCTGGTACGCAGATGAAAGCAGAGCTATTCAGTAGATGGCTATCAGTACGTTGAGCAGATTGTGGTTACTGATTTCAAATAACTTGTTTTCTAAAAGTCCTGTTCTCCCTTTCACACAGATTTTAAAACAAATAAACAAATAAATCCTGTCTCTGAATTTTGTACTGTCACACACAAGATTATGAAGTGGACGAGAGAGAACAGGAGATGACTATAGTGGAAATTTTACAGGTGTTACAGAAATGAGAGTCTATCATGCCAGTTCATTTAAGCTCCATTTATGCTCAAAGTACTTACCAAGAAACTAAAAGTGAACAAGCCCTGCAGGGCCTATTCAAAAGCTTTAGCAATAAAACAGCCCCCACTGTGTCACTTAAAAGTTACAAGTTCTAATTTCATGTGGGAGTTATTGGGAAAGTTTGTCTCTACTATGATTATATCAGCCTGATTTTATTCCTCTTGTCACACAAAGTCTCTTTTTTTTCTCATGCATAATTGGCACACATCGTGGGTATGTTGCTAATCTGCACAATTATCTACCTACACTGCTTTTCAATTAAAGGATAAGAGTGCACATAGTGATACCATATTCTTGAAAGGCCACAGTCTCTATATGCAAGCTAAGAGTTTTGCTATTAGAAGGGTATGCACTGGTTTTTACCTGACATTTTGCCTTTGGTATAGCTCAGCATGTACAAGAAATATGAAAAGCAATCCCCAGTCTCTTTCCCTGACAAATATTTAACAGAACAGCCGGGGATGAAAGTGTTGGTGGCCTTGGTTCTGAATTGAAATGTCAGTAGTAGCAATATAATGCAGCATCTACCTTTTCACACACTTCAGAGAATGAAATCTGAGTGCCATCCTTACTACAAGACACTTTAACATTTACCAGTGCACAGATGGACACAGAAAAGAAATAAACAGCACAAAAATGTTTGATTTATTGCTAGAGCTTTTGCGATATATAATGAGCTACATTTTCAAAGGTCAAAAAGTTATGCATACTGAACACAGAATTACAGACTGTACACTACTACATGTGTACATGCAATAATTAACTTCTTATTTTTTGATTTTCACTAAGAAAACCACCTGTTCTCTAAATTCATTGTTTACCCATACATTCTTCTCACAGTCGTGCTTTATGGCTTACTTCAGTTTCTGTGTATCACACTTCATCACTTTTCATCTGAGCTTTAATGTTTCTTCTGCTTCACATCACCAGTGATGATCACCCTCCTTCTTTCTGGGTAATCCGAGTCAAAATCCTTTTTTAATAAATTAATTTCATTTTTCATTTTGTTTTCTCTGGTATATTATTTAATAAATAACACACCCATATCTTAACTAGGTTTGGGTACTTTTAGACCTCTTAGAGTTAAATGGGGTCTGGGATGTTAATATTGCACTACTCATGTACAAATTGGACTACTATGTGACAAGAAGTTTTATGTTCTCACTGTCGCAACCCTATTTGTTTTGGGGGTTTTTTTATGAAGATATGAGTTAATTCTGCCATGAGCACTCTTCTATTCATTTCTTTATTCAGCTGTGTTGTTGTGATCATTTAAAAAATGAGTTTATTTCCTCTTCCCACTCCCTCACCTTCTCTCATAAAATTTCCTGTTATTATATTCTCTTGCCTACACATTTAGCATGGACTTTCTCTAGGAAAAAGTCATGAAGCAGTCCAGTAAATTTTACTTTCCCATTCTAACCCTTTCACCTATTGCCAATGTCAGTGCTTCTCATCTGCCTTTTTAAAAGGTTTTATTCTGTTCATCTGAATTAAAGTAAAAGATTTCAATGCACTGTTAAACGAAGGGCAGATGCTCTGAATATTCTTCCATTATGAATCTTAGCAGTAAATTCTAATGTATTAATTTAATATCACTCTGTGGCCCAGAGAACAGACATAGATTATGTAGATAAAATATGCATAGTTACCATGTCATCCTTTGCAGGTTTTTTCCTCCAATTTATTATGCTGTATATGTTGTCATATATCACCAGGCAATGAAAAAGCATGCCATAAGTTTCTCCTTGCAGAGGTCTTAGCAAAGTAGATTTTAAACCTCATAGTTAATTCTAGCTGTTATCTCCTTAAACCTAGTATTAAATAATAAAAAGCAATCCAAAGCCTATTCTTTGTCCTGGATTAATGGTGAGCGTGTACAAGGTTAGATTCAATTCTATGCCATCAACACCTAAGTGCCTGGAGGTTGCCTATACACAAATTATCTATGTATCTGTCACAGTCAAAGGGCATCTGGGGATCTATTCACTTCTTTAGTAGAGACATATAGACACATTGTGTAATTTGATATCCTTGACTGTCACTATAGCTTATTTTTCATATCTGATATTTGGCACTGAACCACAGACACATGGCTTCACGGATTCTAAAACACTCCCGATTCAGGAGACCAATTTTAGGGATAGAGGAGCAGCTCTCCAAACTCTGCTATGCTCATCTGTTAATATTTTCTTAGGTTTCATAAAAAAAAATCCCTATCATCCTAGGAAGAGGGGAATAAGAACAGCAGGATGTGAGACACATAAGAGCATACCCTCTTATATCCTTATGGAGACCTAGCACAGTCTAGGTGGGATACCTTAGGGTATCACAAATGACACTTTTAGGTAAGTATATCTCACCCTATGCTGTTGATCTTCATTGACTATAGCGGTGTGGGTTGGATTGGATTGACCCTGCCAGCAGCTTTCTCAATTCTGTCCCCAGCGGGAGAAATAATCAGAAAAGAAAAAGGAATTCGGAAGGAATTCAGAAGGAAGGGAGGAAGGAAGGGAGGAAGGAAGGAATTCAGAAGGAAGGAAGGAATTCGGAAGGAAGGAAGGAATTCAGAAGGAAGGAATTCGGAATTCGGAAGGAAGGAAGGAAGGAAGGAATTCGGAAGGAAGGAAGGAAGGAAGGAATTCGGAAGGAAGGAAGGAAGGAAGGAAGGAATTCGGAAGGAAGGAAGGAAGGAATTCAGAAGGAAGGAAGGAAGGAAGGAAGGAACTTGCCATACATATAACCCATTTCTGATGATTGCATCAAAAGAATAGTAATCAATATTACATTTTAAAACACAAAACAGTTCTTTTAATTGCATGTCATTTTTAGGCTATGGTAGTCAGTATCACATAATTGTTCCCATTGCAAACATGAGTGAGATAAATGGGAAGAAGAGTTAGATTGTCTGGAGAGAATTGTATTGTTATCAGAAAACTTCAGACCCTTGTGTGCCTTCTTTGGTACTTTCAGAACGTTGAATTTTATCCCATAGCTAAGATTATGTTTAGACTGACAAATAGTACCAAAGTATTCTGTTCTCCTGGAAAAAAAAAATATTAGAATAATAAGATAAATATCAATCTTTATTATTTCTTGTGGCTGTAATAGCTTGAGTACTATATTCCAAAAGAAGCCCTGTTATAAAGACCATAATGGGAATGAAAAATGTTAAAGAATCAATTAACTTATCTTGCAACTTCTATGTCCTTGCCTCATGGTGCTTTTATTTGACTCTGAATGTGGGATTTTCATGACACTACTCCAAGTTGTCTTGCTTTTTTGTCTGGTTAAAGATGAGTGACAAGATTTTGCTGAGCAAATCTATGCTGCTCCATGCCAAGGTGGGGGGGTGAATCAAAAAAATCAATACACACTTTGCAGAGCCATTATTCAACATTGAGTTTGAGACATTCTAGCAGATTTTAAAACTGAGCAAAAGTAGTGAAGCAGGGGCTGAAGTGGGAAGGGAAAGTCATTATTTTTGTAACTGAGTGATAGATGAACACATTTTTTGGTTTCTTTCATATCCAGAAGACCTTGTATGTTACTTATCTCTGATAGGACTTGTCTTAAAGTCATTATGTTAGCATTTGCCTGAGGTTCCTTGTAGATTCAGTGGGAAGAGCAGATGTTTCCAACTGAAGAGGACTATTCCTAACTCAGCAGGATCTCAATGTAAATCAGTCTGTCTGTAGTATATGCTTGCCTATATAATTCACACTATTAGTGCTATCAGAGAGTAGCTCACATTTCTGTCCCCTTCCATATGCCATTCACATTTCATTCATTGGTAAGCACTCCCTCCAATTCCGGGAACTATTTTAAATTAAATGAATCTCTATTCTTTATTTTCAAATGTCATGGGTTTGCACCTTCATTTCCTGGTAAATGTGGCAATGTGATTTCACCTCATGATCTGTCTCACAACCTAGTTTTGTGACAAAGCTCTCAGATGTGTGTCTATAGCAAATGTGACTAATGATCACTTGGCAAAACTGTCTGAATCAAGGAACGTGTTTTTTTTTTTTTTTTTTGGCAAAATATCACCTTTAAATATATAAGTATATATTCAATATAACCATGCAACTAGGTTTAATTGTGTATTTTAAATATGTATTTGCATATTTTAATACTCTCACCACTGCATAGAGAACTGTAAAGATATAAATATTCTTATATCAAGTTAAAAGTACAAAATCCCTGCAATCTACAGGACAAGTTGTCTCAAAAATATTGCACAGAAATAAATACTCAGAGGTATATAAATGCAGCAATGAAGAGGTATGAAACTAAAGCTTGCTCTTTTTTCATTTGTCTCAAGAAATAACTGTTGACTATAAATTTTTAAGATTGTTACAAAACTGTTGTGACAAGTCAAGAAATTAGAAATCAAAAGGAATCAAACAGTATTATATAAGCATCTGTGATGCAACACAAATTGCAACTAAATATAATATTAAAAAAAGTTTCTGCTTAGAAAGGACTTTGAAGTCTGATCTTAACAGAAAAATTACATCTTCATCTTTTCACTTGATGAAGTTGGCAAAATTTATGTTTTAATCATCACTAGAACTCTAAAGGCAACATCTATTCCTAGGTATGAATTTTTTTAATATTCACATTTTTTTCAGAATATGGTCTGTGAGTTTATTTTGAATCCCACTTGTCATGTGCTGGGCCAAGTAATATTTCCATCTATAGGTAACAACAAGGGGCACCGTTTAAAAAAAAAAAAGAAAACCAAATCCCACAATCTAACAAAAGCAACACAAAAAGTTCAATCATTTAACATAACCACGACTGTTTCCTTATTTAACTCACCTTAGCTAATCTCATTGCTTCAAATAGCCAGCTGAGTGTAATTCAAAAAACAAAATTCTAAAATTGTATACTTTTATATAACTGGGAATTTTTAGTCACGGAATATAATTCTAATTAATGAAAGATTTGCTATCTCTATTTACTATCTATTCCAGAGAGTAGAGCAAAACATCAAGAGTAAAAAATTAGATTAAATGTTGCATGTGCAATCATCATACTTAAGAAAATGCCTAGACAAAATGAGAGAGTATAAAGTGGACATCTGTCTGTGGGTTACAGAGTAGCACTGTGTCCAAAAGAAACACAGTTCGGCAAAAAATTCTGTTGAAGCTTGTGGAGTGTAGCACTCATCCAGAAGCTAGCATATTGCCATGTAGAGAGGCACAACATTCGTAACTAATGAAAGTTAAATTTTCATACTAGATTTCCTGGTCTGATCCAGTCTTCACACAGGAATCTGGGAGAAGCAATTTCGTGTAAAGGAAAATTTCTGTGGATTTTTCTAAGCCTATTGAAGCCCCAGCATTACACATTTGGCGCAGTGTTTCTTGTTCAGAACTGAAATGTAACTGTTATGCACTGAGACAGAGTCATCGGTAACCACTAGAGAAGTAATGGAATCAATTTCTTCAACACAGTAGAGTTTTGTTGGGGTTTTTTTGGTTTTTTTAGGTTTGTTTTTTTTTTTTTAACTCAGTGACATCTAGGTACTCAGATCATCTGATAATTTGATTATCTCCATATAAAACCAGACAAAATTGGCAAGTTGTTTTGCAATTTCTATTTTCAGAGTTGATTTCAGGAAATCTCAGAAGGGTAATTTAAATTCTGTTGAAACATGATCTGAAATAGCATATTCAGATCACCAGATATCCCCAAATTTAATTTAAAAAAAAAAAGGGTTTTTTTTTGAATACAGTGCAGCAATTAAATATTAGTCCACTTAAGGTTTATGTATGAAAAACAATGTTGAAGGAAAGTTTGAGATCTACGAGAAACAACTAACTCCAATGAATATATCAGCACTTGAGCACTTACAACATTAATTGCTGATAACTAAAGCAGACATGTCGTGTCAATAACAATTAAACATCAACAGCACTTCTAAGGAAATGCCCATAAACTAAGATGTATATCCATGGTGCTTCACTATAAGAAAAGCATCCAGCTTATCATTCAGCAGAGCTACCAGAGAAACAACAGAAAACAAGGCCAAACATATGAAAAAACCTCTATTTGAAAACAGAAATAAACAAAAAGAGCCTTTTAGTTTGAGAAGGCATGCCTCAAGCAAATCTCACAGCAGTAGTGAAAGTGCTTGTTTTCCTATGACAAAGAGTTTCACATGATCTGAACTGAATCACCAATTATCAATTTCCTACCTTATATGGCTCCTGGGATGAAGAGGCAGACATATTGATCAAAATGTCACTAAATCATCAATTGGCAAGAGATGTCTGGGTGTTATTTCAACACTTTGCCCTTTTCATCATGTTCAGGAGGAGGTGGGAAAAGAAAGGAGTTTCCTATGAAACTCTGAAATAAACCAATATATTCTTATTCACTCCTTCATGAATAAGCCAAAAAAGTAGAGTTTGTAAAAATAAAATCTATTCATTACATTTGTTGTAAAATCTTACAGGGGAAAGATAAGAGATAACATTTTAAACAGTGCTTTGTATGATTTTGTACTTCAAAAAGTGAAGAATTGCAACATAGTTTTAAAGATATGAATTATAAGTGATTGAACAGTGGGAAAAACATAATGTGACTATTTCCATTTCTTTGACTTCAGTGTCAGAAGCCAGGTACAAACTGTAACACAGCTTTCTGATAATGACAGACTCTGCGGACCTACAAGGTCCAATTGGAGTCCTCTCAGTGCTAGCAGCCCTCAAGGTTTCTTGGTCTCCTTGGAGACCAACTAGAACTTGCTATTGTCCAACTTGTTTTAACTTTAGCTTAGCTTTGTTCATAAACATGTGGTACAATGCTTTTTTGTTAGAATAATTTTAGTATATTTCTGTAACTAAGGAATTGTTTTAAAATAGTATTTATTCTCTGTAGTTATAACATCATGAACTGCAAGAGTAGTATATCAACAACCCTCAGTTATAACTGGGCATTTCTGAGTTACGAAATTCTACCTCCTCTGACACTATTTTAAGTCCTTGCAGAGCATCTTGTTGTTGGACAGAGAATAAAGTCACTTTCCTGGCCTGTTTGGAATGGACTATTGTTGCAAAACTTCCGAAAGGGAACTTCTGAACAGACTGGGGGGACTTTCTGTGTCCACTGAGAACAAAACAGTATTTCCTCCCACTTGTTTGTTAAGACAACACAAATGCAGCATCCATTAAATTGAAAAAAAAAAAAAAAAAAGAAAAAAGAAAGCCTAATAATATTGGCATCAGAGAATTCATTCTCTGTAAATACCTTAATTTTCAATGTCCTAAGTACCTGTTTTTAATTACGTACTTTACAAAACTAATGAACTTAACTCTGCTTGTGTAAACTCTTGGTGATAAGCTTCCAATCAGAAGATAGAAATAATTCAGAGATCAGTTCAGGCTGTCCCATGAGCTGTCAGTTTTTTTCATTGTTTATGCAGAGAGGCTACGCAAACAGTTGAGACTGGCTGCCTGTGCTTGAGATTATTACTTAGATATCATAACTAAACTAAGTTATGATATCATAACTTAGATATCATAGAGATGATTCAGTACCCAGCTTCCCCCTACATTCATGACAGTGTTTCACTGTGCCTTTGAATACCCCTGAGTGCATTTTACCTACGTACTATAAAAAAGCTAAATAGCCTTTTCAAAGCTGGCTAATTTTTAATTTTATTATTTGAAGCACAGGATTTGTGTTGCCTATGTCCTTTTCTCTATAGACACAAGGCAGAATACATTCTTTATCCCAGAGAAGTTTCAGTACTTTTTACTACTATTTTGCTAAATTCATTAAGTTTGTCCTTCTGGTTTTGAAGACTTTTTTTTTTTTAACAGACCTTCTTCTAATGCCCTGGAGAAAAATGTTTTTTAGTTCTGATGTTGGGGTATAAGCACTTGAATTTATAGGAAGTAGTGTGACATGAAAGTTATTTCTTTTTTTGTATATTGTATCAATAAAATAACCCTTGAGTAAAAATATGCCTGAGTCAGAATCTTTATCTTTCCCATATTCAAAAGTTTCTGGCATAATCTTTCAGAACAGTCTCACCACTCTCCTAGTAACAGTGTCATTGATCTGGAAGCATTAGGAAAGCTAAAATTACTTTAGATATGTTGTGGTTTAACCCCAGCAGGCAACTAAGTGCCACGCAGTGACTTGCTCACTCCCCAGCCCCTCCCCATTAGGATGGAGAGTAGAATTGGAAACAGGCAAAACCTGCCTATGGGAAATATAATATACTATTAATATTAGTAATAATTATGATTATGAAAAGGAGAGAGAGAGACAAAACCCAAAAAAACATTTCTACATATGGAGTATTTTTATCCTTCCTGCAAAATGTGACACAGCTGTAGTAGGAACAGTATTATTTTTTTTAAAAAAAATATAATATGAATTTTTAACAGAAAAATTAATTCTAAAATTTGACTTATTAAGGGAAAGTAATTATAAATATGAGAAGCATACTAGCAAAAGAAATGGGGAAGATTTAGTCACATAAGAAAAAAACTGCATGCACCATTTGATTTTTTATTATTGAGTAATCTATCTGAAGAGATTTCAAAACAAGGAAAATACTGTAAGACAATATTCCTCTCATTACTTTTACACACTAAGCTAAATTTTGCTGCTTTTTATATATTTTTTTCCAGATATGCACAAAGATTCATTTTATCAAGCTGGATAGCAACAGTTTTAACAAGTCCCTACATCCTCATATTTAATTTCGTATTGTGATAGATTCATATGAGAACTTTTCAATGGTACAAAAGTGAAGACACTGACTTATTCATACTTGCTACATTAATTAGAAAATACTAAACATACTAAAAAGTCAGAGATTATGTTCACTGTATTCTATTGAATTTTATTCCCTATTTCCTCCAGTAATGATTTTATTTATTTGAAGTTGATTTGAACTTGGTTTAGAAAAATTACTCAACAGTAATAAGTTGCATCAAATATTAATATTAATATTAATATTAATATTAATATTAATATTAATATTAACTTTCAGTTAATAAAACACATCCTCAGTAAGCCTTTTCTTCAGTAATATATATTTAAAACTTATTATAGATCACAGATTACCAAAGGACAGCATTTTGAAGGTGTTTCTGGTTTTGAAAACGCACATGTAAAATACAAATGAAATCCAAATCCAGTGTTGTTACAAAATAATGGTGCTATTCTTTGGGGTTCCAGTGCTTTCCCAAGAGATAAGGAAATAATTTTGCACGTCTTGATTTTATTACCTTCTCTGTTTCTTCTTGATTTCATTCTACTTCTTTTCTTTTTTTTTATTATGTATTAGGGAAAAAAAGTAATCCCCTTTGTATTATGTGTCCAGAACATTTACAGATGCTTTCAGAACTCTTTTTACAGCACCTTAAGGATTATAAAGTGTTTTTATTTCTACTATTTTAAAAACAATTCTTTCCATGTCTGACAGATATTCTGCTGATCAGATTCAAACAAGATGAATAAAAATATTCCCTCTGTTACAATGATTCACGAGTTCCATCCCTTAACTCAATAAACTCAGAATATATCCTGTTATTGAACACTGGTGAATGGTATACTATGAAGCATTTACTCCTAGTTAGTTTTATACTGGTTTTCTCCAGTTTAGAGACAAGAAAAGATCAATTTTATCAACCTGGTGATTTTTACTTTATTTAAATTAAACAGTGTATTTGAAAAGTATAATGTTGTAAATTTGGACACCTACTTTTAAAGACTAACAGTTACCTACAAGAGTTATAAGCAAAATGGGTAAGAGGGCTGACATACCAAAAATGCTTGTATATATATATATATACATATATATATAAAATATCACTTTGCAGTGGGTCCTAAGCCTAATCATGGAATACTATTTAAACATCATATTTAACCCCTCTTAAAAACATGCTTAGAAATTGATATTTCATGATAACTCAGTATGCTACATCAGTTCATAAAAGGATAGATTTTTCACCCTGAGACAATTTGTAAACGGAATTTTGTTCACTAGACATATGTATTAGGACAATTAACTTATTCGGTGTTACCAATGATATACTTGTGACTACCTCTGAACAGCAGCACCTTAACAAAAATCTAGCAGTTATATAAGTGCCTGGAATTCTGGATGCCAGATGCCTCTACTTCATTTTCTGACTATGTCAAGTCTCTAAAGTTCATTAGTGAGTTCTTGTCCATTGTGCAACAGTAAAAAAAAAAAAAAAAAAAAAAAAAAAAAAAAAAAAAAAAAAAAAAAAAAAAAAAACACCCCCCCCCCCCCCCCCCCCCCCCCCCCCCCCCCCTTCC
>JAWWMO010000001.1:75452571-75476151 GCA_035047845.1 Dendrocincla fuliginosa | reverse complement strand
TATGTCAGTAAGAATTATATGCTGGTAATGCTCACCTTAATCCCTGGGAATGTGATGGAACAACTAATCCTGGAAACCGGTCTGATAACCTTCTATGATGAATTTACTGGCAGTGAAGTGGGCATAAACTGAAATACAGGAGATTCCCTCTGAACATCAGGAAACACTTTTTCACTGTGAAGATGACCAAGTACTGGCACAGGTTGTCCATCCCGAGAGATACTCAAAAGCTGTAGCTCATGGCTCTGCTTCAGCAAGGGGGTTGGTCCAACAGACCTCCATAGGTCCCTTCGAACATCAATCATTCTGTGATAAAACTGAGTAGTAGCAGTAGAGGTATTTCTGTTTATATTATTTTATTTCTCTCTACCCAGATGATCTCCTTGCTACACTCAGCCTTATTTCAGTCCATCAAATTTCTGTAAAGGTGACTGTGTCTAGAAAACATAGTGTTTATATCACAAAATGCATTTGTATGTTTTCCTTATATTCAGGCCTGTCCATTTACAATTATATTTTAGCAGAAATTGGATGGTCTTCCTACCCCTCCCAGTTCAGGGTTAGCAGTAAAGTTCTGACATCTAGTATATCTCTATTAGGTGTAGTTTTTCCTTCTCAGTCTTTCATTGTGAGATGAAAGGTGAGATGATGCTGTACATACTTGGAGAATAATTACCATTAGCTTTTGGGGTTTTTTCCAACCTCCTTTTACTTGACTTCAGGTCAGGTGGATGAAACTGAACTGGGGGAAGCACTCTAAGAGTGTACCTAGTGTACTCCAACAACTAATCACTGAATAATAGTAATACTACTAAAAATAGGACTGACTGGAGATAGACAGCATTAAATCCCCTCAAATAATCATAGTGCTGGTCCTGGAAAATGAATGTTTTTCTCTACAGATCTCCTCTTACATTACTCATCTCACGTTACTTGCTCCATAACAAAGGGGGTTTGTTATGGACTCCACAAGGGTCAAAAGCGTGGCTCATGTCGGGCTTAAAGGTGGGTCATGACTCTCAATCTTCTGTTAATAAAGGCCAGACTATTCACTCATTTTGTAATAGCTCCTAAAGAAACATGTTTATATTACAGTTCTAGAAATGAAGGTTAAAGCACATTTTCCTTTTACATAAATTTACATACTTAACCACTGCTGACTGGACTGGAATTCATGAATAGCCCTACATACAGTGGCAGCATGTTCTCCCATTACTGGCCGCTTGGATCACCCAAGGACTCTACTTCTAAATGACAATAGCCCAAGAGATCTTCTAATCCAATTTTAGACATTCTGTAAATAAATAATATTTTCTACTGCAAACAGATAAGCAGATTATCATGCATCTTCTTATTTTCATATACAAAATTCTTAACTGTACCTATTACTTGACGGTACACTTGAACCCATCTGTGAAAATAGAGTGATGTAATTTACCCAAGAGAACCATTTATTTTAGTATCCTTAAAATAAACATTACTGGAAGATCCTTGGTGTTTTCTCACTAAGAAACTTACCTCATTTATATAAATTTCTATATGATAAGGTATGCAAGATGGATTGAAATTAAAATAATGAATGACAGTCTGAGACAAATTAAAAATGCATAGCTCTGTTATGCAAGTATTCTACAAGTAATTGTACATACTCTACATACTCACAGGGTGGTAGCATTGGTGAAAAATATTTTGTCTTCTTCACAGGTGTCAGTGAAACACTATTTTGTGTGTACACTAATTTAGGTATCTGAAGACCTTATCTACCAACATTCAGCAAATTCATGTTATTATGAGCCTCTTCCATTAGTTATATTTCACAGTAAATATAGTTAGAACTTTGGAAAATTAGTAAATACCGGGGAGAGAGCCAGTGTATTTTGGTCTCATCTCCACTGTTTGAAATTCTTTTGATCCCAATTTTTGTACCATTTTACACCTGAAGTTACAATGACTGCTCAAATACAGAAAAATAACTCCATAATTTGTAAATAAACAGTTTACTTGTATGTTTTATGTAGGTATATGTTCAAATTTACTATTTGACCTTAACATTATCTGTCAACTTATTCTGTAATAACCAATGTGGAGATATACTGTTAATTTTCTGGTTTTCTAGAAAGGTGAGTTCCCTTTCCCTTTGTGCTTGCAGTCTAGCATTATTATGAATTCCACTTTACTATATTCAGTTTACAACTAAAAATTCATTGACCATTTTTTCAAGCATTTTGTGTCTTCCTATTTATTTTCTTTTATTCTGCACCTGGGACAGGGCAACTCTGATTGTGTGTACAGACTAGGGAATGAGATGCTGGAGAGTAAAGGTGCAGAAAGTGACCTGGGCGTCTTGGTCAATGGTAAGTTGAATATGAGTTAGCAGTGCCCTGGCAGCCAGGAGGGCCAACCATGTCCTGGGGTTCATAAGGCAAAGCATCACCAGCTGCTCACCTTGAATATTGTGTGCAGTTTTGTGCACCACATTATAAGAAAGATATTAAGCCATTAGAGAGGATGCGCATGATGACTGCCTAGACTTGAACAGTTTTCAGTATTGTGTCTATTGGTTGTGCCTGCAACAGGGAGACTAAAGAACCTGAACATCTGCTGCAGGACCAAAGATGAAGATGGAAAGTGGCAAATAGACCAGAAGTTTTCCACTCTTCTTTCCCTTATCATGTTTAGGATTATTAGCAGGGGATTGCTGAAAAGCTTTACATCATCTCTGTGGCTACATCCAGCCTGTGATGTTCATCACATACTTCAGCAGTTAAAGAAGATATTTTTTTTTTTTACCTGTACAGTTTCACAGTCTCAAAAGAAGCATTTTCAAGTCAATTCAAAATTACCATTTTAAAAACCAAAATGTGCAGATGATGGGCTCTTTTTAACCCAAAAGTTTTTAAATATTCATTGATGCCCAAGTCAAAAGACCCTTAGGTTACCATGGTAAAAAAGAATAACAGAGAAAAGAGAATTCTTCAGAGTAATGCTTTCTCCATGGAATAGTTTATATGTTTTCTTAGGCATTTTATTTTGGCTGGTAGGACAAGCTGTAGAGGTGAAGTAAGAAGTGTGACTTTGCAAGCTATCTCTAATTGTAAAGCTTAGAAAATTACTTATTTTCTGTTCTTTGCATAGAAGGAATTACTATCTTTACCTTGCTAACTTTCTCTTGCTGTGTTTGATAATGTATCACATGTATTTATCCCTTCTGGAGTTCAGCTTAAGATGCACTGCATTCCATAGCCTAGTATTATGTTGAAGTGTACTGGATATTAATGAGATAAGTTATTATCATTAATTCAGACAGAGCTGATATTGCAACATCTAAATTGTTCTATTCTTGCACTATATTTTTTTTCCATTAATATTCAATGATTATTGAAAAATGTCAAACTGAGATCATGTCCTAAATTAATGACTGAATTATTTTATGGGTTTAGAGACTTCTTTAACATTCATATTATATAAAATGTGCAAAGGAATAGTGGTGAAAACATTGGGTCTTGTTGGGCACAGCTAGGAATCCTAATTACCAGCTGCAGAAACATGTTGTCTCATGAAGTTTTCTCTAGGATTTTACGAATCTGAGCTTCCTGTAAGCAAAGAGATCTGGCTTCAATGGGAAATAGAGAGGCAGCTTCCACCCACTCCACCCTAACATAGAGCAGGAGTTGCCAACTCAGTTCTGATTTAGTCTGAGACAAAATTCAGACTTTTGAGTTTTCAGTTGACAAAACTCTTGAAAAACTGTCCAATACACAGTTTCTATCCAATGTTTTGGCAGTGTAAGTACCATAAATCTATTCTGGCTTGAAATTTCCTATTATGCACAGAAAAAATAGTTGGAATAAAGTTTAATAAGAAGACACTGTGGTGATCAGGCCCAGGTCTCGGCCAGAAAACAGCATCAATCAGCAGTTTGTTTACATGCACCTGCATACTTTTATACTCTGTCCTCCCATGTTCATTTCTCTCAGTCTACTTTGTCCTCTCCTTTAACTTGTCTTTAGTTCTTCATCTAAGCATCCCATAGTAAAGTTTTGTTGAATCTAACAAATGCTTTCAAATAAACCAGGACAAGTTTGTCCTTTTTTTCCATTTTATTTATGCCTTCCTGGTTTTACTATTTAAAAAGTTGTGGTTGAACCTCCTCAAGGCTTTGGGTGTCCCCTTCAAAGACCTATCAGGCAATCTGAGAGCTCTGGTCTTTTCCAATGCCTCTGTTATCTCCTGGTACTTAGTTTGTGTATCTGGCTGTTTAACTGAGCAGCCCATTCACAAGCCTTCCTCACAAACAAGCTATCCTTACATTGCCCTTACGTAGCCTTACACTGAGGCTGCAGGTCTGCCTACAGATCTATCAGCTGTTGAGACTGGATTGTCACTCAATGTGATAATTCAACTTATGTGTTGAAACATAAAAATCTGACCTAAATAAAACCAAGCCAAGAGAGTTAGTGAAATAAGAAACACTGTCCACAAGCCCAAGACCCATGCAACATGGGAAACCACCATAGAAGGGTCCCCAGAATTGAGTACCAATTAATCTTTTAATATCTAAAAGATTTACACTTCCGAAAAGAAAAAAAAATTTCTTCTCTGTCAATTATCATTTGGCCAACAAACCTACGTAACAGATCACAAACAAACTATTCCATTTCATTGATAAATGTTGTTTTATCTCTTTTATGGAACTTTCTTTTTAGCGTGTACCAGTGCAGAATTATAAATGTACCCCTTCTCTTAGAGTCTGAAATTTAAATATTTCAAAATGAAGGAAGATAAATAACAGTAAAGACACTGCAAAAGGCACAAATAGAACACTATAAGCTCCAGATAAAGTATTTTATAATATGCGGTGAAACTTCCAAAATATAATCTGTCTTTAAGTACACTGACCTTGTGGAAAGTGAGGTTTGTTTTTAGCAAAGGTGCAGCAGCACTTAGTTTTTTTCACTAAATTTGCAAATGCAGAGATGCGTGTGAGAACTATTTATTAAAATTGGTTAAAAATGCAACATTCTAGTTTCTTCTAATAAAGCAGGAATTTTTTTCTAAACAAAAATATCCTCAAGTAATTCTATTTTTTAAACAGTAACCCATATTTTAAGCCATTAGTTCTTACTGCAATTTTTTTTAATTAACTCAGTTTTTCCAAGGAGCACACGTATAATAAAATGTGGATTTGTTGATTTATTGTAACTTTGACAGCCTATATTTTCTAACTGCACTATCAATTTTTATGTCTAAAAATAATTTTAAGGCTATGAAAACTGTTAAATATTACTAAAAAGTAGTACAGAAATTATATTTACTTCTCCAAAATAAAAAGCAGGAGTGCTGCTAACTATCAAAAAGTCCCCAATGTCGAATATGTTTATATATGTATTTGTGCAGGTAGTTCAAATTTATTAGGTGCACTGTGTCGGAAATCAGTTTTATTTTCCTGTTGAAATTGTTGCATGATTCTGTGGGAGGAAGCTAATGTCCAAAGACAGAGCAGTATCTCCCTACTGCACATTAACTTTGACTTGCACACCATCATAAAAGTCTTATGAAGAGAATCTGAATAACACTAGGTTACATTAAGGTTATGATTTTGCAAAATAGGCAGAATACAAATTCTATTGTATTCTATTGTAATTAATAATACTTGCTAAATATATGGTGCTCTTATGTAGTTCAAAAACACAATAATGGAATTTTAAAATGTCACCTGGGTTTCCCAGTAAATAAATGTAACTCAATAAATACTGTTCTTTTGAAATAAGAGGCATTGACTTTTCACTGGATTACGAACTTCTGTTCCAGCTCTGTGAATTAATCTGCATAGAATACCTGCTCAGTAAATTACACTTCATTGTTTCACTTCCTACTAAATATAGCATTGAAATGCAAACACTTAGATTTAAAATGTGTTTTAGAAAAGTGTACAGATTATTATCATAAAACAATATTGAACTCAACAGAATTTTCATGAAACTACATAAGGCACAGGAAATAGTGTTATGGGGAAATACCAATTTGAATAAGTACAGCTTAAAGAGTTCAGTGGAACTAGAATGAAATATGGATTCAAGAAATACCTGTTCCATTAGAGAATAAGCTAGGGAATGACAGTGAGCATTGAGAAATTTAGGACTGTAAAAGAAACAAGGGCGTCAATCTGCCACCATTAGTAATCTGCTTGAAGAGATTTACATGTCATTTACTGCGGAGTTGCTCATATCGTGATATATTAACAAAAGCAAAACAGAAAATGGTCAATTGAAATCACCACATATTACCACAAATTCACTCTGAGTGATGAGCTATGAGGCAATAGTAGAGGTGATAATAGTGTCTTAGTGCTAACTCACCTGAAAATAGAACAACCAACTTGGGTGCTGATAATAATAAAACATGGAGGGTGTGGAGCTCTTTTGTGATTCTCAGGTGGCTTTTAAGACACCGTATTCAGACTTTAGATGTTCAGATCTCACTGGATTGTTTTGTTATTGGGTTGGAACAAGCTTGGGGGAGGGTGTGGGGAGAGGGGCCAGGTTGGAGTCCTCATGGTGAGGCTTACAGCCTCATGGGAGACATGTGGCAGTATTGGGATCCGTGGCACAGCCTGTTAACCAAAGCCCCACCTGGTAGCCCACCCACACCACACCCTGAAGAACCTCTGATTGGCTACACCACCCCTCACTCTGGCCTGGAAGGTCTGGAGTGGTCAGTGAACCATGGTAGCCAAAGCACATAAATACAGGAGCATATGGGCTTCATCTTGCCTTTTCTTTTGGGATCTGCCATCACCGTGTGAAGTTCCAGACTTCCATAAAACCCTTCAGTGGTAACTATGCAACTCTCTTATTCTAACCTGTTTCTTTACTCCTTCTTCTCTTAACCTCTTCTCTTCTTGACTCTTTCCTGAATCTCTTGTAGATAACCTAAAACTGATGGGTTGTGTTTTGCTAAGTGGTATGAGGGTTGTCGTGTACTAGGTGTTTTAGTGAGATGATTCTGCTTTTGTTATATGTTACTCCTGTGAACGTTTTGCCAAAATGCCTGTTTTCTCACTGAATTAAAAGAAACATCTTGGGAAACGTGTGTAGCGTGTTCTCTTTACGTGTGATTTCAAGGTATTAAGAACTAAAGGTTCTGCAAGAGTTCAGTGGGAACTCTGGGAGTCTTAAATCTAAGTAAAATGCCTTGGCAGCACATGACTTAATCCCAGGGTCTTACAGGTGTTCCCATAAAATCATAGAACCATTGTACAATCATAGAACCATAGAACAGTTTGGGTTCAAAGGGACCTTAAAGATCACGTAATAATTTTCCTGCCATGGGCAGGAATGCCTTCCTTTAGACCAGGTTTCTCAAAGCCCTATCCAGCCTGGCCTTGAACACTTCCAGGGATGGGGGAGATGAAGTGTCCACAGCTTTTCTCAAAAACCTGTTTCAGTGTCTCACCAGCTTTACTATGGTAAAGCCTTTCTCTCTAATATCTAACCTAAGCCTGTGGGATTAAAAGACAATAGTCCATTGACACTTTTGATATCAAGGACTATTTTGCCAATGCCAGCATATGGTTGTCTGTTAAAAGTTGTAACACCCGCTGGTTACAGTTTTCCCTATGGTTACCTCCCTCTGTACACCCCTCAGGTTGATCCCCAACATGGCGGATCCCTTGTTATTTTATCCCTGGTTCTGCTCCATGTTGTCTCTTTCCCCCTCACAGTTTTCCCGCCTTTACCCTGAACCATGGTTCCCTTCTGGTTCATTTTCCCACCTTTGGTGAGTTGCTGGTTGTTCAGTTGCCCGGCTACACACTCTGCCCCCTTCCCTATCCAATCGCGTCCAAATCCCAGAACCTTCCCTTGGAACCCTATAAAAACGAATATGGAAACAGGGTCCAGGGCAAAGGTGGGAAACTGTGAAGGGGAAGAAGACAACATGGAGGGGAACCAGGCATAAAACAACAAGGGATCTGCCATGTTGGGGCAGCACATAGGGGAATAACCTTAGGGAAAACCATAAACGGAGTGTTGCAACTTTTAACAGACAACCGTATACTGGATATCAAAAAGTGTCTGTAGACTACGATCTTGTTCTCCTATATAAGCCTACCCTCTTTCACTTTAAAACCTTTGTCCTGTCACTAAAGGCCCTGGGAAAAAAAGCCTTTCTATGTCTTTCTTAAAATTCCCCTTTATATATTGAAATAATGCAATCAGGAGTTCCTGAAGCCTTCTCTTCTTCAGGCTGAACGGCCCCAACTCTCTGTCTGTCATCATAGGAGAGGTGCTCTATTCTTCTGATCATGTTTGTGGCCCTTTGGACCCACTCCAACAGGTTCGCATCTTCCTTGTGCTTAGGACCCCACAGCTGGATGTGGTCCCCCAGGTGAAGTCTCACCAGAGCAGAGTAGAGGGGAAGAATCACATCTCTCAATCTGCCCACCGTGCTTCTTTCAATGCAGCATAGTAC
Organism: Dendrocincla fuliginosa; assembly: GCA_035047845.1. Taxonomy (NCBI): domain Eukaryota; kingdom Metazoa; phylum Chordata; class Aves; order Passeriformes; family Dendrocolaptidae; genus Dendrocincla; species Dendrocincla fuliginosa. The sequence continues at coordinate 75,467,679 of JAWWMO010000001.1, read as the reverse complement.
ACAGGAGGCTTTCTGGGCTGTGAGTTCATGTTGCCAGCTCATATTCAGTTTTTCATCTCTGAGTACCTTCAAATCCTTCTCTGCAGGACTCAATCCATTCATCCCCCAGCCTGGATTCTACCCAAGCAGAAATTTTGAAACCTGTATATTGAAATGCTGCCACCCGTGTAAGGGCAAACTCAACTACAGCACAAAACTTTTAGATTAACCTTGTTTGACTTATCTGGGAAAACATATAAAAAACACACCTAACAGTCATGACAGCTGAGAGGCTGACAACCTCTCTGTTGTGCCTCTCTGCTGTGAGTCTATCAATCTAGTGGAAGTAAATGACTACAGAAGTATTTCCATTGTGCATCACAATGAAAACAAGTACATTCATTTAAACCAGTAAGTCATCTTTGCCTTCACATGAACTAGGATAGTGCATACAGTTACAGTGGAGAGACATTTTCAGAAAAAAATATTCCTCACTGCCCTTCAGCAATCACCTCCTAGCTAAAATGCAGTATATGAATATAACAGTGCAAATCATTTTAGAAAACACTAACATATTACATAAGGATATAAATTAGGGCACTAGCAATAAGCTATCATAAAAAAGCATAGTTTCACACATTTAGACTTATTTCCAATAATAATCCAACTAATTCTATGCTTAGATTACAGATGTTCTTGCCTTCAGTGCATAAAAAATCCTGCTACTTAAATTTGCTGTACAATCAGTAAAGACAAATAGTCCTTTCCAAAGATCTCTAGTTGACAACACAGTCAATTTAAGCTGGAAATCTCTTTCTGCCTATTAATCCTATTATATGATTATATAGTCATACAGTAAAAATGTTCTACCTTCAATCAAGGTTTAAATCTTTAACTAAAGTTCAGAAATCAATAAATTAGGGCCGGTTCTTTTAGAAAGAAGAGAAACTAGCAATGTTCCCTCTCCATGACATTTGCACAGCTATTGACACATTCACTTTAGAAGGGGGACACCAGGACTTCTGCAGCCCCAAAAGCTAAATATGGCCTCTGAGGAGACTCCTAGTACAGAGCATGAACTATTCATATGGGAAGCCAAGGGATCAGCAGGAGAACAATTGAAAAGGATCTGTTGCTTTTTTTTTAAAAGGGAACGTGCAGAAGTGGGATTCCAGTCTTCTTCTTCCGGTCTTCTCTTTGGAATGTGGATATCACGTTTTCCTAGGAGAAGGCAACTGTTCATTTCAAACAGTCTTTGTGCTTATGCATACTCCAGCAGCTCTCAACTTGGACTCTTCTCATGGTGTCTCTGCTGTAATTACTGTAGCAGACATTTTGGCGGCCCACTGGGGACCCTCGCCTAGCCTGCACTGAGAAGCATCTGCACTCCTAGGTAGTGCTTGCAAGTTGGTTTCTGGGACACTTTTGGACCTGTGAGGTAGGTGCCTTCTGGTAGATGCTTAAAGGGTTGGGTGCTGTTGCAAAGTAAATAGAATGTAGTGGTGCCTGGGATGCAAGTAGAAATTTAGTTACCCAGTGTGTGTGGGCCATGCAGGATGGAAGGAAACCAGGTTTAGTCCTTCCCTCCTGCGTTAACAAGTAGAAAAAACATTCCAGAACTTCAATTTCTCACTTTAGTTTCAACACTTAAAATCAGTTTGGGCTGGTTTGGAGCATGGGACTTGTGTGTGAATGCAGCCTTCAGAGAAGCTATTTCTCTGATGAGGGATAGACATTTAATCTGTCTATTGCACTAGCTTCAGGCTAACCTGGCTGCTGATCACATACAATTATTTGCCTAATGACTGGATGAGGAGGCCTTTCATGTGATTAAAGAGGGATTCAAGACAATGTGGTTTTTTGTGCGTCAAGCATCAATATATAAGAAAAAGTTTCTTACAGAACACAAGCTGTTACTCATTACAACTCTAATAAAATGCTTATGAGAGGGAAAAAATATACTCAAGAGTATTCGTCATTCTTTCCAGTAACAGAGCTAACATGCAACGCAGTTTAGTGGTAATATGGAAGAAATACTAAAGAAGGGAAATGAGCTTGAAAAACCACATATATGAATTTTACCTCTATTCCCCAAAGAAGGTCTACAGAGATTTTAGGGCAATCCAAATATGCCATATTACATATAACATATTTAGTGAATACTCATATTTAAGCCAATTTATGTATTTGGGTTTTTTGCATATATTAATAGGATTTCTTATTCTTCCATAAAAAAAGAGAAAAGAACATGCTAAATTGTTCACTGCATTAGAAGGTCTTCAAAGCTCCCTTCCTCATAGCAATTTGGAGAAGGAAAATAATGCCATGAGAGATCAGCCTTCCCTCATACCTGGAAGGAATTGCTTCGAGTCTCAGCAAGGGAAAGTCTAAATGATTCTGACTCTAATCCAGGTGTAGTCAAGTTCATTTACTCTATGCAGCCTTGTGTTGGAGAAACACTTTACTGCTGAAGAGTAGAATGCAGCTAATTAGATTGGAATGAAAGCTTAATATTTTCACCTACTCAAGAAGAAACTTGAAGTGAAAGAAATTGGCAGAACAAGTAAAACAAACCTGGTGTGGCTCTCTGGGCTGGGCAGCAGAAAGTCAAGCAGCAGTTAGGATCACTTTTTAACAGAGAGTAATTCATCTTAGAAAAGTTAATCCTTAACATCTCATTTTGTAACTAGATATATTCTGAACACAAGAAACTGATTATTTTATGGCCAAACAAGCACTATAGATTTATATGATTTATATAGATTTATATATCCTGGTGTTCCAAAAACATAGTAAAAATGGAGAAATTTTATTATTTATATGTGGAACACTGATAATTGCTATGACATCTAAAAAGACATGGAAAGAATGGTAAACAAGAAGAGAAAGTCATTTATTTACAATGACAATTCTGAAGCACCATTAATGGCTATCTTGCAATTTTAACCAAGGAAATAAGGTCTTTGATTTATTTATTATGTACTTGGTCTTAACTCACAGGGAAATTGCATCTCATGCAAAAGAAGTTGGAATGTAAGAAATTTGAACACTCTTTTCCCCACATTAAATGTGTTATTCATTATTGGGAACATGAAATTCACTAAAAAAAAGCAGGAAGGACATTGAGAAGGAACATTTATGAGCCATTTATATGGCAAGCTGAAAGAACTTAATAGTTCCGACTGAATGGAAGTTTGTGTTCAAAAATATTTTAACATCGTATATTGAGGAAACCCTGTGCTTCTTCTTCTATGTTTTCTTTACAGGCACTTTTAGAGAAAACTGTTTATAAATGCATCCCTACTCCAGATTTTGTTTTAATATTTTACTTTGGATTCCCATTTAAACTTATTTATTAGTTCAAATATTATTTAGCTCACTCTATTCTGTTTCTTTCACAACAAACGCACCTTTTTTATCTTTGTTTGATATTTTCTGTCTTCAAACTAAGAAATGAGAAATTCTCTTCTCCCTTGTTCTTCCATAACTGGTCAGTATGAAGCTCTATTTCATGAATTTCATCAATGTCTAAAATCTGAGGATTTTGATTGAATTTCTGGGACCTCATTACAAGACTTATTTTTCTTCTTTCTAGCAATGTTAAGTTATCTGCAAGTAGAAGCAAACACTCAATGAAAGTCACACCTTGCTAAACTAAAGTTCGGGCGAGGAAAGAAAGCTATAATAAAGATTAACAAGACAAAATAGTATTTAAAAGCATGAGAAGAGAATAAAGACAGTTAAGCTCTTGCATTTTTTTTTTTCAAAGTATTGAAGAAAAAAACCCTTGAAACTGTAGTAAGGCCATATATGATGGTACAGCATATAGGAATGAAATATAACACATCAATGCAGTATCATAACAATTGGTTATATTTTGTGGAGTATTAAAAAGTAGGTTGATGGAATTGATTGACTGAGGGTAAATTGAATCAATACAGAATTTTCCCCACTAAATGAAAGATTGCCATGTGTCTTCCCTCTCTTACTTTCACAATCTAAGGGGACATAGTGGAAGTCATAAACTAGGTCTAAACCAGTCAAAATTAGACACTGCAACCATTTTTTTAAAATATTTTTTCATATGCAGAAAAACAATGAAGTTCAGTGAGAAACGTTAACAGACAAAAGTCTGCCTGACTAAATTTCTGCAAGTCTTTTATTATTACTGTAGTAACTAAGAAAAAAACCACACCAGATTTATTAAATCGTGTATCTTGACATTTCATAAGCTCTAAGTATGACTTTAAAATCAAGGTTTTGTGAAACATTTGCATCTTTAACTATTGGAAGTAGTGCAGTGTTATTTTTTACAGAAAGAAAACCAGACAGTCAGTGTAAGAAGAATTGCAATAATGAACTGGTAGGGAATACCTGGGAAACTTATAGCTGGAAAAATGCTGAGTTTCTTAGGCCTAGGAGCAAAGTCTAGTTAAAACTAATGAAGACAGAATAGGGAGGGCAAAAGAGTGAGGATAATGCGCTCTCCTGAGAGCTGGAAGAGGCAGCTTTTGGACTTTTGGTATCACATCTCCAGGATCTGCTGTGCAAATAAGGGTGCTTCCAAAACCGTTTGCCTCACTTACTCTTTTGAGGCTATTATAGAATAAAATATTACTCTCCTCCTCTGAAAAGACTCAAATGCTTACACCAAGGCAAATAATAAGGTTTATATATGATCTGCTGACTCAGGTCCCTGGAGAGGAGCTGCAAACACTTCTGTCACTGTCCTCACAATTTCTAATAAACTTGTTTCGACAGCTCATTGCTCTGTGTTGGATATTGTTAATATTATTCTAACAACATCCAAAGGCACAGGGTACGCTGCAGCTGCTGCACCCTTCTAGTTTGCATGTGGGAGTGAAAGCAATCTTCTAGTTGCTTGACCTTGGTGCAGAGTAGGCACATACCATTGAAAGATAGAGATGTGAGGCCCAGATACAGAGTAAATGATTCTTTCTAAGGCAATTGCTGATGGCTATTCCCCTGAACTTCCCATTGTAGTGATAATGCATTTCTAAATTTTTGGAAGGTCCTGCTTGGTTAAAATACAGGACTTTAAGTAAAACTACTTATTAAGACAATGTCTTAAATACTAACTACTCTATGAGAAGTTAAAGAAATTTCTTAAGAGTTCTAAACCAAAGTATTCTAAAATGTTCTGAAAGTTAAAAAAGATAGCAAGAGAACAAGTTTTATTTGAAAACATTGTTTTCTCTCCCAACAGTTTTCAATAATCTTCTCATCCACTAGGCAATATCAGTTAACAAGCATTTTATGATAAACTAAACTGCACTTGAAAACCGAGCCAGATTTGAAGCCACAGAAGTATGACTACTTTCTTCATTCTGCAGAATATAGAAAGGAATATTGTGGTTTTTTCTGTAGAAAGATGTTAAGACAACTTATAATTCTTTGCCCAAACCCAGTAAATGTGTACAAATAGCTTAACTCATCAGACTTTTCATCCTTCTCAAACAATTTTACATTTATCTTGGCATAGTGATACTCTATGATTAATTCAAAACAAGAAATTGAAAGCATAATGGTCTTTTTTAATAGAAACTTGCAGGAAATTTTATTTAAAGGTTGCTAGCCAAAGGCAACACTGCCGTTATATTCCAATTTGAAGTTTGCTTCTCTGTCTCTGGATTAATTTAATTTTGATTAATTCTGATATGGATTAATGAAGATACTTGTAAAATTAAATTACAAAACATATCACAAATGCCTTCTGTCATTCTTCTTCTGTCACTTTGACTTTATCAGACCTAGAGAGAGTGCAAAGTGTGATGAACTTTGCCTTTTGGATCCTGGAATGCATTTGGCTTGCAATCAGTTTGAAGGCCTAATAAAGATTTTTCTTCTGAAATGGTTCCAAAATGTTGAGAATTTATAATTGCATCTGTCTGGAACATATTATATATTGCCAACTGAATAATGCTGGTCTAAGTTAGATTTCAGATGACTTTTACATTGGGGAAAATCTACAGATACTAAATATATTTGTTAAAGAATATAATTAAATAAGCACATCATTAGATGTCTTCATAGACTCATTTAATGCAATTGAAATATTCCATGTTGAAAAAAAATATTTAAAAGTCTCAGCCACTAGAGAAAAATTTTAAAGATTTCCTCACTATGTTGCTGGTGGCTTTATGAATTTTACCAGTTCATACTTTTAAGTAGAGAACCCACAATTTTTTTTGTATTAATTCACAAATATGCTCAGTGTTTAAATAATGATTCTTCACCAAAGTTGAAAGAATGAATGAAGAATAAATAAATTGTGACCTTCCTGCAAAACAAAATTACCTTTAAAAATGAATCATGTAAGGTGATGCTCCACTGCATCCAATGCATTAATAGTTATTAAGCTGATGGAAAGTTATGTAGCACCATAACTTGTACCAGAAAGCAACAGTAAAAGAGGGGGGAAAAAAAAAGGATATTCAATTCATGCTTCTTGTAAATGTCATTGTATGTTTTAATAGCAAAAAACGTCTTCATAGACTTGAGTGAATAAGTTGTATACAAAAATTAAAAAAAACAAAACAAAACAAAACACAATTATATTTATTCTTATCATGCAGTGGTTTAGGAGCTCACTGATTTCCAAGTTCAATGAACCTTTGCAGTCATGCAGGACAAGAGTCATCAATAACCTACAGTGCTTGGCAGGAGTATGATTTCTTCAACTCTTAAGGCAGTACTAGGAGAACATGAAATCATATACTCATCACTACTGTACAGGTGTTTAGAAAAAATTATAAAGGGCAGCTAATGGCATTTGCCATGCCTGTGAGTTATTGCATACTTACAAAGTTATATGGAATAAATAATATTTGACCAAAAACAAAAGCATTATGAAAGTATTCTGAAAGACAGAAAAAAACCCCAACAACCCAAAACAAACAAACAAACAAAAAAAAACAAACAAACAAAAAAAAGGCAAATTAGTAAGCTAAAAGAGATACCCCAGAAATGTAGAGAATAGAACCTTTTGGACTCTGAAAATGAAAAATATCAGACAGATTTACACAAGAATTGCTTTATCTTATTTTTATTGTACTGAGATTAATGTGAGTATATTCTGAATATATTTCCAGCAGCTCAGTTATTTTAACTGATAGAACATACGCATGCAAAAAGAAACTCATATGACATAGTCATCTAATTATCCACTGAGTTATATTAAACTACAGTTTAAGAAGAACTAAGAAGGCATTAAAATTAGAAAAGGGATAGCACAAGTCAAACACTGAAATTCAGATCCCACTTTAACTCTGCCTAAAACAATAATCTGAAACTAATCCTCTGTGCCTGATATTGAAATACCATGTTTTCACAACTTGGCCATCTTGCAGTTGTTTGCTTCTAATGAGATGAGTAACACAAGCTGTTCACAGAGATCATAAGAGCTGAGCTTTTCCATATGGAAACTTTAATGTGCAATCTAAATGCACCTTGGTGAACATTGGTGTTCCAGGGGGTCCAAAAATGCCTTACAGAGAAGGGAGAGAGAGGTATCTCTCAATTCAGTATGATTAAGCACTCCATAAATCTTTTTTGTTCACAAAGCATAGGCATTTATAGAGATTGAGCTAAAGTGATAAACACTGTTCTAAATGTTATTTCCTAAATGTTACTTAAAGCTTTACTCTTTCAAGGTTGCTTTTTTTTTTGTGCAGACTTTTAAACAGCTTATATATTAGGGATATGTCCTTATAAAGTAACTTACAGTGCAATGTAGTGATATTGATTTGCAAACAGAAAAATAAAGGGCATAATAAAAAAAAAAATAAAATAAATAGCAGGAAGTCCACTGAGATAAACAGCAAGTACACCAAAATCCTACAAAAAATCCTACGGAAAGTGGAAAATCCCCTAGCATTTATGCCAATCTGAATTACTTTAAACAATTCAACAAAGAGCTTGTTTCCTGTCAAATGTTATTTATTTCATACACCCTTGTAATTATTCAGCAACTTACTGCAGAGGACCACACCTAAGCATGTTTTGTCTCAAACATTCTGAGTGTTGCTACAGGAAAGGCAAATAAAAGAGAGTGTCCCTCAGAGGTGTGGCAGTGCTGTTCTGAGCCAGCCTCCCATGATTCCTCCTTTGTAAATGGCACTGGTGAGGCAACACTTTGAGTACTGTGTCTAGTTCTAGACCCTTCAATTCAGGAAGGACATTGAGGTACTGGAGCAAGTCCAGAGAAGGGCAGTGCTGGTGAAGGGGCTGGCACACAAGTCCTGTGGGGAGTGGCTGAGACAGCTGGAGTTGTTTAGCCTGGAGAAGAGGCAGCTCAAGGGAGACCTTATCACTCTTTACAACTACCTGAAAGGAGGTTGTAGCAATGTGGGGGTCAGTCGCTTCTCCAAGCAACTAGAGATAGTACAAGAAGTCTTAAGCTTCACCAGCAGAGGTTTGGTTTGGACATTAGAAAGAAATTCTTCACAGAATGGTTGCTTAGATATTGGAATGGACTACCCAGGAAAAGGGTGGAGTTTCCTTAAACACCACCCAGGAGGTGCCATGGTCTAAGTTGACATGGTGGTGTTAGGTCATAGGTTGAACTCAATGATTTCAGAGGTCTTTTCCAAGCTAATTGATTCTGTGATTCTGTGATTTGTGCTAATGTGCAAAGCATGCTCGGAACATGAATTGTTTCAGGCCCAAATTGTGACATACTCATGCTAGTAATTCATGGACAGTCAAGTGACAGTGTGCCAGACCAAGCTTTGACTTCATTTAATGTAATACATAAAAATAATAAGTAGAGACTGTGAAGCTTTATAGTTAACACTGCAACATGAAATCCATGACCTTCTCAATATACGCATTTTAAGACAGCATTTTATGTCTGTTGGGAAACTTATTAATTCTTTCCATCTAAGCAAGAAACTTCCAGGCTCCAAAACTAAAGCAAACCAAGCTAAAAAGCAAATTGGCATTTGCATGTATAGACCAGCAAAATTATAGATCCATACCTACAAAGTATTTTGATTAGACACACGATTTCCTACCACTGAATCCACACCATAGTGTTCTAACATTATGTCACTGAATGTTTCTTGAATGTGCTGCTGTAGCAGTGGACCTACAGTATCAGAAGTGGAGTAAATCATGCAAGAAATAGGCCTGTGGAGAAAATGAAGAAACCACCCATAATGCCTTAAAAACTGAGGCTTTTACTGTATTGTAAAATGTCTTTTCTTCCTGACCCACCATTCTTCTTCCCAAAACCCCCTGAGAAAACTCTTATCTCCCTAGCCTAGTATGCAGGAATTCATTCCTGTAGAACTATGTGAAGTCCCCCTGTTGGCCCTTAGTTAACCCTTTCCCCACTGGTTGTTATCCCTAGATTCCTATCATGAGTAACTAAAATCCCCTAAAGCCCTATAAATACCCCTGACCACGTGAATAAACTCTCTCTGCATCCTCTCCAGTGGTCTCCTGTGTGTCTCTTTCCTGGGGCATCTTGGGGACCATGTGAGGGAGGGGAAACAAAAAGAGGGAGCATTCTACATGGCTGTCGTATGTTGCATAGACATTTGACCTATGTTCTTCAGTTAACTAGTCACTAGTTAAAGTTTATCATATGTGGAGCTTCTTTTGTTAGTTAAAATATCATGAAGATATTTTAGATAGATTAGATTTGGTCATGGAAATGTACTGTGACTGTTCCTCCTGGTGTCTCTTTGGCATAAGAAGTAGCTTTTTGAACTTGTTTCCTCAACATTTTAGGGGTAGTGATGGGAAAAATGTGTGTTTATATATACAGTTAATTCAGATCAACAAAAGCTTTTAGACAGGAAAAAAATCTTGGCTCTTTGAAACAGGAATAAATTAAATACAGTAAATGCTATTCTGCACAACAATAGTATTCTCTTTGGTTTTGCTAGTGGAATAAAAAATTATTATGAATAAGAATATAACATGGTAAGAAAAGTAATATTATTAAGCTGACTTTCATAAACGTGAATGCTAATTATAGCTGCTAATCCAATGAGACACATTTCAGAGGTGTGGATAATCAACATAAATTTCACCTTTCTCTGAATATATAATGAAGCATCAGAGACTTATTTCTAAGCATATCAACTGCTGTCAAGAGATTTTCATTACATCAAACATTGATTAAGCTAAACTTAGGTCTACCATGCAAGAGATGGCTTTGAAGTGCGCATAGGCATCATTTAAAATGTATCTCTACTACACCTCTACTACAGTGTGTGAAGAGAAAAGAAGAGAATATTGTCAACTTGCATAATGTACTTGGAAAGTAGAAGGCAGAAAAAAGTAGAAAGTTTTTATGCTTTTTGTTATTTTAAATCTGGAATCTGTGGAGGAGAAAACAATAAGCAATGAAGAAAATTTTAATTAATGCTTTTGATGCTTGTTGTTCTTACTCATGGAAAGCTCCTGTTAACAAACTGCAATAAACTTGCCATTCTACTAGGATCTATGTGCGTGGGAACAAGAGGTCATGCATGTACCTACACTGTATGTACAGAAAAGTATATACACACTGCATATATACATACACTGATATAGGGGAATGCTTCCCATTAAAGAGAAAGTCTTTATTAGCTTATGATAATTTTATATATTACAGACATGACAAATGTTTTCCTAGTATCTTGTTTCAAAGCACATATATGTAGCACATATACATTTATATATTTTTCTGTGTGTTTATCTCTTGTAATAAAGTATTTTTTACATTTATTTCATTATTCTGCTCCATGAGGCTCCACTTCACATGAATGCATCTCATTTAACATCTATACCACAGTTTGCACATTTCTGACACCACAATTTCTGCTCATTTACTGAACGAAATACAGGAATACACATATTCTGACATGCTATGTTGTATCTTTTTCTGGTTCTTCCCAAAATCCCTGAGAATGATAGCACATTCTCAGGATTTTGCAATGCCATGTATGTAATACGGTCTTTCTCTTTCACATGAGCTGGGTTTGGCTGAGATGTTAATTTTCTTCTCAGTAACTGGTATGAAGATTTTGGATTTGGGTTGAAAACAATGTTGCAAACTCAGAGGTGTTTTACCTATCGCTGAGCAGGGCTTGCACAGAGATGAGGCCTTTTCTGCTCTTCACCCCACACCACCAGTGAGCAGGCTGGGGGTGTGCCAGAATCTGGGAAGGGACACCTCCAGGATAGCTGATCCCAACTGATGAAAGGAATATCCCACACCATATGGCATCATGCTTAGTGTATAAAGCTGGGGAAAGAAGGAAGGGGGAAACATTTTGAGTGATGGTGTTTGTCTTCCCTGGCCACCGTGATGTGTGATGGATCCTGGCTTTCCTGGAGATGGCTGAACAAATAACTCAGTTTACAGTAAACTTAATTATTATAGTTAGTATAAGAACCCAAGGAACCCAAAAATTCTACTCAATATTTCATTAATGTACAGAGAACCTTCTGTCTTCAAATGCAATAAATCTTTTGGAAGAAAACAGAATAATTCTTCAGTTTGTAGGAGGATCCTGTGATAAGATCAGCTCATTTCTCACAGTATCAAGACACTCTCTTCTTTCACTATTTGCAGTAGCAGTTTAGAGCACTGTGTGTTCCAGGAGCCATTGCTCCAAATTTTACTAAAAGCTTTTTCTACTCAGTACCATGCTCTGAGGAGTCTTACAGCTCACAGCGTGGTCAACAGAAAACTGAGATGCTCAAAAGGAAGTCTTTAAAGCGTTGTTATGAGGTTGGGGCCTCACACATTATTTTTTACATTGAATAAAATTACTATTTTCTAGCCCTTTACTGTCATTATCCTGCTGAACTGCCACATCACCATTTGATAAAACTTTATGCAGATGTTTTCTAGTATCCAGCCCCTGATGCTCTTACAGTCCCGATCAGCTGTCAGAGATGAATACAAAGGTAACTGAAGAATACCAGCATTGTGCTAAGGAGGGAACATTGTGCAGCTTCCAAGGATGATTCATGGGATTAAAGAGACATCCAAGCTGACTCCAAAGGCGTCTTCCACAGACCATGGAGAGAAATGTGCTCGTCTAGGAAATTATTCACCTCGATTCCAGGAACTCAGTTAAATTGCCTAAACAAGTCTAGTGACATTTGGGCTAGGATATCCCACATGGTGTTCCACTGACGTCAGACAGGCAAAATTCTGTAGCAAAATATGTAGGGGTTTTTTTGAGGCAACAAGGAAACAGTTTTAAACATCTGTCAAACCCTCAGTTTTGCATGTCTTAGAGCATCTCAAATACGTTTAAGTCCTCAAATTAGTTCTAGATGTCTATGTGAGAATAAGATGCACCCTAGCAATGCCTATTTTTACCTTAGCAAAGATATTCAGGGGTAATTAGATCAGATACAGATGACAGCAGTCAAGTTAGATGAATAACACTCTCAGTGGTCGATAGTGCTTTGAAAAACACCAATCACAAAATGTGTAGGAATTCTTCTATTACTGCTCTCCAACTCTGCCTGCACGTGTTCTGTAGCAGCTGTAGAACCTCCCAGTCGTGGGCAAATCACAGGGTGTCTAAATACTTTGGCTTGGGGGCAATTTGCCTCTGATATGGTGTATTACATGTTAATCATACTGTAAGATGAGTAAATACTACTCATTGTTCTTCTTAAGGAAAGGTTTTATTATTAAGCAAACTGTATTTGCAGTTATGTGAGAATGCTGTAGGCAATTTACTAGCAATATCAAGGCTATAAAAATTTCAGTCAGAAGATCCCTATTTCACCTCTTTCTTACATTTTTTTTAATTTAACAGTAAATCTGCAGTAAATGCAATGCTCCGCACTGTTTCTTTGAATTAGTATTGTAGTTTGTTGCAATTCCATTGATCTAACAAGATTGTCTGGTCAGCTATTAATATACAAGATAGACAGCAGAAAGAAAGAGAATAAATTCAAGCAGACAAAATTTTAAGGAGCTAATTATGATGCTTATAGATAACAGAGTAATTTTTGGATTTCTACTATTTTTAAGACTATATAAAAACATGTAAATGGTCTTTGGTATCTAGGAACACATTAGAGAGTGACAAGGAGTCTTTTATCAGGTGTGTTTGTGCAACTCTGCATAACACATGCCCTTCATAAACTGAAGCATTCCAATTGAGCATTGTAACAGTGTTCCATGGTCTGTATTAAGTTTTGGGGATGTAATTTCAGTTTATGAAGTTTAAATGGCTGACCAGGTTACTGGAGAGGTTATGCCTGCTCCATGAAGTGTTGCCACAGCTGAGAGACGCTTGTTCAAACTAGATTCAAATAAGCAAGGCTCCTGTTTGACAGGGCAGTTTCTGGTTCTCTAGAACTGTTGCACATGATTCACAAAGGCAAAATAAAGAGACTTTCAAAAGAAATTTCCAAAGAATCTTTGTTTCCTTGGATATTTGGAATGGGGCACCTATGAATAAAAACTGTAATTATTTTTCTCGCACTTTTTTTTTTTTAATTATACTTCTAATGTAGGGAGATTACAACCATGTCCTTACATGCTAATATTGGTTTAAGTTTTGCTTTCTGCTGATGAATTGCTTGCTTGTTTCTGACTTCAGTCGTGCCAATCACAAACTCAAATTAGCAAGTTTATCTCTTTATGTAAATCTAAAAACATAGTGTATGACAAAAATGAATCAAATCATTTCCTCTACTAAATCAATAATACACTATTTTACTAGGATTCACACTACAATTAAAGTACGGAAAAGTCTCCTGAAGAGTAAAGTGATTTTTATTTTTTTTTAACTGAGAGGCAACTCCTTAGAGGATAATATCTTGTTAACAAAAAATAGGGAGATAATTAAAACCCTTATAAAGCAACTGTCACCCAACTATACTCATTAGGGATTATAAAAAAACACAGACTATAAAAATTAAATCTGAAGTTCCCCCCAAAATAAAACGGAAACATTACAGAAAAAATATATAATGTTCTAGCCTTCACATAAAAGCACAGATGTATTAAACAAAAAATCCCCTCCAAACCCCTAACTTTGAGTACAAATCTGACGTGTAAACAAAACAATCACTATGTAGCATTTGCTGAGAAAAAAAACAGAATGATGAGATACAGTGTGGATCACAGATTATTGCACTTTAATTTCTAAATGAGCTTAGACATCTGTGAAATTAAAACCCCAGGGCGGACAATTTATGTGACACTATGTTGAGAAAGGAACAAAGCTTTGAGATGCAAATTCCAGCTTTCCATTGCGTCAGAGCAGGTAACCTTGCAAACAACCTTCACACAGACCAGTCTTCTCCACTCTGACTGATGTGTCCCATATGTATCTATTTCTCCTCTCCGTTTTCCAATCAAGCTGACAGCAATTCCCTGTTCATTTTCTAAAGAGACTGATAAAAGCCAGGCTGGACCTGTACCTGTTATTAACCTCTCTTGTACCATTATTACTTATTTTTCTCCTTTGAGATAAGCTGTTACATTGCACTTGCTGATCTTTGCATGTGATGTGTTATTACATAAAAATGGTACTGCAAATGTCAGCCTATTACTGGGTCATTAAAGTCAGGTCATGATATTTGAAAATTTGATGTTTTTAACCTTTTCAGGAATTAACCAACATATATTATGGGATTATTCGTCTTTGTTTGTTGTTTTTGTCATCCTTGTTGTTGCTACTTACATTGACTATTCATGAATATAAGGGCATAGATTGTGCTATAAAAAGCCATGAAATCTAATTGATTTATTCATATTATTGAATAAACTATGATTTAATAATTAATAGTATTTACATAATTATTTTCACTGGCCCTTTGGAATCTCCTTCATCATTGTGAAGGAATAATTTTGAGCTCTGTATATGCACAAATAGCTACTGAAATATCTTCTATATATATATGCTGCTGCACAGAGCCTAAAGGGAGATGTGAAGGACCACTCCACAAGAGGGTTGAGGTGAAATGCCCGTTTATTCAAATGAGGCATCGGCTTAAATAGGGCGAGCATGGAAGGGTCTGGAAAAAGGGGTGGACTCACGTGATCGACAACTAGGCCCTGGGGCATGATTGGACGTTGGGGTGAAGGTAACGCCTATAGGGAGGAGGGAAAGGGGTACTAGGGAGTGGCCAGCC
>JAWWMO010000001.1:75429753-75444589 GCA_035047845.1 Dendrocincla fuliginosa | reverse complement strand
TCAATGCTACTATTTTATTAAAAATGTTTGAGTTCTATCTACCAGTTTTAGCTTTACCTGGTCTTTGAGTTTTAATGCCTCTCTGAATCAAAGAATGTGGATATTCAAAAACATCTTAAATTTTAATAGCCATCATCTTCAGAAGCGTTTTTGCAACACTGGGTACAGTACAGCTACAATCATGGAAGACCAGCCAGAACATTTCCTTTTTAATTAATTAGCTAACATTGAATATGACAAGCCATTAATGTCTTGGCAACTTTTCTCAGACAAATATATTCAAAATTTCAGAAAACATAATAAATATTTATGTATCTGTAAGTTTATTTAATTTATCTGTTATCATCAGAAATTGAGATTTTTTTTTTTAAATCCAAAATTACCAATTACTCATAACAGTAAATTATAAAATCTGGATGATAAGGCACCTAGTAGCTTTTTATTAAATCAGAAGAGTTTGTGCAGCTTCACATGTGAAAAAAACCCAACTTTGTAATGAAGAGATCAATGGTGTGAAAAAGAATGGGTGATCTATTTTAATCATAAATTGATCTCTCTTATTCAGGTCATTGACAGTGGCATTTTAAGTGAAGGAGGCATAGCTGAATAACTTTGTAAGCGAAATATTTTCCATAAAATACAAAAGACACTGAAAAATGTAGGGTGAAGAGGAAATAAACATAAATCAAAGATAAGATTAAACAATTGTATTTTAATAACTTATCCTATTAAAAAAAAAACCACATAATTTGCTGAAGTATTTAATGGAACAGCGGTAATACAAAGCACATTTTACAAAAATACTAAATGGTAAGTAGTGATGTTTTGTGTGAGAACACCTAAGGGTACAAGTAGTTTGCCCTGCATCATACATGTAGGAATTTTAAATCTTTGCTTCCAAGTACTGTGCTAAACCTTTGTCTTTCTTGTATGATATTAAATATGTCAGATGAATCATTCTCTAAAACCCCTATCTATGCCTATAGATTAAAAAATAATATACTTTATTTAAAATTTAGATATTCTATATTGCAGGCAGTAGCTTAGAGAAATAAAATATATTTAATTTTCTCAGGTAGTGAGTCTTATTTAGTCAAAGCTTTTCATTTTATTTTCCTTGGAGTTAGCTTTGCAATCACATATTTCCTAAGATCTTGAAATCAAACGTGTTTTCTCCTTGGCATGACTTCGTCCTTTCCAAAGCTCTACTTGAAGCTGGTCAGCTGGTTTATAGTTCTGTGAATGCAGTGAAAGATATGCTGTTGTGCCCTTTTCCAAGTGTATTTTAAGATCAATTTTTCCTACATAAAATATAATGTGTCTAAACAACTTTGGGTGACTTGTATATTTAATGAAGTGGTTATGTATGGCACGTAATGGTTAGCCGCAACACGTTTATTCATTGTGAATCACACACTATTGCTGACTTTGAGAGAGGCATTAAGCTCTATTACTCTTCATGAAATATTTGATAAAACCTCTACTATAGATATTTTATTATTAATCTACTCACAAGTTAAAATAATTTTTTAGGGTGCAGTCATTACTACATACCAATTTATTTATTTTTAATTAAGGGAGTTTTTATTGTCCTTTAAAATGCACAGCCTACTTTTATGAAAAGAATCTTTATATATCAGATCATCAAGGGCTTATCATCATAAGCTTCATATTCTGCAATTTTTATATTTCATATATTTTTCAGTGAAAAGGAAAGGAAGGGGGCCAACAGCTGACATACCTCAGTCTAGTATTTTGGGTTTTTTTTATTGCAATTCATTAGTTAGAAAACTTACACACACACAAACATTTTTTCCCATATAAAGAATATAAAAACCAACATATTTTTTAGTACATATACACATGTGGACACATTCACTCTGAACAATAGATATATGGGTGAAGCAAACACCACCAGTAAAAAAAAAATCAGTGACACAACTCTATTTTCTTAATGGCTCTAGGAACTCCAAGTATGAAATGGCTCTGAACTATAAATAAATAATAATAAAAAAATTGAATCACACCTTTGTAGAAAAAAAAAATTAAAGGAAGAGATTTTGACATTCACTAGTTTATTTTCTCTCTGAATCTGCTGTTACAGCAATGTAAATTACAGTATTAGCTCATGATCTCT
Source organism: Dendrocincla fuliginosa (assembly GCA_035047845.1). Taxonomy (NCBI): domain Eukaryota; kingdom Metazoa; phylum Chordata; class Aves; order Passeriformes; family Dendrocolaptidae; genus Dendrocincla; species Dendrocincla fuliginosa. The sequence goes on along the minus strand of JAWWMO010000001.1, from coordinate 75,442,452 downwards.
TTGAAGAGCATTCTTTCAAAGGTGAGCACTTGAGTTTATTAAGGATATTGCCACTGTTTTCAAAATATGTTTTGCTGCACAGAATTAAGTTTTAAGTAGTTTTGTCATTGAAACAACTGTGTGTTTTCTGTCATAAACAGTTATGTGTTGATCAATTGCTATGTTGAGAAGTTTATACCTTTCATCTTTGATGCACTTGCATTTCTGAGAAACATGAACTCTATTTTTCATATGGAGTTTCTAAAACACTTCCCTGTGGAAGACAGGTAGTACATGAACATAAGATGCTGTATGACAAAACAGGAGAAATCTTTCTTTATTCATATTCTGCTCATATTTCTTAGAGAACTCTTGACTGCTAAAGAAGTAAATGGTAATGCTGCCACTGACTTTGTTAGATCTAGAATTTCACTCCTTGAAATTGTCTCCTCTTGTCTTCAAGAATTTCAAAGCATTCTTGTTCCTTTTTCTCAGACTCCTACTTTATTTATTGATTATTTTTCTTTCTTTAGAAATTACCCCTCAGGTAGAAAGAAGGCAGCATACTTGCAAACTCATTTTTTGTTTCCATTAAGACCTAGACCACAACGGCACTACGTAATGCCACTGCTAGTCTGTATCACATGTAACTTTGAGGTTCCTCCCCTCGGTAACTTACAGCCCTTAGCTAGGATTTGAGACAAAAGTTTTTTCTTGATTTTATGGAGACATAGAACATTTTTTTTTTTAATGGAAATGAATAATTTGAGGACTGCGCTGGAGCCTGTGAGCACAGCTTTCTGATAGCATGAAACTGAGGATGTGGGTGAATACTTGTAGGGACAGTACAAGGTGCAAAGCCCAGAGGCATAGCATAGCACTGAGCCACTGGGTAGTACACTGGGCCACAGCTGGAAGACAAACTTCCCTCCACTGTCCACTACTCACACTGCCTAAGGGAGGACCAGCACAGACCCTGCCCAAACTGTGACTGAATGGGGTGCTGGAGTGTATGGTGATTGCTTGCTTCCCAGGTAATTTTTAGAAACATACTCTCTGAATTTGTATAATTTCAGATCTTGTATTTAGTGTTTAGTAAAAATAACTCAAGGTTATATTTTTTAAGATGTTCCAGTTACAAGATAAAATCTATCCAGCAGAAGAAGAAAGGACAACTCTTCAAAACATATAGGAAGACTTTCAGAAACTGTCAGTTTTTCCACTCCTTTGCACCTTGTCTGAAAGTAAATGGCTCTAAAACAAGCTCAAAATCTGCCTTAAGATAAGGGCTTAACTCATTTTCCCATTCAGGCAAAATACAATTTGGTCAATTTTATAAATCACAAGACATTCTCTTTACGTCTCAGCACTCAAAAAATTATTAACGCACTTTCAGATACAAATTAAGAAAAGTCATGCAAGATATAAATAGTCCAATATTATCTTTAAATCACATAAAATGTTGAACCTCTGAACTCTAAATTATTAGAGTGTCTCAAGGTTCATCCATCATTACTAACATACCAAAAATATTGAGCTGTCACTTCCATACCTGAAGTCAGTGCACCTCTACTACAAAATAAAAATAGAAAAAAGTACAAATGTTTTTATGCTGGCCTCTATGTGGCTTAGTCAGAACAAATCTCCCAGATACACATTTTTTTTCAAGTAAACTGAGATAAATCAGTTTGATGTTAAATACTTCTGCATATTTTTAGGAAGCATCATGGTTACTGATTTCAATTTTTTTCAAGAAATATTTTATTAGTGGTGGTGCAGTTTTGTTGAGGTCTACAAGGCATATATATATAAACCTTTAAATATAGATTGTAATCCTGAAGTTGAACTGGTCTGCCTTATTCCTCTGGCATGCTCCTATGAGCCTAAATGACATCTGGTAACAAATCAGCATGCAGAACTGGAACTGAAAATGCTATGAAATCATAATAGCGAAGACATCATTTAATGCTGGCCATATGCACAATCCTGTAGGTAGATTTTGCTTGTTCTTTAAACAAAATCATCACCATATCACAGGTGGACAGAAATATGCACCAAGACTTTTGCAACAGTCACAGCAGCCTCTTCTTTTCTGGCTTTTGCTTATCTAGCTTGTTTTCCACTGTTCAAGTCCTAATACACCTCACTAATTTAGCTGAAATGTACAGAAAGATTTAGTGTGATGGAAAATAAATTCTTCTCATTTCAACTTGCACAGCATATCTGTTTTATTAATAGGTGAGTAGTTATTAGAAGATATATTCACATCATTTATTCAGGAACATATAAATGTATATGAATCCAGGAGGGAGGAAGGGAAATAGTTCCCATTTCCACACTTTCAATTATATGATACTTTATCAGATTTTATAAATCTAAGCTGCTCCATGTTTTATTTCTTCTCAACTGTTCACACTTTCCTTGATTTAAGTTTTTATTTATATATGAACCTCAGAGCAAGTTTTGTTAACTTACAAAAATAAGGGTTGCCACATGCCTTCATAAAAAGAACTAGTCACACTTTAATTTGCTTTTATTAGTTTGCTGCATCAACATTGTTTTTGAAAGGTACAGTTTCATACTGCCAAAGAAGTTCCAGAAAAGGATATATCACTACAAAACTAAAGTCCATTTCATGAAAAGCTATTCTTTGAAGTCTGATTATTAATGTCAAGACTACAATCTTGAAAATGCTGGAGGTCCATACTAGCCTTTTAATATTTTTTTAAAAAGTAGTCTAACTGGAAAAAGATGCAACAATTATGTTAATTAGCACATTGAAAATTATAGTAACAAGCGTCCTGAACTATCTTCCCTTTACCTGTTTCTTTTTCTGTTGCTCTACATTTTGATTTACAATTTTTTAAATATTGAACTCGCGTTATTTATATTCTGGAAATTACAGAAAGTTTCTCAATACAGTATCAAAATAAATAAAAGTATATGCATTTGAAATGGATATTTCTAACAACTAGATAAGATTTTCAATGATCTCACTGACATATATCTCTTCAGAATGCAACAATTCATAAAACAAAGCACAACTTCAGTCATGTTTGGGTTCATAAATATTCTAATGTCTTTCTCACAGGTAAATAGTGATAAACTGTTCATTTAATTTAGGATTCTGAATTGTAATGTCAATTTATTTTACAGTACACAGGATAATATATTCTTTATTATTTTTGCTTCTTTGTGCAGCATAATTTTGGCTAATAACTGCAAAGTCATTCAAACTTGAATGAGGAAGATATATCTTAATATTCTTCATAATACCTTATTGTTTACATGAATTTCTAAGTTACTAAAAAAATAATTTAAAAGTTACTTTTTTAATTTTTTTTAAGTAATAATAAAATTAGAGAACAGGAATTAGCATATTGAAAGCTCAGGGATAATTATATTTTTTATGCTGGCTGCATTGGTGTAGAAGTACAATGAAAAATTACAAGTAATAAGTTTTAAAGATTCTCAGTGCATATGAATTAAACAGAAGCAAGAGAATTTAACAGACTATTCAGTAAAACATCCTTACAGAAAAGGAATTTTCACATCATACCGTTATCACAGAGAATAAACTATACACCAGACCCTGAAAATTTTAGTGTTTCCATTTAATGAAAAGATAAGAATTAGTGTACCAAATCTTCTTTAATTAAGATGAATTAATTTAAAAACCAATGATGAAAACTAATGTAATAAACTTGAAATGTAGTGGAAAATAGCTTTTTCTAACCAGAGATTTTATAAATTAGCATTTTCTGAACATTTAACAGAAGAGGGTTAAAGGAGCTTGAAAATGTATATGTAACACTAAGCAAACTGCTGATCTTAGTTTAGAAGTCAAAACACTATTTTTTAACTTCTGAAATTAAGTGTTAGGTATTACACCATGTTCTGAGTTAAGGTAAATACAAATTATTCAGAATTTCTGTGTATAAAAACTCAGCTCTTTTACTGACCCTCTAGAAGTAATATCAAGAAGAGTAATTATGTATACAATAAATGGGTGCTAATAAGAAACAGCATACTAAAGGCACATTTGAACTTTACAAAGCTAGGAAATCAGAATTCCCTAGATGGATCCCAGGTGCTCCAAAAATGTAGGTTTATGTTCAGTGGTAGTTTGAATAGCTGCTCCTTATTCTTATCTACTTAACTGGGTGATGTGCCCCGTGTTCACCTGGAAAAGCTGTGTGACTGCATAGGAGAAACATTTAAGTGAATGGTTGTCATTTCAGGCAAGTCAGTTTCCCAATCTCGATTTCAGCACAGCTGCACAAATGCCTACACTAGCACTGAACTGATGGCAGGGCCAGGAAGAGGTAGCTGAGGTGGGACAGAGATTCACAGGATGAAAGAGACAACAACAAAAATTAATGATGAGCCACAGATGGAATCACCTGAAAGCCCCATCAACATTGCAATAAATTGGGGTTGTTAATTCAGGTACCTGAGTGAGATACCTACAGACATGTTGTGACAGCATTCTTGCTCTTTCCTTTACAAAGTATACATTTAATGTAAATAGAGTAAAAGTCAAAAAATAATCAAAAATTCTCACTGTTTGTATGAACTAAGAATTCTAAGAAGCAACCCACAGAAATCATAGGAGTGTTTCCAGGTATATCTACCAGTAGAAATTAAAATAATATATATATATAAATACCATTTTTACAGGCTGTGTCTTTTTTCCCTCTCTTTTTCAGACAATGATGAAGATAATTTTGTCATTTCTTTCTAGAAAGTAGCAAAAAAGGAACACAGGAACATTTCTCTCACACTGCAATGTTGCTTGGGGAATTAACCATGAACCTTGTATTTAGACACACATCTCGTGTTTCTAGTATGAAAGTCTGCTGTGTTTTGCATGGAGATTCTCGGTTACAGAGGTGCCATTTTACCCATGATGTTTTGAGCTTCTCCTAAGACTCAAACAGTTAAATTGCCATCTTTTTTTCCTATTCCTGGTCTCTGTACTAATAGAAAAAGGTACCCATATACCAAGCAACACACAATATATCACTCAGGGATTCCATTTGTATTTCCAATAAAACAAGAGTAACAATGCCTAAGAGACTAGAAACTGAGAGGGAGAGTAGCAAGTCACAAAAGGAATGTCATGCTCTTTTGAAACATTGTATGTCCCAGTCAGTTTGCACAAGGATTTTGGGAAGCTTAATCTCATGTAAGAGACAAAGAAACTTAGGGCAGACTGAAACTTTCCTCTGACCATCTTTCTTCTGTTTCTAGCACTTTGGTTCAAATACTCAAATGGCTGATGTAATATTGCTGTTAGATATGTGAAAGTAATGTGGTGTGTAGGGCAAGGGGATTCTTAAGTTACACATAGGAAATGTTTACTATTTTCGTTAGGAAATAAATATTAAGAAATTACCGTTAGAATTCTATATTATAAGAGCTATGAAGCACAGGATAGTAAGTTTTCACCTTATGAGCATTTCCAGAGGATCCCAGCACATTCAAGCTCATTCAAGCATTTAGGACAAAAATTAAGGTTCACCTCTGTTATTCCCTAACTTCCAGGTGCTTGACTTTGAAAATATCAATTAAATTACTTTAATTTCTTTTTATATACCATATAGCATAAAAAAGTAACTGGATCAGAAGGCAGCTAATAACTACATTATTGCAACTTGCTTGCTCCTGAGCACTCTTTGCATGTAAAAAGTGGAAATTACTTTTTTTTTTTTCATTACAGCATCAGGGAGAAATTGCTCTATTACTGAATGAATCCCACTATTAATGAACAATTTAATTGATGAAATAATCATGCAAGCATTAATTTTTTTACTTATCTTCTAATATGCAAAGACTTTTTGGTTTTTAGCTATTCCAGATAACAGGACTTTTTTTTCATCTTCCCTATACTTCAAATGAAACATGATTTTCTCATGTATTATCAGCAGAGAGAGATAAAGGAAATTCTGAGACTCTGTGAGATCTGAAGTAGAATCAACAACAGCAATGACTGGCCTCTGGTTCTCTGACAGAAAATGCAATAATCACATGACTTCTGGATAGATGTTGATCCAGCACAAATGAACCATTAAGTGAAATAAAGTCTTCACTAGACTCACATATTGACCTCAGTTTGCTCCCTCAAGTATGTGAATGGAAGACAGGCACACTCACACTACAGAGAAAATTCCCACAGCGAGTATGAAGATGGAACCCATGTTACATGGATATGGTACCAAGGAAACCTTTTGTCCTCACCAGATAGGACAGTACCGAGGTCTGGCTACATATTTATTAGCTTCCACAAATCTGAAACTGTTACTTTGAAAACACAGTAGGTCAGAAGTTGAGTGCCTGTTTTTATATCAGTCACATGTAAAGTAATTAAAAACTTACAAAATAGATCTAATTAAAGACATTGTATCTACCCACAAATTTGTCTTTCTTATGCCCTTAGATCATTCAGTATCAACTGTAACAAAACTACACTGCAGAGGTAAGTTGAATTGAGTCTGGATGACAGCACTTAAGCAGGTTGTCTTCCAGACCCAAGATATTTTGGGGAAAAGAAAGAATCTGGCCAATTCAGAAACAATGTGGTTGTGGTTTTTTTCTTTCTGTTTGATCCAATTGCATAAAGTCACAATTGGGTTAATTTTATGTCTCACTGTGTTTGAAGGAAGGTGGCAGGATCTGGCTGAATTCTGGATGTCCTGGGAGTAAGAATCTGCAATGATCAAATAACTGGTCAATGCCCGTTATTCCTTTAAAAGATGGGGTGCAAGTAATCTATATTAAAAAACCAATATAATTAAATTACATGTCTTCAAAAGAACACACATGACTTAATTTAAATTGACATAATTTAATGAAAAGTTATTTTAAATGCCCTATGGCTGAAAAAGAATCAAATGGGAAAATACAGTTTGCAGTAAGGAAAAGCCAGACAGGTAAAGCCAGCATTGCAATGCTTTAGCACTCTTTGGAAATACAATGCAGGACCACCCTAAATCTACCTCTTTCAGTTCTGGAGCTTAAAATTCTCTACCAAGCTCTCTTAATTTTGTAGAATGAGAAGGCCAGATTCTGAGGTCCATTCTAGTAATTTGTCACAGGCAGTTATGTTCATTTTTGTGGTTATTTTTAACCTTCTAACTAGCTGTCCTTCTGGTATTTCTTTTCATTCTGCTGCTTTCTCTTCTATTTATCACTTCAGATTTTATTTGTGAGAAAGGAAAAGGTAGTATTTGATTCATGGCTCTTAAGGCTTTGACAAGAAGACTGAAATGAAAGCTTAAATTATGGTGGTCTAGAAATTCAAGAACTGAAAATGCAGATAACTATTGTTTCCAATCAAGTTTCATATTTCAGAAAAGCTCACAATCTCTGCTATGTACTTAAAATGGCCAGAGCTAATAAACTCTGTGGGGGTATGTGGGAAAACATCTTACATTGGAGTAGTGCAATACAGGAATCCATATATAGGTAAAGTGTAATTCTGCCCACATTTCTATAGGGACAGATAAATATGAGGTACAGTCCACAGGGCGTTCTTGAAGGAAATCACTGTAGTAATTTAAAAGTAATTACACACTGCGCTGAGGAAAACTAGGATAAAGAACCCATGTCTGAAAAAAAGAAAGTAGATTATTTGGCTTCTGGAACCCAAATGCCAGCTGTATTAAATGAACATTTGTATCCTCCAGGAAGCCCACTGGTGAAATAGGGTCATTACCTGAAGATATCTTCATTTCCCTACATTATATGTAAATGTTCTGATGTTCTAAAACTAGACACTTTTTCAGAAGGCATTTATAAAATGGGAAACTGCTCCTTACCTACCTTGTCAGATGAGACAAGAATTTAACGAGGAGTAAAAGTGAGAAATACAAGTATAATTATCTTGTCTCCTGTTCTGGTCTCCTGCTTCAGATCCAACAAGTACTCCTCTAGAACAAAGTTTATAAGCATTACTCAAGTTGCACAATGCTCTGTGTGGGGAATTAGCTTTGCTCCTATATATGTATTAACATTACACGACTAGGAAACTGCTGCTAATTTCTCTTGAAATTTACTGGTTAGGGACTCAACAGGTATCAAGGGCTTAATACTTCAAATAGGTCTGATCTCAGCAAATTGACAAGCAGCATCTGATAATAATCAACACATGAGCTGCTCCAAATTGCTGACATTCTTCACAGACATCTTTAAGGTATAAATAAACAGAAAAAAACTTCTCACATTTTAGCACTGTCTTGCAAATGGCTGAAGATATTCTTTTCATTAAACCTTAATCAGAGAAGTAAAATGTTTGCCCCATCAATAAAAAAGTAAGAGCAGTGAGAGCAGTGATTTATAATAGAAATTACTACATAACATTGGCTACTTATGATTTGTAAAAGTGAAAACTATGGAGATTTCTAAATAATCAAGGTTAATAATCAACTGTCGTCCTCCTCTTCCCACAACATATTCTGAAGTAAGACCATACATTAGAAGTAAAAATTGTATATAAATTTAAAAACAGTAATCAGAACTTGTTTGCATAAGACAGATCTTTCATTTTGACTAACACCTTCCTCTGCAAATCCTTAAAATTATTTCCTTGGGATTATGGTGGATTAAATGACTGTTCAGGGTAAGACTGGCAGAATTAGGTCCTAAGAGATTTCCTATGCTGTGATCCTTCAAGAGAAGGATTTACACTACTAAAATTATTAAAGCCAAATGGGATTTATCATTTAATATACACTTTAAGAAACATTCCTACATTAACATGAGTACAGACAAAATGATTTAGAATTACATGTTTTACATGTGTCTAATTTGACACTTTCAACTTGATGCTTGACAAAGGTATTGTTGATCAATTTCATTTTTAAATCTTAGAAAGTATAATTATTTATATTAATGGAATATATTAAAAGTATCAGCTCCTAAAATAAACCCATTTAGAGATGAGTTGAGGTTTTTCTCATTGCATGTTTTCATTTGTTTGGTTTTTTGTTTGTTTTTTGGTTTTTTGTTTTGGTTTTTTTTTCAGGAGGGAGGCATTGTTGGAATGGGGGAGAAATGGAAGAATACAAAATCATGGTCGATGTGATGGGCAAAAGTCAAAACTAAGAAATTATACTGCGATTTATTTCATGAAAAGAAAACATAACTACTCATCATAGGCTGGAAATGAGAGGTTTGAGACAATGAACAAAATGAATTTGCTTAATACAGCACATCAGTAGAGAAATTCCAAATGCAATAACTTGATACCCAATCCACTGTAAATATTATCCTTTTATCTTATCTACTTCTGCAGCACATAGTTTCTTACAAAAATATTGCCATATTCAAGAACTATTCAAAGTGCTTTCTGTAAGGTTTTTTTTTAGGAGACTAAATAAAGCATAGTACATGTACATCAAGAGCACTCTAGGGACCTTTGAAACCATAAATACCCTAAAAAATTGTCAGTGATCTTGATTTCATTCATATTTTTTCATGATTATAATTAAAAGACACAAAAAGGTATGTCTTGCAACCTGAGATATCTACCAATGGCAAATCTATGAACCTAGGTGAGCTAAAATTCCCTTATTCGTGCTTTCTCTTACTTTTCATTTATGTCACTGCTTTTGATTTGTGTTGTTTTGAAGTTCTTGTTGTTGCTGTTTAAATTAGCCTATTAGTGTTTGAGACTCTATTACAGGTTTCATCTACAATACTGTGTAATGCATAATCCACAACAAGATACTAAACCACATTCAAAAAGCCTAAGACTTATTGCATCATCCAGCTAGTAATATAGATAAAATATTGCCTAGAATCATGAGTGTATGCCACCTGGTATGTGTGGCAGCAGCCCTGTGAAGAAAATGAAGAAACCAGCCAAAGTGCCTTACAACCTGAGGCTTTTACTGTATTGTAAAATGCATTCCTTGCCCTTTTTCCCGAGTCACCTTTCTTCTTCCCAAGACCCCTTGAGAAAACCCTTATGTTCCTAGCCTAGTATGCAGGAATTTGTTCTGACAGGACCATATGAAGTCCCCTTATTGTCTTTTAGTTAACCCTTTCCCCATTGGTTGTTATCCCTAGATTTCTACTGGGAGTAACTAAAATCCCCTAAAGCCCTATAAATACCCCTGACCATATGAATAAACTCTCTCTCTGCATCCTCCCCTGCGGTCTCTGTGTGTCTCTTTCCTGGGGGGAATCTCAGGGACCACGTGGCAGGGAAGGAACGGAAACAGAGGAGCGTTCCACCACGCTGTCGCAGGTTCAGGAGCACTGTTACTGTATGCAAATCAGTCATTATCGTAAAATCACAACCTTGAGTTCGCAAGTTCCTCATCTGCATGTACAAACTAGGGTCTCAAAACATACAAAGCAATTATTTTTAAAAATGCAAATTCTGCTTGGATCTCCAACCTTCTTTAGAGATCTATAAGTTTCTTTTTATAACATCTAGATTTTTTTATTTTTTTGTAATTGCTGATCATTTATATTATTTCCTTAGTTCTCTGCCTCTTGTTTTCATTTTTCTCTGCTTGTTTCTCTTGTTTGTTTGGTTTTGAATGTCCTTTCTAAGAGTTCTGCCATCCCTTGTAGCTTCTATGACTGTGCTTCCTACTTTTGTGCATTTCTTGAGGCAATGCTTGACATGAGATGTCATGTGGATAGAGATATTAGTCAGGTCCCAGTCTATGGGAGTTCTTTCGCCAGGTAACCCTGGTCCCAGGAGTCATTCCACCTCTTCCTGCACCTCCAAGACGTGATTCTCTCATCCTCTCCTAAGGATTCACTTCATCACAAAAGCCTACTCTTCTTCTCCCAAACCTGCCCAATAGATGGACATTTTTCAGTTTCCCAGTACAGAGCTGCTCAAATGGGGCAGACAGAGGGGCAAGGTGTTGGTTCAAGATGTTTGACTCAAGGAAATGAGGATGAATAGGCTGTATCAAAGACCTGGTGAAAGGATTTATGAAAGCCATACAAGGTTGAGAATCTGTGATCATAGTAGCATCAACCCTTCATCAATCCTCCTGTGTGTTTATGCTTATGCAGAAAGTACTTAACAGTTTGGACTGGAAATGCTGCCCTCCTTCCCTTGGATAAAGCCAGCAAAATAGGCACAAGATTGCTATTGCTACCTGAATCTAGGTCCACCTTGTCTGCATAAGCATGATGCCTACGCATGTGACGGCCCTGACTGCATCAGTAAGAGTTTGCCACACCAGTAAAATAGGTGTCTGCTTTTAAGGATAATTATTCTATTTCCAAGGTGAAAATACAAAGTAAAAAAGCTGATAGTTATGCCACTGACATGTATGTGTTTACACGGAAGAAAGCTGAAAGTCTTCCTGAAATACTTTATTATATTTTTTATTGTCAAATTAAGTTAAGCAAACTATACCTAAAATAATTTTGCACAGATTAATAAAATACGAAGAAGGGCAAAGTGGTCTAAATTGTACTTTAATATATTACAATTTCAGTAATAAAATTAAAATCCTGGTAAGGGGAAGGATTAGTAAAGACAAAAGATATTTTTGGAGAAATTAGGCAGAAACTGGGGAGAAAGGAAAAGTCAATTTTAAAACCTTCAAGGAGAGTGACTAATTAGATGAGAACTGTCCCTATCTTATATGTACATTTTTCTGCGTACCTATGTCTTTGTGTCACTCTGATAATCACTGTATTTTGAAATATGTAGAGAGAAACCATAAGGAAGTATTCCTGATAGGAATTCTTGATATCCATTTTGTGATTTTCGATCATATAAATCAGGACAAACTCAAATCATCTGCTGGCAAAGATGTTTCCCAGACCCAATGGTTTCAGGAATAGAGACATGGGAAAAATAAAGGAAATTAGTTCTGGTTTTACTTCCAAGACTGATTAATAGGGTATACAAAATCTTCCAACCAGCACCAAAAAGTTTTTAATCTTTATGGCTCATTTCCCTTTCTTTCCCCAAATCAAACACCTTATTGATGACACATTTCCCTCCAGAACTGTTCTGGCAATGTTCTCGTTTTTCTTTCCTTTCTAATTTTAGTTTAATTTGCTTTTAGAGTACTTATCTTGAGTCAGTACAATTTGATTAATAAAATAATGTGCCTTCTAGAAACCAGAGCAAAACCAGAAAAATATGTGTGAGAGAAAAGCAAGCAGAATGGTTAGGACAAAACTAACTACTAAAAAACAACTACTGAAACAACTGGCAATGTACAATTACTATGGAATATAATCTAGAATCCAAGCAAGTTATTAATTCTATAACTTAATAAAGTAACTAATATAATTCTGAAGTGCTAAGCAGGGGTAGCAATGGGGTAGTCTTTTGTTTCATGCATTGAGAATACAACACACTGTTTCTCAGTTATGTAGCTTCACCCTTGGCCAAGTTAAAATATCAGTCGAGTTTTGATAATATGCCATCCAAGATGATGTAACTAGTTGTCATGTAAAAATAGCATTACATACCATGACAACACATCTAATGTTAGTCATATTACCATTGATAAGGTTTTTTCTTATGTCCCATGAAGGCAAGAACTACAGACATATATGTTGCGGTTTTCTTACCAAGCAAACAGGTATAAAGAACTCAAAGAACTCTCATTATATAGTATAACAACTTACTTTTGGTCAAGTCATGCAAGAAGGTGTCTTAGTTCAAGGAAGAACTAAGATATCTATGTTAGCCAAGAAATAATCCCTCTCCTTTAAATTTAGAAAACA
>JAWWMO010000001.1:75418840-75429653 GCA_035047845.1 Dendrocincla fuliginosa | reverse complement strand
ATGGTCCATTGTTCTTGGGAAATGAATAGAGGGGGTAGAATACATAGCTTTGATCACCCCCACACAGTGATAACCGGCCCCTCCTGCTGAACTAGGACAGAAGGTTAATGATTAAGAGAAATAATTATCAGGAAACAATATAAGGAAGGTCATAACTTAAACAAAGGTGTTGTTGCAGTTTACAAGAGCACTCTTAGTCTTGACCCACAGTCCTCAGTCTACTACCTTTACAAATGTCTTTGGAATTCCTTTAAAGTATTTTCATAATGAATAAAATTATTACAAAATTGTTCACGCTCTGGTAGTTAACACTGAATCAGCAGTTTTACTGTAACCCTTGGTTTCATAGGTTCATAACTGTATAGTAAGTGTTGATTGGACTGAAGCTTGACATTGAAAAGTGAAATCATAAAACCAGTAATTCAACTATCAAGAAAAATGTATTCATTTGGTTTCAAATTTTGAAAGGAGTTCAAATAAGTATGGCAGTCTAAAAATTATTTTACTCTGAAAACTAATAAATACATTAAGCTTATTTATGATTGTCCTGTGTTTCAATGAAAATAGGTTCATAATGACAGACTGATGTTATTTCAAAATTTTCAGAAGTATTCTAAATTATCCATAGTCCTCTAAATATGTCCACAGCTTTGTGTCAGCAAATAATCTACAGTTTATAGACTTTTAAAAAATGCCCAAGCATACAAGGAGCATTTTTTTTAAGGTAAGCCATAGCAGCTTTGAGTCTCTATCATGTAATTTCTTCAGTTAACAATTAAAAAAAAAATAACAGTAAGTAAATGCAGAGATAAAGATGTAATGCTTTACAGAAGGAAAAATGGCTTTTCAGAATTAATACTATTGTTTTGCCATATTGATCCTCACAGAGTCACTAAAGCTTCATCATACATGGTACAATAACTGTACCATATACCATAATACAGATGACAACTTGACATAAATAAATAATTACCTTATTAGGTACAGCCTTAAACACTCAATGTTTGAGCATGGATGTTTTGACTACACTAGAAGCCTTCTCTTGGGCAGGAGCTGAAGATAACAGGTCTGGTCTTATTCCATACACTCCTAAGGTCTCTGTTAAGAGACCTTTTCTTTTTCAAATACCATAATTCATCAAAACAAAATGCATAGCAACTTTTCTGTTGTGGTCAGTCACACTGGGGAGCTTCTTTCAGTGATGCACCTCTGTCCTTCTGTTAAATGGAAAGCCCAGTTTTTTATTTTTATTTAACACATGCTACCACACACCTGTGCCTGCTGCATGACTTCCTACGAGCTCCATCCCTTTTTTTGCTCACAGTTCGAAGTTGCATATTTTGTATAGATGACACTGATTTCTGTTGAGATGCCATATCACAACACACTAGTCACTGCATCCTCAGCTAGGTTTTCATTGCACTGTCCCCAAGGAAATATGGGCCTTCACAATTATAAAAAGATTCCTTTTAGTTTATTTATTCACTGTATAAGATCAAAGAATATTTTTAACACCTCACAAATGTTGAGGGAGGGTTATTGCTTAGACTGATTCTTGATTCAGGCTATTTTATAAGTTTCCATTTGAATTATTGCATTAAATTCACTATTCAAAAATCACTCAAAAGAAAGGTCACAAGGCTTATTTTCTTCTACCCATATAGGCAAAAAAGTTGCAAAACACAAAGAAAAAAGACACTGGTAGGATAAATGTCATATTTTTTTTAAGTGGATGTAATTTCCTTAGCTACTAATAATATTAGAGTTATAAGACTGAGAAACGAAAAGGTAATTTAATTTTCACCATTCTCATTGTACATTGTCAAAGGTCAGTCTCTTCACAGAACAGGATCTACCTGCATCTAATAGTATGTAAATCAGTTCACAAACAACTACCCGAAAGAAACAAAGAAAAACAGTATTAAAAAATAACCTAATGACAATTTATGAGTGATAGGAGAGATGAAGCTTTGTGAAGTATTGAGCCTTGAAGTGATATGAAGCAAGCATACTGAATACAGGGCACATATCCACACAGAACCAGTAGGGCTATGTGTTTAGTAATAACCAAATAAGGGAAAATGCCAAATTTTTCATCTCAGCAGAGCTTCTACAGTAGAAGAGTTACTACAGCAAAAGAACTTCCTTTTTTCTACAGCAACTTGGAGTGTTCAGACAGTTTAGAAATCCTGGATTAATGACCACTAATTCACCCTTGACTGTCTTCTCTGATGTTCTCTGAAATAAATGTATTTGGGCCTGAAAGAAACCTTATTACTATCTGGCTACTTAAAATTATTGGTGTTATAGTAGGTGGATGATACCAGCTTAATACAAAGAAAATAATTCCTTTTATTGTTCATTGCTTAAATAGTAACCCTGAAGAGAGCAACTAAAATCTATTAGAGCAACCAGTCAATGTGTATTGTGCCTCAGGTTATTATTCAGAAGTGTCAAGCTACCCTAACTTAAAAAATTCCTTTCTCTGATGAAGAGTTAAGACAGTCACTAGAAGTACCAGGAAAAATGACAGCACTACAAGACAAGTTGTGAGAGCTCTTGACAACAGGTGCATTTGACTACAAAATGGAAAGAATGAACATAGAGAAACCAATGCTGCTGGAGCTCAAGGCACAAGCACGTTAAACTTGTTTACAATATCATTGCAAAGAATAGCTGGAACCAGGCAGAATGAGATGCACCAGAATAGAGCTAATCTTAATATAAGAATACAGGATAATGCATTGCACTAATCAGATGACAAGCTAAAAGTCTTGTGCTCCATGTTATTTCTTCACTTTTCTACAGAGCACTAATGCTTCTAGCAATAATTATATCTACTATAGGTCACTATTGTAAATGATGGGCATTTCAGTGCAGTTGAAGAGACCTTTAGATTAGAATCATAGAATATCCTGAGTTGGAAGGGACCCACAACAATCATTGAAGTCCAATGCCTGGCCTTGTAAGAACAACCTCAAGAATCACTTCATGTGCCTGAGAATGTTGTTCAAACACCTCCTGAACTGTGTCAGGTTGGGTGCTGTGATCATTTCACTGGGGAGCCTGTTTCAGTACCTAACCATGTTCTGAGTGAAGAACTTTTTCCTAATATCTAACCCAAACCTTCCCTGCCACAGCTTCAGGCCATTCCCTTGGATCCCGTCACTGGTCACCATAGAGATCACCCTCTGCTTCCGCTCTTGAGGAAGTTGTAGCTACAAAGCTACAAAGTCTCCCCTCAGTCTCCTCCAGGCTGAACAAACCAAATGAGCCCAGTCATTCCACTCCAGACCCTTCACCATCTTCATAGCTCCACTTTGGATGTTCTTCTAATGGCTTTATAGCTTTCTTACACTGTGGCACTGTAAACTGCACACAGGACACGAGGTGAGGTCACCCCAGTGCAGAAGTAGAGTGGGACAATCCCCTCTCTGGTCGGGCTGGCAATTCTTTGCCTGATGTCCCCAGGACATGGTTGACCCTCCTGGCTGTCAGGTTAGTGATGACTCATATTCAACTTGCTGTTGACCCCAGGTCCGTTTCCATGGCACTGCTTTCCAGCATCTCATTCCTCAGTCTGTACGAACAACCAAGGTGGCCCCATTCCAGGTGCAGAATCTGGCTCAGTGATTCCCCAGTCCTCTAATTTGTCAAGGTCTCTCTGCAGGGCCTCCCTGCCTTCAAGCTCCTCTCAATTTTGTGTCATCTGCAGACTTATTTAGAATCCTTTCCAGTCCTGTATCCAAGTCATTTATGAAGATGTTGAAGAGATTACCCTTTGCAGACAAACCATGAGCCAGTTGCTCACCCATCCCATGATGTGTTTATCCAGCTGTGCTGGACATTTTGTCCATAAGGATCCTGTGAAGTTATTTGGCAATACCAAAACCTCACTGAAATCCAAATAGAATGCATCAATTGGCTTCCCTTGATCAACTAGGTCCACTAGTTTGGCATTAAAGGAAATTAGGTTTGACAAGCAGGACTTTTCCCTCATGAAGCCATGCTGACTAGAAAATGTTCAGGACAAAGAAACAAGTTTCCTAGGTTTGTTGTTGGTTAGAGTTAAAAATGGCAGTTAAAAATGTTTCCCTTCACAATAAATAAAGCAAAGCTATAATTTCCACTCCCCATACATTCATCACACAAAAATTAGTCAGCTTCCATGGGTTAGAGGTCACTGAAGCCATGGCTCTGACCCATAACAATGTTCAGAAGAAATGAAGGCCTTCGTGCCTTTACTCAGCTGGTAGAATCACTGACAAATTCTGTGACCAGCCACAAGACGGATGAGCTCCATTGAGTACTAGGGTGTTAAAAGCACCTAAGTCAATACCTCACTTCAAAACAGAACAAGGGAGGAAAGTCCCAAACTTAAACTTAGAAAAATATTTAATTTATGAAAGAGTAAGTTGTGCCTATACAGAAAAAAACAGTGTGGCAAACATTTGCAAATACAGTAAAAATAAAGCTTTTATCTGAAACCCTCAGTCTCATTCTAAGCAAATGAGTCCAACTGCCAGTTACAGAGCAAAAGCTAAAGAACTCTGACTAGAGTGTAACTAGAAATGTTCTTTGTCTCCAAACCTCATAGCATTGTCTGAGATTTTGCTTTTAAATGGACATTTTAATAGGAAGGGAATTTCAAAATTGAAAAATAACATATTGGTGAATTCCAAAACTTAATGCAAAAAAATTTTGAGACACTGTAAGTTCATCACGTCTGTTTAAGTAAAGAAACAATTTCAGCAGAGGCTAAGCTTTGCATTCAACAAACACTTAGCTAAAAACCAAAAATGAATTAAATACTATGGGAAAATAAACACATTTTAAGAGTTTTTTTTATTTCATAGTTCAATTAATTTATGTTATTCACAGAAGGCATGTTTCTTTTCACTGTCTCTATTGGGCATCCCAACTCTAAAGTATGAGACAGATGTTTTCTTTGAGTAACTGTTGCAGATAGCTAATAGTCTGCAGATAGCTGATGGGTCTAATCTCTAGGAGTATCTCAGAGGTGGTAAAACACTCCTCTGCATTTGTAATAATAATGCTATGTTTATCCTTGCAAAGAAACAAAGCGTGTGTTTCCTGCTTAAGTTAGAAATTTATTTTTCAACCAATTACATGAGTACTTTGAGTTCTGAGCAGGGACTGGCCTTGTCCATAATAAAAATGGAACAGACTGAATTTGATTTATTAGGTTCTTGTAATAATTGTTCTTACTGAATCAGATAGAACACATGCATGTTTAGATTGTGAAACTAGAAATGAAAAATTATACCAAAAGTATGGAGAAAATGACATGCAATCATTATTATACTACATGAAACAGTCTCAAGACATTAATAGATTTTCATCTGTTTAGTTATACTCTTAGACTTTTCCTCATGAATGTACTAGAGAATTAACTCTCCAGTATTACTAAGAAAATTTACATAAACAGTGAGTTCTCAAAGGGCTTCTCGGATGTTAGTAATGAAAAGTTGGCAAGCATTCCTACTGTCAGATTTTGGAAAAGTAAATACAAACATAGTTGTTTGGGTTTTCTTACAGAAGGAAGACTGAAATGTTTTGTGCTTAGTCATATAATGCACTGCATGCAAGGCATTAATTATTTTTAAAAAACAGGAATTTCCTTTGTCCAAAAAGCTGTATCATCTTCACTGAACCAGTGGACAGTGCTTTACAATCAAGCAGTTTTCACCAACATCAACTTCTTTTATAAAAAAGTACCAAACTAACCAAAACCAACAAACAATAAGCAGTCAAATGTATTGCTGACCTCACCATGTATTTGGAAGTTCAAATTGCCGCAGTCTTTTATAAAAATACATTTCTATGTAACATATCTATGTCAAAGTCAACCCTTTTGCAGGTTTAAATATTATTTATTCTTTTAGTTCATTGGGAATTAAAATATATTATTTCTGGTGTTCTCAATTATTTTGCTGTACAGTATTTGTTAATTCACATAAAAAGTTTTCAGAAAGAAATAGGATTCCTTTCTTGAAAAGTAAACCATATTTAAACATGTAACTATCTCTGAGGTTGTAGTCTACAAGAATCCTAGTTTCCATGAGGAAAGCAAAAAAAAATGGTCAACTAGAAATTGCAAGTTTTTTTAAAGTGCCTAAGTCATTTTTAGAACATCACATTTAATCTTGAGTCTGAGTTTTCATATGAATATATTCAGATATCCCTTAGTTTTCTGAGTGATATAGAATCTCTCTCTTGTAATCATAAAAAAGTAGCTACATATGTAGGAAAAGTCATCCAAGTTTTCTTAATTACATATGGCTTGATCAATAAAACTTTATTTGGAGTTACACAATTTTCTTGATAGAAAATAAAGTGACTATAGATTAGTCTAGATTTAGGAACTGACTTTTAAAGTGAGACAAATCCCACTGTATATCAGCTATATTCCTCGTTTGAGCAAGAAAAGAATAAAAAAGTCTGTATTTCTTTAGTATTTGAACTGAAGGTCCATTATATATAAGCTGGCTAATAAAATTTGGACCCTGTATTTTAGTTATATATTTCAGGAAAGGACTAAGAAAGTGTTCATAAATTAAAAAAAATCAATCTGAGCATAAAAACTTAGGACTTTTTATAGTGTGATACATTGAAACTTTCGATATTATTTTTTTCAAAACAGGGAAAAGGTCTTTATACTGTAGACCTTCTTTAGGGCATAGTAACTTACTGTGCCATCTCCTATGGCTACACAGTTAAATTCTAGAGTGATACAACACATGGCCTTCTTTATTTAGGAAACCAAATAAAGGCTGCAAGAAAATTATCTTTTCCTTGTAGCCAAAGATGTGCAGTAACATTAGATAGGATTTTAAGTCACTCTTTAATAACTCAACCTTTATTATAACAAAAAACCCTGCGGAATAAGAACATGCCATGCTCATGCAAAGCAGGTCAGAATTTTCCTTGTGGGACAAATGACTTTACAAGCTAAGAAGCAGATAAAAAAAATAATGCAATTGGAATGGCCTTTAGATATTGAATGTGTAATACTTATAACTAGTGTGTATAGGTATAATAATCTGTCAATGTATGTGTGGCAGGTGGACCTCTGTCAACAGTCAAACACCTTCTAAGCCTCTAACTCCCCTCTCCTACAGGACAGAGAGAAAATAGAAGGAAGGCAAGAAGGCTCAGGGTTCAAGGCAACGACAATATATAAATCTGGTTTCTTTAAACACCATGTCTGGAAAAGTCTACATGAGTATCTATCTAGTGACTTCTTATTTCAAGTTGTAGGCAACCCACTCATTATCAGCAGAAATGGCAGCAACTAACTGGAAAGGCCACCAGTAAGACTATTATAATACAATGACAAATACTAAGCAGCCAAAAAACTCTGTTCTAGGAAGGATTTATTTTTATTTTATTCAGAAACATTTCCATGAAAAGTAGATATTCAAATATATTTACATGATTTTGCTTTTTTTGCAAGTTAATGGTGCTTTAAGACCTTTATAAATATAATAAAAAAAAATGTAACCAGTTTTTTCAAAGACAAAGAAAAGAATCCTGAGAGAGATTAAGCAGCAAATAGAAATCTCTCTGTAATAGAATCTGAGACAATTACGGTACCAGTGATTGAATAACCTATCCATTTACCCTTTTAAAGGATCGAAAGAAAGAAAAGAACTTTACAAGCTGAACACATTTAGATATTTTATGTAGCATATTAAATTAAGATCTTCCTTTTCAGACTGCAAAATACGTTATGGCAAATGCTCTATCTCATTCATATTTAAATTATATGAGTTCATTGCAACCTCAGAAAATCAGAATTCATTTAGGTTTTTTAAACATTTGCAAAATGCAGGTTATATCACAGTTCCCAAGTCTACTAAGCCTACAGATCAGCATGGGTCCAAACCACAAGCAATCTATTTTTGCCAAACTTTGCAACTGAAAATACAAAATTCAGTTTTTCATATATTTCTGAGTCTGCTATTACACAGAATTTCATCATGCTATACTTCACACAAAATAGAAATAAATACTAAAAAGCAAAGACCATTTCTTCAAAGAGCCTACAACTTTTCTTTTTCCTTAATCTGTGTCTGCAGGTTTAAGAATTAAATACTGAACTACAAAGTCTTGTAAAAAGAGTATTGTTTATCACATCACAATTCTGTAATGTAATCCACAGAATCTAAAAACAGAAGACCTATAAATAAAAACATTAAAATTTCCCCATTTATGATTTTTTGTTTCTAATAGCCAAATACAAAATTAATGTTTATTTATAGATTTTAATGCACTAGTTTGTATCATTTAATAATTTAAATAATTAAATAATTTAATAATTATTTAACTTCCAGTTTTATTCTGATGTAATTCTTATGCTCTGTTAAAAAAAAAAAAAAAAAAAAAAAACCAGGAAAGATTAAGTATATAATGATCTTCAAGTTACAAAGTATAATGGGACTGATTACAATTTTGAAAACTAATGATGTTTCTTTTCAAATAACCTGAGTTGTTTCATATCCTTATAAATTTCATAAGCCCTTTCAGTCCAGGCTCAAGTAATTGTTCATTCTAAAACTAAGTTTTTATACTTACTGATATGGTTGTTAACATGTACATCTTTTCTCTCTGAAATTCGATTTCTTTAGAAAAAATATGTTATTGACACTGTATATGCTGGCATATAATTCAGGACTTCAATAACTTCATTTATTTGAAGACCTTTCTCTGTGATGTGGATACATTAAAAAAAAATTCTGTACAGATAAGGCCATATTGGAATACACAAAAATAAGATAAACTCAACTACTCACATTTAGGAGATTTCTGTTGCCTCTCAAAATAGTCTGTTTAATACTTTTTAGGCTTGGTGATGAACAAGATATTCAAGCTATTAATCCAAAGTTATGGTATAGGAGAAAAGCCTCTTTTATACTCAATATTTGTTACCAAATATATTTTGTGGAAGCTCTTAATATATTTTCATTATTTAGCATTATGAGCAGGTACAACAATGCTCTATCTTCCCTCTTCAGAAATTAGAGCAATAAAATCTTGCTACTGAAATTCACCATATGTTTCTCTAAGAATAATACATATTTATATTTCATTTAATTACAATTTAGTTTCTCTATTCACACAAATTTGAATTATAGGGTGTAATTTTTAGCAGTGGTTCTCTTCCTTTAGCTGTTAGTTCTGATTAGTAGAGGCTTAATTCCATTCTAGAATTCCCTAACGAGACATGCTTTAGCAAAACAAAAATGTCAGAATGTGAAAAACACAGCAATCACCATGTGTTCAAGGTAAAACAAACGGAAACTAAGATTTAGGAGAAATCTTTCAATTGGATTTAAGAATAAAGGATACTTTTTTAAGATTAATCTAGAATATAGGAAAGGAGGCTACAGAAAAGGAAGATATAGGGGGAAAAGTCTGGAAAGCAGACAGCTATTTTTTAAGGATAAGGCAGAGTAAGATAAGTAATGCAAAAAGCACCAGGTGATTCAGAGAAGTTTAAAGTAGGAAATACAACCATGGGAGTACAAGGTTGGCAGTGTTTTACTGTACTTGAAACAAAACAAAGGGGTAAGAGAGAAGGAAGTGCATTTATTTAATTCACAGTGTGGATGTATTTGTGTGTGTATGCACAATAGTCTCTGAAGGACCAACATTGATACTGGAATTATAGATAAAATGGTGAGATCCATAAAGTGATTTACTGTAGAAATAACCCATAGTCTGACTAGAATGTTTTTCACAACATTGAAGTACATCGTCCCACTTGTGAGTGGTACATGGTACCAGTGAGTTGTTGCACATTCTGTGTTATATAAATGGACAGGAAAAGACCAAACAAATAAACCAATAAATAAAACGGAAAAGTCTAAGAGGCTTGATAATGAAAAGTTATTGCATTCTCTAGAAAAAAGCAAAGATTCCTCCTAAAATGCCAGAATTTCTCTTTAGAACCATTCCTTATTGGCAGCATAGCCACCTGGAAGATTTCTTTTTGGCTTATAAAAGATGATGTGCCATAGGAATGATGTTTCTGAAATTAATTGAGGTTCAAAACAAGTGATTGTGTCTTGTAATTGCAAAGGACTTACAGCCTACCCTAAAAAATACCTGCTGAGACTCAGATGTGAAGTGATAACATGTCAAGCTCCTAAAACTCTACTATGGATTAAAATATCACAAAAGGAAAAGATGTACACTGATTTGGCTAAAAAAACCCTCCACTACTTACCAAGTTAGCATCTTCTGTTTCTGCATTTTCCTTTGTAGGCATTTTATTTCAATTATTCACCAAGGAAAGATCAGCTCTTAATTTTATAAGCAATGAATGTTAGCACTTTGGAAGTGAAGATTTAAAAATCTCTACAGATCTTGTCAGAAAAGATAAAAATAAATCTAAAATATAGTATTCAAGACTGTATTTCTTTAATTATGTGTGTTAGACAATTTCATATAATTCTGCAGTTGAATAGGATTTGGTTAGGTTTGGTTTTGAATAGGAAACTCATTGGCAGGAACAGTTATTGCTCTGAAATAACTTAGTGTGACCATAATACTTCCTCATATCCATTTTTACCTAATGATCCCACCTGACTCTTTTTTTTTTTTTTTTTTAAATCATCTCTCTGCTGTGGGAAAGTTTAAAACATACAGGTGTCTTCAGCTTGGATGTTAAACTATGTACCGGACTGCTGCGTGCCACAGGGGAGGACAAGGAGGGACACGGTCCACAGCCAAGGGGAGGTGAAAGCTGGAACACTTTATTCAGGGAGCATGAGACTCTTATAGGGTT
>JAWWMO010000001.1:75380113-75415092 GCA_035047845.1 Dendrocincla fuliginosa | reverse complement strand
TTACGTAAAGAAATGAGATGGAATACTTCCTTAGTTATGACCTTAGTTACCAGGAAGGTAAACTAAAACCATTACAGATCAATATAAGTTAACTTTTTAGACCAATATTTACTGAAGCTGGAGATGATCTCTTCGGCTTAGGAATGGGGCTCGTTGCCCACATATCAAAACATGGTAACACCACAGTATGTAATATCCCCTTCCTCTTTTCTTGTCCTTACTCACTCATTTGAAAAATAAACTTGGGAATAGGGATAGATAGTAAGAGTTATGATGAGAACTGTATTTCTCCATGATCCTGAAGTTTGTTGAAAGGATTAAGTCAGATAAAGTTATG
Organism: Dendrocincla fuliginosa; assembly: GCA_035047845.1. Taxonomy (NCBI): domain Eukaryota; kingdom Metazoa; phylum Chordata; class Aves; order Passeriformes; family Dendrocolaptidae; genus Dendrocincla; species Dendrocincla fuliginosa. The sequence continues at coordinate 75,414,755 of JAWWMO010000001.1, read as the reverse complement.
TCAGCTGTCTCAAATTATCAGCTTCTGGATATTTGCTGCCCTTGTAAAGGCAGAGCTCCATGAGTCATGGGATTACATGAAAATGTCCTTTAATATATTTTTAGCATCGCTTATAGTTTTAGAGAAAATTTGGAAAATTTAACAGCTTAAAACAATAAAAGGACACAAAATGCATTAAAATACTCAGGAGGAAATTCAAACCTATTCAAAATCCAACTCTTAAGCTGTTAATTTTTGCAATGTATATCCAGTGAAACCTTGTTAAAGAAGCATGAGGGACTCCTTGTTCAAAACACAACAGCAGTGTGATTTTGTCCAAAGCAAAGGAGACCTAGTAGCTGCCTTCAGCCATATGGGTGAAACTGAAGTGTTCTGTGCCAAGAACAGTCAGACATATCTTTTAATATGAGAGTACTGAGGATTGCATGATCTACTAATTGCTAAATCTGCTAGTATGCTAAATCATTGATATTTACAATTTTTAGTATTGATTTTAGTTAATTGCCAGATTACAAAGTCTGTACACAATCTAAGAGCAACAGGAATTCTTTCAATGAAAAAAGAATTCAAAGGAAAAGGCATTTTAATGAAAATTGAACCTTTTTAAACAAATAGCCAAAAAAGAGAAAGATGGCAGCCTGAAAAAGCAGTTAGCTTCCATACATAGTTCCATGAGATATTGCCACACACAACCTTAATAAAATGTGCACTATGGCCATACTTCAGTAGATGTCTTGTACATAAAGTACTAATTTAGATGATTTACCAAAACCGAAGTATGTGAAACACTTGCAATCAAACTGGAAAATTAACTAAAAGTACATGCATGTTGTCCTGCTTTCTGCTTTGTTTTCTGTTATATTTTAATAAAATATTACTGTGTTTTGTGTTTGCATGGCCAGGGTTTGGTAGCAGAAGTGGCTGCTGTGAGCAGCTTCCCAATGCGAACTGTCTCCAAATCAGCAACAGTTGTAGTGCCCCTGGGATAATGTATTTAAGAATGATGAAAACAACCACTGCAATGGCAGTCAGAGAGAGGAGGGAGAATGTGAGAGAAACAGCCCTGCAGACACCAAGGACTGCAGAAAGACGGGGAGACTGTGCTCCATGTGCCAGGGCAGAGACTCCCCTGCAGCCTGTCGTGCAGACCCTGTGAGCCAGGCTGTGCCCCTGCAGCCTGTGGAGGTCCATGGTGGAGGAGCAGATACCCATGGGCAGCACATGGAAGACCCCACACCACAGCAGGTGGATACCTGAAGGAGGCTATGACTCCATGGGAAGCCTGCGCTGGAGAAGGCTTCTGGCAGGACCTGAGGTCCCATGCAGAGAGGAGCCTGTGCTGGACCAGGTTTGCTAGCAGGACTTGAAACACCACAGAGGATCCATGCTGGAGTAGTCTGTTTCTGAAGGACTGTACCCCATGGAAGGGACCCACACTGGAGCAGGGAAAGTGTGGGAGGAGTCCTTCCTCTGAGGAGAAAGGAGCAGCAGAGATAACGTGATTAATTGATTGCAACCCCCATTCTCCATCCCTCTGCATTGCTGGAGAAGTGGGAGGTAGAGAAAATCAAGAATGAAGTTGAGCCCAGGAAGAAGGGAGATGGGGTGGAAGGTGTTTTAAGATTTGGGTTCATTTCTTATTACCCTATTCTGATTTCACTGGAATTAAATTTTAGTAGTATCCCTAAATCGAGTTTTTGCCAATGATAGTAATTGGTGAGTGACCTCTCCCTGTCCTTATCTCAATCCACAAGCCTTTTCTTATATTTTTCTTATATTTCTTATATTTTTCTTATATTCTTAATTTTCTTATATTTTTCTCTCTTCTGTCCTGCTAAGGAGATACAGTGACTTGGTGGGCACATGGTATCCACACATGATCAACCCACAACATAGTGAAATTTAGATAATTTCATAAAAAGGAATATTCAGGAGTGTTCCATCAAAGTCTTTAATTTTAATGACTTTCAACACTTTTTTTCACAATATTTACCAGTGTTGTTTTCCAAAATGAGAAATGGGCACAGCTGTGACTAAATGCTTCATTAAAATGATTTTGGATCCATTATACCTTTTTAATAGATAAACACACAGATGAATACAATGCTGCAAAAGCAAAAATAAGAACTTACATGCACAGTGACATAATATTCACTGGCTATATCATCATCCCTACCTATGAGTCATCAAAAAATTCTCTACTGTATACTAAATGCTTTGGCTCATAGGTACCTAATATTGGGTGCTCCTGAATATTACATGTGAACACATATAAACATGAAACCCAGCGACTATGCTGGAAATTGAGTTAGGTACTTGTTGGTATCAAAATTATTTTGGGTGGGTTCTATTTAATTTCCAAATATATCTTTATTCACAGACATTTTTAGATGTATTTAGGGTAGAATAAATCCTATTTTCCAGGTAAAATTGTTGTAATTACTGGTAAAAAGATCCTACATTTGTAACAGACGGGCTACATAATTTATATACTTTCCCTCTTTGCCAAAAATGGAAAGAAGTATTGTGCATCAAAAAGTTTCTGCTGGTGCATTTATGTAATTTCACCTTTTAGTTATGTAAGTTAAAAATATAAATGTATTTTATAGCCTTAACTTTAGGTGTGTATGTTTAGTATTCACAAACCAAAAGATGCAAAGATTATATGCTATGGCGAAATAATGAAGAAAGAATTACAATGATAGCGAGCAAAACAAAAAGTTTCAGAGTGTAATTATTATATAACATTTTTTTGGTGAGTCTGGTAAGAAGCCTAACGTTTGGTTCATATGACTGAACGACTGCTATTATTAGACCAATTTCATAAGTGTATTCAAGTCATTTGATAATTTCATACTGATAATTTCAGTAAAAACTTTTGATAGAAGAATGTTTAATCAAAAATAATGATAGATATGTGAGTTTTGCCTCATAGTAATCAATTGTTCAATATTCTGTCACTTGATTAAATATCCTTTCAGGTTCCTCCCCACATACTCCTTCAGAAATTTGAAAGGAAGGACTGAGTGATCAGCTAGTGTTTCATGAAGATAGCTAAGAAGACATCTCCAATTTCCCCACCACCTGGTGGTGCTCAACATGCCTTTCAAAACCACAGCACAGAGAAACCAAGGATTTTTTCCATATAGTAACTTCTGAATTCTGATGACAAATTCTGTTGCAGCTAAAGACATGAAAAGCATTACTAACAGAGGAGCTACTAAACACACTGAACAGGCAGAATAGACGTGCTGGGTGTGGAAACACGTTGCTTTTGACCACTGGACTAATGGAAGGCAGTGAACATGGGCATTTTGTATTTTACCAAAACTTTTGATACTATGTCTCACAGAGATAAATGTCCAAATCAAATGTAAAGCTAAATAAAATGCCCAGCATAGAGCTAGATATGCATGCAAGATGATGGGTGAACAACTGGCTGAAGGGTCAGGCTCAAAGACTTACAGTAAATGAGTAAACGAGTAAATGACTATCTGCTGGCCAGTCACTAGAGGTGTTCCCCAGTTTTAGGGCCAGTGCTCTTCAGTGTTTTTATCAATGACCTGGACACAGCAGTAGAGTGCACACTAATTAAGTTTTCTGGTGATGAAATTAGGAGGAGCTATTGATTTTCTCAGGGGTAAAGAGGCCTTTCAGAAAGGTCATGGTAGAATAAACTGCTGGGCAATGACCTACTGTATGAAATTTAACTAGGACAAAAGCCAGATTCTGCACCTGGGATGATGTATTCCTGGATGGATGTATAGACTCAGGAACAAGACACTGGAGTGTAGTCCTGAAAAAAGGGATCTGGGAGTTTTGGTTGATGGTAAGGTCAATATGAGTCCATAATGTGCCCTGGCAGCCTAAAGGGCCAGCTGTGTGCTGGGGTGCATTAAACACAGCGTACGTAACTCTTTTACAGAATTGACTGTCCCACTGTACTCAGAAGGGGTGCAGCCTCACCTCAAGAACTGTGTGCAGTTTTGGGCTCCAAAATGTAAGATGGACATGAAAATATTAGAATGTGTTCAAAGGAGGACAACAAAGATAGTGAAATAATGGACAGAAAAGACCTTTCTCTTTCTTTACTCCAACCTCACAAAGAGTTAAATTGGGCCTGGTTCTAATCACACAGAAATAGCATAAATTCTAAACGTTAGCTGATAAACCTGCTTGACCTCAAGACATGAAGACTTTAAATATTAACTGAAAAGAAAAAGGTAATACAGGGCATAGAATTTGCATTGTACAGTGCTTGTGAGTAATAGTTTTCACCTTTTGTAGCAGAAAAACTTGCACACCTTCAATTTCACACATGCATTCTGATTGTCCATTTCAGGACATTCAGGACAGTAGATTGCAGTGTCCCACTGGAAAGCAAATGTGCACACACTGAATATATTTGCTAGCTTTTTTATGTAGGCATACCCTATCTCTGAGAACAAATAATTAATAGATAGCTTGTTCAAAGGAAATGCTTTTAAAGTGCTTCTTCCTATTGTAATTCCTTTTAGATTATCAATTTAAACTTTTTTGACCATCATGGGGTGCATAGTAACCTTCCTTTCCCTTCTTCCCTATCACTAGCAAGTAGCATAGGTCTCAAGAGGTAAAATGTTCAAGTTGTTCCTAAAATAAAACAAAAGAAAACAAAGCATCCTTTTAGGTAGACCTTTTGGGAAAATATTTTTTGGCTGCCCAGTTTCTTTATTGCCTGGGGAAAAACCTAGTTTCTAAAGCTAGACTGCTCACTACAAGAATCTAAAACAAAAAAGAAAGAAAAAAACAAAGCATGACATTGCAGTAGATAGATAATCTCAGACCTCTGTGTGATTAACTGGATATAGAAGAAAATTAAATAGCAACCTAAGAAGACTATTTTTTCAAAGTGATTTATACAGTATATTAAACAGCAGGGAAATCCTTTCTAGAGAAATCCTTTCAGTAAAAACATGTACTCATATTAATGTTTGGTATGCTGCTATAGCACATAAATATCCAAGGTGGCAAATACTGGACTAGGACTGCAGTTAATGAAATTATGCCACAAAATAACTATTTCCTTTAATTCCCAATGTGTATGCCTTTATTTATCCTTTGAAAAAAATAAAAAATATTGCAGAATCTCGTTTTCTTACCAGATTAAGGCCCTGTACTTTTAGGATACTCACAGTAATACCTTCACAGGAGCAATCAATCAGATGCTGTATCTGATAATATTCATACCCATCTTCCCTGTCATCAGTCTACTGTTTGTAAGCGAGTGCTACAGTGGCATCTTCTGGCATAAAGAAGAATTAATTGCCTCCTTGCCATGAAAGAACTTTACTATTAAAAGGGTACGTTAAGAAACAAGATTAAAGAACTGAAATAAAAAGCACCTGCTGTTCTTCAATTAGTCTGTTTAGAGCAATCGAAATAGCAATGAATGGTGAGAAATTAAAATCTACTTCTTTGGTAAGTGGCCATTTGGACATGAGAGTTTATGTGTGAGGCAACTGCTTCTAGGGCTATTAATATCCTACATAATGACTTATAATTATATCAGTTTATATAAGACAACAAATGGTAGCTAGTTAGAAAAAGGGAGGAGCAGTAAAAAAGGATGAAATAAAGCAATATATAGGACTACCTAGAAGAGACATAAAATCTGATTATTCTCTTTTTTAATCCATATCTAAACACTGTCTTTTACACTTCATGACTTGCACTTCTTAGAAATTGCTGCACAGTAAAATAAATTAATGTTTATGGATTTGGGGATAATGAGAGTTGTTAATGAACAGAATATTAAATTTAAAATTTTAGTAGAAAACTACTTTATAACGTCATAAAAATGTTACTGAGCTCACAGTTTTTAATCACAATCTCTTTAATTATATATTAATTTTCTTTTTCTAAGACACATTCTATGTCATTATGCATCACACATCTTGCTCAGTGCATTCAAATAAAAAATGAATTTTGAGAAGTAGAAGCAGCAACTTCCCAAATCCACTTGACAAAAGCCTTTAAGGGCCATTGTTTCTGATCATAGATCATGAGAAGTTCCCATTTATTTCTAGTGTTCATGGAATTTTTCCTTTTATGTAAGCTGTTAACACAAGTATCAATCACGGGATCATTTTTACAAGGTGAAACTATTGGGATTTTGGTAGTTGGTGACTGTCTCAAAGGACTGAATCCTGAATCTATCAGAATACTTGGCACAGGACTGAGAGCACCTGATGTCCTAACTGTATATAAGTAGATTTACAAGCAAAGAGTTGTTAACTTACTGCAGACATAGATGTAGAAAAACTAGCAGGTTTTGCCATCTGACAGGCCAAACCTCCTGCAGTGTGTGTACAGCAGCAGACCCTCAGTTGAGTCCAGGGCCGTCCAGAGGGCTGGTTCATGACCAGGGCTGGATTAAACAGCAAGTGATTAAGCTGCACTAAGCAATTCCTCAGCCTGTTCTCTTGACCGCACTTCCAAAAGTGATTCCCCCTTGATAGAGACAGATGAGTCCCCTGTGGCATTTGACACATCAGTGCCCAGGGTTTCTGCACTGGGTTTATTGCACTGGGTTTCTGTGAGAGACTGAAAATAGTTATTACTGGCTCAAAACCACTCTGTGTGTGTGAGTGAGGGGACAGATCAGGTTCTGCCAAGGTGGAATGGTGCTCTGCCCCCTCCCTCCCAATAACCCCACCTCCTTGAGAATCTTTAGTGCAGCTGTCAATCACTGTCACAAAGTGAGCAATGCCCCACACCACAGCCCCTGGAGCCCTAACCCAACCCCAGAACGGGTGGCAGACCAAAAGCTGTACCGGGGTTGCCACAGGAGTCTCTTCCTCCCCCTCTCTCTTTCTCTCTCTGTCTCTCTGTCTTTCTCTCTCATTCTTCTTACCTGAATGGGTTGGAATTTGCTAAGTCAATGCTTTGTGAAGTGCTTGATGTTGACTGAATATTTGCTTTAAACTGTTGCCAACTCTTATATTCTAAAGTTTACCGGTAAAAGTGTGTGATTTTGACCTACTGAAACAATTGTGTTTTTCCTATGCATGGCCTTGAGGTATAAAAGAATCTAAGACCCTTTTAATAAATCCATCTTGCAGATTTTGGGGCCCTACATCTTTTTGGCATAACATACCTTCGATGAGCTTGTGGGGTAAGCCTGGTGACTTAAACTGGTGCTGGCAGTCAGGGTTGTAGGGGTGGCCTCCGCAAGGAGAGACTGGGATGCCTCATGTGGATCCACCACAGGGCACAGCTGAGCACCATCAGTTGGGATGGTGGTGCCTCGAAAAATGCATTTAGGAACAGCAAAATGCTGCCTGGCACTGTGAGGAGGGACATGAAGTGTGAAAGAAACTGAAAGAAACAACCCTGTGAACACCAAGGTGGGAGAAGAAGGAGAGGGAAGAGATGCTCCATGCATCAGAGCAGAAATTCCCCTGTAGCCAATGAAGAAGACTACAATGGAGCTGAAAACCACAGCTTGTAGTGGACTCCATGCTGGAGCAGGTGGATGTACCCTAAAAGAAGCTGCAGCCTTTGGAGAGGACCCACACTGAAGCAGGGAAGAAAATGTGACAAAAGGAACTGTTATGAACTGGCTGCCATCCCCACACTTTGTCACCACTGCACTACTCAGTACCAGAAGGAGATAAAGGAGTTGGGAACAAAGCAGTGAAGTAGAGTGAAAAGAGGTGGGAAGTCATAAGGGAGAATTTTCCTTGTGCACATTTTTGCTGGTGCCCCATGCCTTTGGTCCCATCTGTTTGGGTGCCCAGCTGCCACTTTGTTGGGCTCACAGCAGCACTGGGAGGGGTCTCAGCTCGTGCTCAACTCTGCACATCCTGTGCTGTTTTTCTCCAAGGATGGCCACCACTGCCTGGATTTTGCTTTGGACTCATCGAGGGCTGGAGCCACCTGCAGAGGAGTTTCTAACCCCCCAATAGCTTTGGAAAAACAATGAGAAGGTCCTTGCACTGCCCACGGGAAAGGTCTCAGCCCATCCACGTGGCCACTATTCCACCTAAGCTCTGGAAGCAGCACCGCTTCCTCAGCTGTGCCTTTGCCTGGCCGGAGCCCAACAGGGCCCCTACTGTTTGTAATTATAACTGCATCGAAGGGCAAAACAGTAGAACTAAATTATTTTAAAGTTTTGGTTACGGTGCTGTTTGTTCTGTTCTGTTTTATATATAAATGTGTATATATACATATAAGTAAAGAACTGTTATTTCCCTTTTCTACATTTTGTGCATGAAGCCTCTTCATTTTGAAATAATAATAACAATAACTTTGAGGGAGGAGTTTTCCTTCTTTCTACCCCATCCTCTTAGCAGACATTTTGTCTTTTTAAACCAAGACAGCAAGAAACTAATTTTCTTCAAGTTGAGTCTTTCCTGCTTGTGATGTTAACTGGTAAGTAATGTTCCTGATTTTATCTTGACACAAGAAAATTTTTATCTTATTGTAATTTTTTTTTTACACATTTGTTGAGGATGGGAAGAAAGAAAAAAGCTGAGTGGCTATCTGGCAATTAGCCAAATAAATACACCACATCTATATTAACATATAGCACATTCAGTTTGCCTCAAAGTGTTGGTCTCTGTTCAACAGTTATGGTGAAGGTCGACCATCATTTGTGGTTCAACTATAGTGGCTAGAGGAGATACAGCTCTAGAGAGAGGCAAAGTGGGCAACAGAGGTCACCTTCTTAGCTAAATCAATTTACAAATGATAGTACTCTTAGCTTGCCTATATGTAGTGCATGTCTTTTCTATCTAAGTCTTGAAACTACCAGAGACAAGCACATTGTAACCTGAGAACCTATTCAAGTTCCTTATTATCTTCATTTAAATATATGAGCATGCGTGTTCAATTATTGAATATAAAATCCCTGACATGTACTTTTAACTAGTCAATCCTTAACAAAGTTTTAATAAATGTCAAGGTCTTCTGCATGTCACAATACATTATCAATATTTTTGTCTATAACTAGCTTTCGTTGAACCATTTTATTAGCAATTTTTTTTTTTTAATTTTTTTTAATTTATCTATGTAAGGCAACAACACAATATGCACTAAGTTATTATTTTGCAGCTATTTAGCTCATATGCAGCTTCTTCCTTTAAGAACAACTGTCATATTTTGATTTTGCTTCCTGGTATTTCAGAAATAGTGGGTTTTAATGCTCAGCTGTCTCCAGTCTGTCTAACAACTGACATGTTTTCAAAATGTCACTGTTTCAATATATAAGGCTCTCTTAAGAGTATTATACTTCCTATAACACATCCCAAAGCTGATCACAGAATCCACTCTTTGGCCTTGGAGACAGAGACTTACATATATGAGCATTTCTATTTAAGACTATAAACACTGGGAAAAAAAATTGAAAAAGTGGAACAGACAAAATAAAGGAAGTGGAGAAGGACATTTCTTCTTATCTCTCATGCATCCTTCTCTATTCAGACTTGTTCTCATTCAGATATCTCCATCATAGATTTTCCTGAAAAAAATTCTCTCTTTGGGACTAGTTTCATATTCTTAGACATTTTATTTCATTCTACCACTACTGTGAAGGTGCCTTTTTGTTTCTCCTGGTCAGGTCTTAGAGACATTTTGTCCCTCAATTAAAATTGCATTGATTGACTTATGACCATAATGCTTAGGGCATTTCTGATAATAAAATAAAACCAATTGATCCATGTCCTTTCTAGAAATCTGACATATCTTTCCCTATAATCTGTCCATGTTCATAACAAGCCCAAAAAATATGTCTGTATGAGAAGTGTAAGAGCTACACAGGCGACCCTTAACTTCAGCTTATGCTGTAGTAGCAGCTACCTGGGGATAACTGCATGCAGCACAAACTTGAGAAAGGAAGCCAAATGGAAGAAAAGATCCATGTTTCAGAGACCTAATGGATTTGACATAAAAAAATGCTAGGGACTGCATGGTTCCACAAAGGACGCTTTGATGAAGTCTGTGTCTGTTGAGTTGTGGCACAACCCTCTGTTTCTGCAACCATGTAAATCACAATGAAGCAGGAGATTTTCCCTTCCTTAACCACGTCTACTGGCCTTGAGCAGTGTCTGCTTAATGGGGCTCTAAGTAAGAAAAATGACTCGTGTTAAGCACATCTAATCTCACTGCTACTGGCCAACATCTGGCAGGGTTGTCCTGGTTAGCCAACCTTTGAAAACATGAGTGGCATTTATCTCCAGCTTAACTTATCTAAATGTAGGTTATCTAAATGTAGAGTACAAGGTTTAATATGAACTAGCTCCTGCTATAGTGACTGGAAACGGCTCATACAGTCAAAATAAACTAATGAGCACAGAAATAGACTTCTGAAATGATCTGCTAAAATGACAACTGAGTTCCACCCCTATAATTAGGTGTCTGCACTACCTTTTCAGACATTTCATTCCAGAAAAGTTAAAAACAGTACTTGTTCCTATTATCAGACTAATTCTAGAAATGAGACATCACAATCATAGGCTATATTGGTATTAGACAAATGCCTAACCACTTTCCTTTAAAAGAACAAAAGAAAGAGGAAAGTAATTTGCTACCTTCCAGATACATTATTTTAGAGAATAAAGTCGTAACTGAGTATTTTAGAATAGATTCACTCTACCTTAGGAAACCTCTGATTATTTATATTTACATAGATACATACATATGTACATATATACATAGATACATATATGCTCGCATATATTTTGCTGATTTTAAGAGCTAGGTCTTGCATAGGCTTGTATCTCCCATATATATTAGTTCTTTTTTTTAATGTAGTGGCCATGAAAGTTCTGTTTTCATTTGGTTTTGCATCTGTCCTTGTGTTCAAAATCAAAAAGGAAAAGTAGATAAAACAGTTACCAAGAGAGTTTGATAATGAAACACACCATGAGAGACACAGCCATTCCCACATTTTTTTAGCACTATTCACCATTTTCTCCATCACAGGTGATGGAAAACAGAAATGATTTCTTCTCCTAACCAACTAGGCCTTCAAGACAACATGAATTCCATTTCACTGGTCTTATATGCATGTACTCTCTCTATTTTTTATTGTAACAACTCATTAGTGATATTGACAATAAGACTGTAAAGTACAATGAAAACATTTAACCCTTATGTAAAAAATAAGTAAAATTAAATCAAAACTAGAGTGAAAGCAAAAGAATTCCTTAGGAGAGGCCTTGTCTAACTAACTTTAGATATCTATACTTAAGGTACTGAAGCTTAAGTCCTTTTACAATCAGTTGAGAAATAAGGACTGTAGGGCACAATTCTCATCTTAACAAGTGTGCTTAATATAGGTCTAATGAATTGTGCTCTCATGTGTTTACCCATTTTCAGTGATAGGTGTTTCTTGCAGTGACTATAAAAGAAGTCTAAATTTTTTAGTTCATGAAGAAAAATTCTGTCTGTATCTATCCTTATTAAAGTAAGATTACATTCTAAGGAGGGGGGGGGAAATGTACAGTAGGCTATAGCTGTCCTCCAACATTCATGTTTAGCTTTTGAGTAGTGAAAAGGTAGAGTTTTTACTGTAACCTTGAAGTAGCAAATCTGATGATTTTAGGGAATTTTTACTAGATTATGATAAGAGTTTCAAACTGCATAAGGGTTAGCTTTATATTTTCTTTCTCTCAATGTAATAAAAAGAGTTAATTTCTACAGAAAAAAAAAACCCTCTTACATTTTATTTGACACTTTATTTCAGTAGAGTAGAAATAAACTGAAACAATAAAAGAATCATCAAAGTGGATAAAAAAAGCTATCACAGACAATATAGAAAATGTGACATCAACTGTTAGACGCTGCTCTTCCATTCCCCCACCCCCAGAAAAACCAAGCAAAACTAACCAAACAAAGCCACACACACACACACACAAAAAAAAAAAAACAAACAACCAAACAAAAAAAAAACCAAGCTAAACCAAAACAAAAAACCCCAAAACAACCCCCCCTCAAAACAAACACACAAACAAAACCAAAACAAAACAACCACAATAAAGCACATGGATAGACTTAAAAAGAAAAATTCAAAATTATGAATTAAAGAAAGACCTCCTAGACATAGCAAAATCACACATGAGGGCAACTGGAGATGAAAGTGACTATTTAGAAGGTCTCTTTTTAAAAAAATGCCTTGAATTTTGGATGCTTATTTGATGAAAAAACTCACATGTCTTTGAGGTTTAGACATCACTATCTAAAGAAAGGGTTTGATTTAAAACACAGTTGCTTGAAAGAAATGCATTTTTTTGTCGGAAAACTGCTCATTTTTATTTTGTGTAAAGGAAAACAATATACGTCCACATCTACTGAATTCATGGAAGTATATGATAGGACAGTAGAGGTGGTTTGAACAGAGCGATCAAGAGTTATAAAAAATGTTTCTCTTCATATCCTCAATACATTATTATGAAACAGATTTCAAACAGTACATTAAATAATAAAAATATTTATTTATGGCATTATAACTAATGAATAATCTGATATTATTAAAAATATAATTGTTGGCACCGGTTCAGTGAAATAATACATGCAGTAAAAGGCTCCAGATTTCTGGTAATTTCAGAATTCATGGTATTATTATAACATAATTTCTCTAAAAATATAATTAGAACTTCATAACTCCTACTAAAGTCATTATGTGGTCTCTCTGGGAAATACAAACCCATATGAAGTTGGTGAAATGATGCCTATGGACTTGAGAAAGAACTTGATCAGAACTAATTTCAAATCTAACATATTAGCCTTATTATTTTCCAATTAACCATACTTTGCATAAACTAGCTGTGTATTTTAACTTGATTTTGCATATATCAGATGCACATTCAAAAATACAAAGTACATAACCTAATATAGAGTAGATAAGGATTTTTTATGTCTTGTATGAAAAACAAGCACATAAATGTACACTTCTATTTTTTAGGAGTTATTTACTTGATGAAATTTTCAAAGTTCTTGTCTGTTAATGGGATGAAGCATAAGCCTTTTAAATTTATTTTTTTTAAGAAAAACAAATACCTAAATTTAGGTCAGACACTAGTGAAGTGGTTATTCTGGTTTTACCCCACATGCCAGCTGTATGGCTTTAACCACTGCTCTGGAGACTTAGTCTGTTTATTATCTCCCTCTAGTTTTTCCTGTTCTATCCAAATAACTAAACAGTCTTTGGACCAGAGAGAGATAGACTTACAGTAGTTAAAGGTAGGAGACAATGTACTTGGGATAGGACTAGCAAATAACACAGATTTGATGGTATCATATGAAACTTCATCAACATTCTCATAAGCTACTAATTGGGAGGCAAGGGGCATCTCACCCTTCCTTTTCACAGAAAGACTATTATACTTTGAGCTCTTCTCTTTTTCCTGTCTTTTGTGGAACTGAAAATCTTTTGAAGAGAACGATTAATTGTAATTAGTACATTTCCATGAAAAATTTACATTTCAAGAAATGAATATTTACCATCAGTCAGAAGATACATATTGGCAATACATATGAAGTTCAAAGATTCATGTGAATGCATAATCAAGTGTTGGCACAGAAATACCTAGTGATATAAATTACTGAAGCATAAACAAAGACACAGTGATACACACGTTCCAGTGATTTAAAGAAAAAAATAAAAAAAAAAAACAACAAACCAAACTTGTGGATTGCTAAGCATAGACCTTCAAAAGCCGACAAAGTTTGCACAGGTAAAGTTGCTGGGTATATGACATAAAGAAGTGAAGTGTGGTGGGCTGGCCCTGGCTGGACACCAGGTGCCCACCAAGGTGCTCTATCATTCCCACTTCTCAGCTGGACAGGAGAAAAAAAATAAGACAGAATATAACTTGTGGGTTGAGACGAGGCAATTTGCTAAAGCAAAAGTGAAACATTGTGCACATACATGCAAAGGAAAGAAACACGAAGATTTTACTCTCGTTCCCATCAGCAAGCAGTGTCCAGCCACTTGCCAGTAATCAGGGCTTCAGCATTTGCAGTGGTTGATCCAGAAGGCAAGTGTTGTGAATAGAAAACACCCCATCCTTCCTCTTTCTCTTCTTGGCTTTTATATCTGAGCCACTATCATAAAGTATGGAGTACCCTTTTTGAATTGGGGTCAGTTGTCCTGGTAGTGTCCCCTCCCAAGATCTTGCCCCCTCCCTCAGCCTGCTGATGCGAAGGAAGAAAGTTGAGAGATAGTGTTGATGCTGTGCCAACACTGCTCAGTAGTAACCAAAAGACTGTTGTGTTATCAACACCTTTCCAGTTACCGATGCAAAGCACAGCACTGTGAGGACTGTGCTGGGGAAAGGAACTCCATCTCAGCCAGACTCAATACAAGCAGTGAGAACAAAAACAAAGTAATTCCATTTGAAATGCCGTGTAAAAACTGAGAAAAGTTACAAGAGAACTTTCTCCTATATTATTTTGCAAAAAGGTGTGACCTGCATATTCGTTTTTTACACCTGGGGGAAAAAAAATAAAAAGGCCAATTATGACATTTCAATTTCCTATTAAAAGAGTATTATCACTCTCTCTCTTAACACAATGTTTTCTTGTGATTCAGCATTTGTGCTTGTCTGATGAATTTAACCTGAGGAAAGGATTGAAGCTGTACTGTCAGGTTGAATAATTCCTTCAAAAACAAATAAGGGGAGGGGTTGCATAAAATTTGCTGAGGCAATTCACACAGAATAAAGTCAGATAATATAAAATTTCATATTTTGTAGCAGTGTTACCTGATATGAACATGTTAAACTCCACATGAAGATTTTTATGAGAGAAGCTACCAAAACACAAAGAAGCGCAATCACTCTTCAAAGGTTTAATGTTATCATATAGCATTTAATGAGCTCGCTCACTGGCCTAAAACAGCACATCAGAGCAGTGCAATTATTACAAATGGCCTGCATTAATGAGGTTATATTTTGCTGGGAATTACCTTATAATAATACTACTAATTCTGAAGTTAACAGAAATTTGGAGCCTTTTACTACATGTGTTATTTCCTTGAACCAATGTATAAATATTTGCACTCACATTTACCAGTAAAGAAAAAGCTTACAGCAAAATACTAATGCTTATTGCTCTCTCGTTTTTTTTTTTTTAATATTTCCTGAGGAAAATGAATAGGATAATAGACATCACAACTATTTATCTGGGTAAAAAGTGTCCTAAATTCTTTCCTATTTCCAGAGAGGGGAATGAAAAGTAGCCAGTGCCGCTCTTACGAAAGTCCTGGAGAGCAGCACTGCCTGTTGAACAAACTCTCACTACTTCCCAGTTTTTAGAAACTTCCAAAAAAACCCCTTCTGCTTACTGCCTTATGTTTCCCTAAACTGAGCACAGAGGATATATATACTCCAGTATGTCCTTTTCTGATCTGGATTCTCCTGTGAAGGCTACAGCTGCTCAAGAGCTCCTTTTCGGAATAATCAGAGAAATACAGTATATGGTATTGTATGGTCCAGGTATCATGCAGGGTGCGTGTCATCTGAACTACCTTTAAAGCAATTTGCTTTACTTCCAAATAAAGTTGATATCCTGGTGAAGATAGACACTTTATGTGGTAATGGAGTAATAAAGGAGTAATTTATCAGCTGGAGAATACAAAGAGCCCAGTTTGGGGACAGGAAGGAAAGCTCACTCCTCTCCATGGAATCATGCATTTCCTTCTAACTTTTAACCAGAATGGACACCCTTCAAGCTGTTTTCTTGGAAAGAGAGAGGGAGAAAAGCCCAGTTTCTTGTGACTGGTCTTCTGGATATGTACACACTTTTGAGCTGTTCGAATCAACAAGTTACATACTGAAAGAAGCAATAATGTACTATTTCCTTGTTTCACCTAATTTTAGGCTAAAAGGGCAATGGGGCGAGGCTGTATTCTCAATTTCAAAATGGCGTGAGTTGTTCTGTGAGTTCCCTCATTTCCCACTCCTCCTCCACAGGGGTCTTTGGACATGTCTCAAAGACAAACTAGCAGCTATAAACAGAATTTTGGGGAATACAGACAGGCTGTTCCTGTATAGATAGTAGGGTTAAAAAAAATTTGCACACAATTCTATTGAAATACATCAAGCACCATCATTAAATGCCAATTCTTCTAGCTAAACAAGAAACGTTTAATCATATCCATTCCACAAATACAGTACAATATTTGAGTATAAATGCAAATGTTAAAAGTAAGTGCAATATTTTGACCAAGTTTGTCAACCACAGAGAGAACTTTCTATTTTATTATTCGTTTTTAATAGAATTGTGATGTTCTGAACTGAGTGAACTATAAACAGTGAAGTCATGTAGCCCTTCAAAAGACACACCTCACATTAACATTCAGGGATTAGGAAGAAAACTCGTGTGTGTAAATAAAACCTGAAATCCTACTCAGACATAAGGGATGTCTGTCTTTACTGAGGTAGCACAGAATGCAGATGAGAGTTTAAAACAATATAACAGATGGCAAACATCATAATGGAGATTTTATTGGCAGCTTGAAGTAGTTTTGGTCACAGAATATGCCACCAGAAGCAGATTTAAAAGTGAAAAAAAGCACCTATACTGAAGTGGGTGAAGGAGCAGAAAGAGGAGAAAGGATGTTTAAGACTTGAGAATGCAGCAAAATATAAGAGACACAGACTGGTTTATTTATATGGAGATGACAGCATAAGGGCTTTTCCAAGCTATTTTACCCCCATTGCATAATTGAGGAAGAAAATAATAATCTACAGATTAAGTAGTCTGAGAAATAAAACATTTTGGAGACTTTCTTCAGACAGGATTAATACCAGGTGAGATAAAAACCAAGAAATGTTCATCTGTGTATACCTTAAGCAAAGGAACATCCTTGGTATTTCTACATATCTGAGCCTTGAACTAGGAGATCTCTGTCTGTAGTAAAGAAACACCTATGTTGCAATTTAAAATGAGCAAAGAAAGACAAACCAGCGGTAGAGCACTTTCCCGAAAACTAGTGGTGTTGCTAAAAGTCTTATGAGAATTTTGATAGATGGTATTGAGAACCTCAGAGGAGGGATATCAGGATTAGCCCTTCCTCACAGAGCTATTTGTAAACAGATTCAAATCAATATATAGGTGATAAGTATTTGTTGTTATTACTGCTGCATTCTGCAGGGATTTTCAAAGAGGTAATTCATTGTGACGCATGAAATAGTCCTGTGGGAGCTCCTGGGTTAGAGTAGAATAAAACTAGCAAATGAAGTGTCAAGACTTTATACTACTGTTTATTTTATACATTTAGAATACACTATCCTTTCTAATATCATTTCTTCAAATAACTGCACCAATTTGCTCTATTTTAAAAGTACTTAGGAAAGAGCAAAACAGACAGCACAATTGTAGCACTTTGAGACATTGAATGTAATGCAAGGATTGACTGATATGAAAACCAGATTTTTTCAAAATATAACATATTTTAAGCAATAGTGTAATGCTAGTGCTATTGCTTCTGAGTCACCAAAACCAAATCTCTTCATTGGCCTTCTGAAGCCTAAAGGTTGCAGCCACACATTTGTCAGTCTACAGCACTAAAAGAAATCAATTCTTAGTAGGGAAATAAGTAATCTTTCACTTCAGAAGCTACATGTACACATAAAATTGGTACAATTTTATCTTGGCAGAAATACATCCCCTCCCTTCCTTGCTGTTCCTTCCAAGGCTGAGTATCATACATATACTCAAAAGGCAATGGCATGTCATAAAAATAAAAAAGGCAGATGTCTCTTTACACTTTATTTTTATACAAAGCAATGTACTAAAAGGCTAGTTCTGTATAATATTTTTTTCAGCTTATTAAGATCATTAATTTGTTGCAGACAGAACGATTTCCTTGGTGAAAATGTCTGCAGCAGTTAACAAAAAACCAGCCTGGGCTTTGGCTAGGACCTCTAGACTCTATTATAGTAAAAAATGAGTGGGAATCCCCCTTTCTTTCCTGGCTGTTTATGAGAGAAAGCAATGTTGTGCAAAAGTAAAAGAATGCAAAAAGTTTTCTTGATAAGGAAAATAATACTATCTGTATGTCCCCATAGAGAAGCTAATGCTGAGGATCAAACATACTGTGGTCAACTTGTAGGCTTAGCTGAAGTTCAGACATACTTTTTGAAGAGCAATAAGCAATATCACCCAAATGAATCTAACTTTCCACTTCAAAACCAAGGAGTTTATGATCTGATGTACCATGAACTTAATACCAGTGACCTGAAGCTAAGAAAATTACATAAAGTTATATGTAAATTGCATAAACATATATAATATATATTAAAAATATCAGTTTAAATTCTGATTGTATTTTATTTATTTTCATTGTAATTTGTCACAAAAAGTCCTAAATCTTGAGAAGGTACTCGGGTTTGCTTACTAAAGTATATCTATTTTATTTTTTTCACTTTCAGTGTAATCTTAAATTTGCAAGATCCCACTCATATGAATGGGACTGAATGATGAAACAGAAGAATATTTCAAGCAGCTGTTTAATTTATCTTAAACATTCATCATAAATATTAAGTGATTTCTGGGGAAAAAGGAAAGCAAAACAAACAAAAAAAAACAAACCATCAAACCCCAAAACTATTTTTTTGACCTATATTGTAACCAAATTCCTACTAAATGGAATCTTTTAACGGTCCCATTGGACAGTCCACATCTGATACCCTAGAACAGAGTAGGACTCTTTCTAGTATATATTCAAGACAGCTTTTAAGGTGAATTCCAAATAATAAATGCATGCCAGCATAAAATCATAAAACCTCAATGGCTGGAAGTTACTAAAAACTCAAGATTTATGCACAAGTCAAAATATTGTACAGTATGGAATCATATTTTTGTTCTATATCTTAGAAAAGTTTCAAATGAAACACCATTACATGCAAGCTTCAATATGCCTAATACATAGCTTATAATTCTAGCAATTTATAAGACACTTAGTATAAAGAGAATATGAAGGCTAATTATAATTTTGACATTTTGAAAAGATTACACTAAATATATCAATATGAAGAAAATTCCAATGCAGTAGAAGAGGCTGAAACAAAATATACTGTTCTTGCAATTCTTTCATCATTTAATACTTTCTTAATAGCTCTAGTCATATTCTAAGACTATTTTACAGTCTTTCAATACCATAGAGTATCATTATCAAATAGATATAATATGTCCAGCATTCCAAAGAACATCTGATTTTAAATATTTGATCTCTAGCTTCTTTCTTCAAAGTTAAATCTTCAAGGGCACTCTGAAGAAGTAAGTATCCAAACTTTTTTGGAGATCTCTCAAAATCCCATTGGGAGGACCTCTAGTAGGACTTGAAAAGGTATAGACCAGGTATCACTTCAAGAGGATTTTAGGCTGATTCCAAACTTAAGGCATGGCCCAGAATGCTCAGTCTCATTTTTCCAGCTGTTCAAACAGAATTAGGCAAATGCATATTACAGCCTATCTATGACCACATTTTTTAATTGCCTCTTCATTGTCAAGTCAAGAAGGACAAGGGTTTCTCATCTAAGCCTGAAAACATGCAGCATACTCAAATTCAGTAAATATAGGTACATTTGGGGATTTACAACAACCTTGACTTCTTATCTATTAATATTGAATTTTGCAATGCAAATTACAAAATTCAGAAATACAATTTAGATGCTAAATTGCATCTATTCATCCACCTTCTTTGCCTATATTTCTACACTAGGAAGAGAAATGAGATGTAGACAAACGGCCTGATTCAGAGAAGTAGTTAACCTACTTGTTTGCTCATGATTGTAGTTTCATGGCACTAAAATGCACAATCATATGATTTTTTAAAGAAAATGTTTACAAATGTGTTTCAGAGAAAACAAAACAAAACAAAACAACAACAAGAACAAACTAAAAACTCAAACCACATCAAAATATAACAGTAAGAAAAACAGAAAGATGTTTAAGAAGCACTAGGGGCATTATCGCTGAATACATATCGCTGAATACTGAATATTGGTACACTGGTTCCAATAGTTCTCTATGAAATGCAGCTACCAGCACTAAACCTCATATTTCACCACAGTTTCATCAGAAATTTCTCTTTTTTAACTGCCAAATCTTGTATGTTAAAAATAGTAACACGCATGTCACTGTAACACCTATTATTTGACTAAAATACTGTGTTGAGGTCAGTTTATATTATGTTAAATTTGTTTTAACATGTGTTATAATGAAAGTGATATTCATGTTGATACTGTACTCACAGGAATCCTATAATTCCAGGCCTATTCCTGTAGATCTTGGAAACATTATGCAGACAACTTTTCCACATATTTTCCAAGATAATTCAGTGTTATGTATTGTGGAAAATACACCAATTAACCATTTAAATGCATGATGGAAACAGAATCATGGACTTACAGTCTGAAATTTTCAGGATTTTTTTGAATTCTCCACTTCCAGATCCTCCACAACCATCTTCATCATCACAATCACCACTGATTTGTTCATCTACACCTCCGCCACTGCCTGTTTGTTGGAGATCCCATTTATCATATTTTGGAAATGATTTGCCCTGCAACTGAAGACAAGATAGAGTATGCAAGTTAACAGTACATATGGAGAGCTTTAATGATTGTCCAAAATTTCTTGTTTATCTCTAATGTGAAAAGGAAATTCCAGGCTCAACCGAATGAGAATTCTGATTTTTTTTTCTTTTTTTTCTCTTTTTTTTTTTTCACCCTGGCTTACAGACAGATTTAAAAGTGTGGTATCTGGAGATGTATATAAGATCAGACACCAAATTCTGGCTCAGTCGAATGGATAGGTAATAGAATCACAGAATAGTTTGGTTTGAAAAAGACAACTAAAGGTTGTCTAGTCCAACTTTCCCTGAAATGAGAAGGGACGCCTTCAACTAGACCAGCTTGCTCAGAGCCCTCTCCAACCTGACTTTGAGTATTTCCAGGGATGGGGCAACTGTCACCTCCCTGGGTAACCTGTTCTAGTGCCTCACCACCCTCATTATAAAGGACTTCTTCCTTATATCTAATCTAAATTGACTCTCCTTCACTTTAAAATAATTATCCCTTATCACAACAGATCACACTAAAAAGTTTGTCACCAACTTTCTTATAGGTACACATAGAGCAGACAGACAGCATCTGTACTACAAAGCAGCTGGACCTGGATTTTTTAAAGACCCATGTGTTCTCTACACAGACTTAGGGTACATTTACCATTTTGTGTGAATTTTTCAGTTTGAAATACGTAAAATAGTATGAAAGCTGTACTGCAGTTCTGTATTGGTGAATCCAAAACATATTTGTGTGCTCTGGGTGTGTCAGAGGGACATGTTTTAGAAGCTGAAGGAAAAAAAACCTGTGTTGGGACAATATCAAATGCTTGACCAAGGAGCAGCAGGCCAAACTAGTACAGTCAGAGAGAGGCAGGGCTAGCATGGAGAGAACTATTTCCAAATTACATCCAGCCATTGTTCAGGCAGGACTAATAAAGGTGACCTAAAATAAAGCAACAGGATAGGTCATAATGGCCTAAGCAGTGTAGGTGATTTGGGTCCAGTACAAGTTTGTTTTCTAGCTCCTTTTTATTTATCACTATAGATATGTCCAATGATGTTCTGTAAGACAACAGTTGGAGATCTCAAAGTTTAACACATTTCTCCTTTCTTTGAGCAGTCCTGAGCAATCACCTGAATAATGTTAATGTCTGTCATTTATCAAATGTACAGCTGCTGACATCCAGTTCCCAAATACTAGGTGGTAGGACTGTCATCCATACAAACATACACAATATGCCCTCTGCCCCATCAATATTCAGTTTAGTTTACATGTCAGATATATATAAACACCATAATCTCTAAAGAACCACGTTCTTACAAATGTTAAGAATTCTTATAAGTCCATCTTAGCCAAAATATCAGTTTGTGGAGGTTTGTGCATTACATTTGTTTCAATCTAGGAAGATTTCTTCACATTGGCCTAAACCTCACTGGCTCAGATTTTTCACATTGAATAATGAATTCACATTGAATAATTCTTCACATTGGCCTAAACCATCACTGGCTCAGATTCTTTAATTTAATAATGAGATAGTTCTTTCTCCTGAAAGTAACTACTGATTAGTCTGAAATAGAATAAATTGTTTTATACCTTTAAAGATGTGGTTATTTCGTTGTTTAAAAAGATACTGGGTTCATCTTTTCAACCACTATTACAGATTATGAAGTTGCTTCCCAGACAGTTGATTTGTTAAGTGCTGTACAGTGCCCAATCAAAAATATTGTAATCACTACTACAAACATATAAATCTCAACAGTTTTATAAAAACCACTTGTCACACTGTGTAAGAGTAGGGGAATGCCATTCACTACTGAATCAGCAGGACCAATTTATGCAGCACTTTTAATTCAAAAGTTTTATTAGGCATTTATATGCTACCTGAATGACAAACTACCTAGCTAAGAGGAAAAGATGTTCCTTTATATTGCTGCCCTGCTCCATGCTCATTGTGAAATGCATGCCATACTTCTGCCAAAACAGTATTTATGGTAACAGAATACAGACTAATGAACTACATTCAGTTAAACAGCACACTTCTCTTATATTTTTGCCCCACTTCAAATCATGACACATTTCCAAAGCCAGTTGTATGATAAGGTACTCTTTATTCCTGAGCTATGTGGACAGGTACTTCCAGCAGACAGTTTTTCAAACAAAAGTTGCTGCCAAAGTTTCCACAGTGCACCATATTTATATATATGTTTTTATATGTATATATAAACAGACATACATTATTTCAGCCTAAGAACATGCATCCTCCTCTACAGTCTGTAACTTAAAAAGTCTTAAAAATATGATGTTATATTTTTCTGCTTCTTTAAATTTCAGCATGACTTGGTTATTTCTCTTTCCTCTCTTTTTCCCCCCCTCTTTTTTCTTATTCTGCATTTTTGACTTATGACTAGACACCTGAAAACCCAGATGATCACCCTAAATTCCTTTAAATGTAGGCTCAACATGGAAAAAGTGTTCTTCAATTTTTTCCAAACTTTTTACTGTACTTGAAATAGAGATTAAAGAATGAACAAGACCATTTGTTATTTGGACTTTGTTATTCTATTCAGTCTTCTTAATTGTACAAGAAGAAATATTATCTCCATATAAGTTCACAAATTTCAGTGCTGGTTCTCTACTAAGCAAGACTTGGATCTAATACAAATTCTTTATTCAATTTATATAATCCATGTACTTCTTCAAAGCTGGATTGGTTAACATTATAAACAAATATAAAAGTAATTTAAAATAATTATTGTGGTGCACTTTTCATACAGTTATTATTTAAGAGGAAAATAAATACACATTATAACTGAAGAATTTTGTATACGCTTTCTGGGTCTCCCAACTGAATAAGAAGGGTTACTAGTTGTACACTCTGTGCCCCACCCCCAAAAGTACAATGAATATTCTTCCCATTGTTCACAGTCTAAAATAATCTCTTTCTTTTCAGGTGTCCCAAAAGTTTTTCCATTCCATCAAATATTTGTCTCAAAAAAACCCAAACCAAAACCCCACGAGTTTGTTTACTCATACATTTTTGCCTTTAAATTTCAAAGAAAAGAACAGAAAATCTGGTTGGCAGTCATGTTAGTTTGAGTGAGTTATGGCAAAGTTTAGTTCACCAGTGTTGTGAGAATGTAGTAAACACACTAATATTCCAGATTTGCTGGGTCTTTCTCTCAATTTCGGTGAAAGTTTATTGAACTAAGATTTTGATATCTAAAACATGTCCTCTGCTGGTGGCATTTTATTTTCAGAGAAAATCTGTGCACCACTACTGTGGTATGTGTGCAAGGTGAATGATTTGAGTGTAAGGTCCTTGGGAGTCTTTAGCTTCACAACTTGCCCCCATAGCTTTGGGAAGTTTGGCCTCCACCTTAGATCTTTCACTGCTCAATTGCCTGAATGCCCCTTGACATTTTCGCTGATGGCTTAGTGAAGTGTTTTCTTTGACACAAACAATTCTGAACCAGGTTATAATACCAAAATAAATTCTGTGAAATTTCATCTTTTAGAATGAAAATGTTTTCATTACAGAAGTTACATTGTAATAAAGTGCTTACAGTGTTTTTTAAATATATGACTTGGTAGTATGTAACATTTCAGTAAGAAAATAAACTGCTGCTGCAGCAACAGAGGTATCTATGAGGGTGCTTAAAAGCTTCTCTACAAATCTCAGAGTCTAAGCATAATTAGGAAAATTATCACTAAGGATGTATGGTTGTTGTACAGTCCTATAGGCTTTGGTAATTTTTTGAGATTATTTAAGACTTTTATTGATGATCTGAGAAGCAATATAAAAAACAAAACAGTAATGATGAATCTTTTACTGCTACAAGAACTGGAGAACTACTAAATAATAAAAAAGTGACAAATTGTCTAAAAGAATATCTCATCTGGCAAGTGAGGCAATCAAGTGAATTTTTAAACACATGCTGTAATAAAATACAGACAAATGTAAATTTACAAGTCTAAATATTATATTTCATGTATATTAGAAGACAAAATATTCTGTTCTGTAAAATAATTGTGGGTGTCCTGGGTATCCAGCAGACTATGAATTACTAAGAACAGTGTTCTAGCCAAAGATTTTAATGGGATATCTTTGGAGATAGAAATAGGAATAATATTATATTACTCCTAAATTCCATTCTCATTTCCTTTGTTCAGAAAGGATGGAACAGAAGTGAGCTCTATAACAGTGACTGAAATGGAACAAAACTCCCTTTTGTTTTAACCAAGAAGCTTGTCCTTCAGTGCACCCCCAAAAAAACTTGATCTCAAAAATTTATTTAACCAGCCTTAAAAGCAGCTACATGGGTTTGGTGGATCAAAGCATCTGAAAATAGCAAACAAATTAAAATCTTTTATTAAAAACACATTCAAAGTTAATCAAACAGATCTATGTTATCAATATCACACATTTAAAAACATACAGGTTGTTCTATATCAAAATAATTTGTCAATAATAAGAGATAATTATCAACAGCTGTGGTAAAATTATTTTTACACATATATATGCATATTCTGGATTAAGATTTTGGTATTAAAGCATGAATTAATTCAAGGGTTCAAAAACAGGGTATGCATGAGATTAAAATAAAAAAAAAAAAACAAAATGGCCCCTCCTGTCTCACAAAAATACATGCATTCATGTAACTAAATGTGGTTTAAATGAGAGGCTGTATTCCTTTTTATTTTCTTGTGCTAACAGGAAGCTACAAATGATTTAATCTCTGTTGTTTAACTCAGCAGGCAGCTAAACACCAGACAGCGATTCACTCACTTCCCCTCACTGGGATGAGGGATTGAATCAGAAAGATGGTAAAACTTGTGGGTTGAGATAAAAACATTGCAATCAGACATAAAAGGAAAGGAAAATAATAATGATAAAAGAATGTGCAAAACAAGTAATGCACAATGCAATTTCTCACCACCCACTGACTGATGACCCAAGCAGTGGGCCACCAGCCTTTCGTCAACCCTCTCCAGATTATATTCTGAACATGATTTTGTATGGTATGGGATCTCTCTTGGGTCAGTTGGGGTCAGCTGTCCCAGCTGTGTCCCCTCCCATCTTCTTGTGCACCTGCAGCCTGCTTGCTGGCTGAGTGGTATGAGAAGATGAAAAGTCCTTAACAGAGTAAGCATCGCTCAGCAATAATGAAAATGTTACTGTGTTATCAACATTATTATCACCCTAACCCAAAATACAGAACACTACCAGCTACAAGGAAGAAAAATAACTTTACCCCTGCTGAAACAAGGACAATATCTAATTGTCCTTGTTGAACTTGATGAACTCTGAAATGGAAGGAAGTTTTTGTTCACACTATTAAAACTGATGTGATACAAAAGCCAAGTATCCTATTTACTTATTCTATACATACCTTCAGGATAAGCATTGATTTTATATGAATTTTATTCCATTTCAATAAAAACATCTTGATCCTCTGTTATAATCAACGTGAACTAAGTTTAGCCATAATATTCCCTCTCATTTCATCTCAGTCTACAACTTCCTCACAAAGGGAAGAGGAGGGGCAGGCACTGATCTCTTCTCTGTGGTGATCAGTGACAGGACCCCCAGGGAATGTCCGGAAGTTGTGTTGGGAGAAGTTTAGGCTGGATATTAGAAGAAGGTTCTTCACCCAGAGGATGGTTGGGCACTGGAACAGGTTCCCCCGGGAAGTGATCAAGACCAAGACTGACAGAGTTCAAGAAGCATTTGGACAATACTCTTGGGCACATGGTATGAATTTTGGGGATGGTCCTGTGTGGGGCTAAGAGTTGGACTCGATGATTCTTGCGGGTTCCTTCCAACTTGGCATATTGTGTGGTTCTGTGATTTATGCATACCTCACAAGTGTTACTGGATGAAATCTCAAAGGAGCCTAGCAGTGAATCCAATTTACCTAAATCAAATCAAGTCCAGAAGAATTATTTCTAGAAGTATTACTATCTTGAACTCTTTAAAATGACAGGAAGAAACTGTGCTTTTTTTCCCCTTCTGCTTAGCATTACTTACCTGAATACTTAAAAATGCAGCATTTCTATTCGATGATCTCATTAAAAAACTACTTGTACATCTGTAGGCCAGAGTCTCCTGCAGGGTTTCATTTTCTTTACAAAAATGTGCATTCTAAATCAGAAGTCCACTTAATACTGGGGACTGGTATTTAGATCATTAATGTTATAGCTCATAGTCCCTCACCATAGTGTCCTGTGAGGATTTTTTTTTAATACAAAGTTCTAACTTTGTGTGAAGTACATCAGCTCAAGCATACACTAGGCATTTTTTCCCATCATTAAGTTGCTTCTTGGCCATCACAGGTTTGAACAGACCCAACTAGCACTCTCTACAAAAATGCATAACCCCAGTTTGAGCCTTAGTATAGTCTACAGACTGTTCCCAATGAGCTGCCTGATAATGGATATTCTCCTCTAGGAAGTAGGACACTTGTAGTCCCTGACCATTTTTATTTAATAAAGCAGATACAATTTTTTGGGATGTCTACAGTGCTGAATTTAAAGAGAACCAGGCAATAAGCTACAGCAACAGGTATGGAATTTCTCAGTCTTTGTAACTTATATCTGTTTTCCAACAAGTTCTCCCTAAGGTAAATCTCTTATTAAGAGGCTAATTGTAAGCACTGGGGATGTGAAGCAGTGTGTTCTCATCCTTGATCCCCTTCTTACTTAGCAATATAGATACAACTCCTAAATGTAGTTGTCTGTTAACAAATATCCTTTTCCTAATTTGTTACATATAAAAATATTGCTTTATAACTGGGAGCTAAAATGTCTCAACTCATATTCTTACATGAGTTCTTTTCAGTTATTACTGGTTCCAAGTGATTACAGGACCAAAAGCTTCCCTCTTATCCCTTGGTGCAATCCCTGCCATCACAGTTACGCACACTATAAACTTGATTTTTTTAAAAAACACTTTGGCATTTTCAGCCTTTAAAATACATGTCTTGATAACATATCACTGTAGATTTAAATCATCCCCAGAAAATTAAGTAAGCGAGTTACACATTTCTATGATAACAAATGAGAACAAAATTAACCCCCAGAACAATAGTTTGTACTTTTGTTTCCATCTAGGTAGTAGAAATAACAGAACAAAGTCACATTATACATGATTAATGTTTAGAGACTAAAGTTATTTGCCCCTTTCATCCATCCAGGAAGACAGCATAGCTACAAGCAGAAATAGATAGTTATAATAATGAAAGAGATAAAAATTTCAGGAAAAAAAAATCAACAACAAAATTTCATTCAAAATATTTCTAAACCTATAGTATAAGCATCTTCAGTATCTGTTCTTTAGAGCCATGGATGAGCTTGTACTTTTTTTTTCCACTGTTATTTTCATCTGTTTCATTTTATTCATTTCAAGGTTATCAGTATAACTTCCTCTACTTGACATTACAAATAATTTTTCAGACAATTTGCAAACAATTTTATCCTTTACTTTGTTCTCATGTGAAGTTTTAGATCTTTTTCTCTTGGTAAGGGTCGATATTAATAGATATGACATATAATAGACCATTTTTTTCAGTTGGAATAGTAGACTGAAATAGCATTATTTTTCAGAAGATGAAATTCTGTCTTTTCAGAACAGAACATGTGAAACTCTAGACTCGAGCTTAACATCAAATGGTTTAACAGATGATTGAAGTCTTACAAAATTCCGAAAAAGGACTGATTTAAATAACATGGCATATTGTAATCAGATAAAACTCATTTTAACAAGCATACCCAGGATTTTGTGTGGTTTTTGGCTTCAGAATCATAGACCTCAGTGTACATGTCAAAAATTTCACATGTTTTTCTGTAAGGTGTCTGAGATCCTCAGTAATAATTTGCATGTTGGAGGTTTGATTCAGTTTTCTGACATGGTTTCCTAGTGCCTTTTGAGATGGCTGAGAGTACCTGCAGTACTATGTGGGGGTACAGGTGGGATAGAGAATTTGCAGAAGATTTTTCAAGCAGCAACTGAGGCCAAAGGACACTGAGCAGCTGGAACGGCTCCAGGCATCTGTGTACATGCAACTGAACCATAATCCTAGTTAGAGCAGGTCGTTATTCAGCTAAGCAAAGGTCAGTGTCTAAACTGAGGTGTATAGAAAACAAATAATTACAAAAGAAAATATTCCGAGTGAGTTCTTAATTCTATTTTTTAGCCAGACAGTACAATTATTGTTTGTTTGGTATAACAAGGTGGCTTGCAGCATAACTAGGCCAACTGGACAAGAGAACAACAGGATGCCAGCCATTATCAAGATGCTATAAAATGGAAAAAATCACTGTTTTTTTGAGGAAAAATGCCAATTACAACTTCAGAATTAAATTTTCTGATAAAGTTTTCAAACCAAACATTTTCATTATTAACAACTAGAACTTAGTATACCACATGGACAATTATTCACAAGTACAGCCAATTTTAATAAATCATGACTATCATTACACAGGACAGCTTGTCAAATAAGATAAGAAACCAAAGCATATCAAGAAAGCTGTGGAATGGAAGAGAATTTACCAACCTGCAAGAATTCATATATATGAACTAGAGTACATGATCATTAGGTCATTATCATGCACTGGTTTCTACTACTAATAATAGCAATCTGTTAATAGTCTGGCTGTTATTTAGAAATAAATATCGTGACATAAGCAAAGCAGCAAATGTCCGTTTTGGTCTTTTAAGAATAAAGTTTATTCAATGCTTCAACAGACATGTTGAAAATAAGGTAGGATTGAGTTCAACAGCAAATTATCTATACTACATCAGTTGATCATCTGTGTATTTCCAGTCCATGGCAATTCTGAACTTTTATCTACAAAAGTAGAAGCTCCCTCACTTTTATGACACAGATTATTACTGAAGAGTTAATGATCTGTAAACCCTAGTTTTCCCTTATTATCAGTGAAAATAGAATTCTAAAGTTACAGTTAGAGTGAATTAAGCATCATGGTAGATAATAAAAATCACAGACAGACTACTTTAGGTTCTGGTTTCTTCTTATGCTTCACAGATATATAGGTGAAAAGGGCATAATATTAAGCCATTTAGAAGAAACTTCTGGAATGCTTTTCACTTTATAAGAATAACATGTTACTTGACATTTCTTCTGGAAGACCATTCAGAAGACATTATAGAAAAAGCTGCATTACAATAATCAGTGCACCATGAGTAAAATTGTGACCAGATTGTTAGAGGTACATTACATTTCCTGTTGCTACCCTATTGTGAGTGGATAAATTGGTGATTTATCCAGAGAACTGATTTCAGTGAATGGAATTCAGTGGGCAGTCAGTGGAAGTGGCACACCAGCCATGCTGATTGACACTCTGCTTTCTCTTATCCACCAGAAGCATGATAAAACTACTTTTCTCTTTCACTTGGTAACATTTCCAGCCCTCACCTGAGTAGACTCTGGAGTGAGTGAGGAAAAGCAATAGCTGCTTTGTAAAATTCATGAAGGCTAATCTGACAGCAAGGCCAATATTACATTTAAGATGTTTGAATGTTAACAACCACGTCTCTGTTTTTGCCATATCATTTAAACAAAAAATTAGGAAACAAAAGGAAGAGCTTTGGGGTAGATAGGATTGATATAAATGATTTATATAGATATATATTTAATATATTATATACTATATATATATATTTGTGGTACCTACTGATATCTTCTGGTCAACAGAAAGAAAACAGAAATCTTTAAGGCCCCTCTTCTGACTTGTTTTAGATTTATCTATAGGACACGGTGGACTGCGACCTAAACCCACCAATTTCACTCTATTGGTGAGAAAGACCAGTTCAGATGAGTAGACATATGGCTACATCAATCCTAAAATTTAGCACTGTTGAGAAGGGGTGCACAGCAATTAAGTCATCTCATAAAGAGTGTGGTTTTGCCGTACAATTATGCTGAAAGCTAGACACAGAAATTGGCTTTGGTCATTTGACCTGGGAAGTCAGACATCCAAACCTACTTCTAAGATGCAATTCCTTTGCTCCTGGCTTTTAAAACTCCATGAAAACCCTGCGAGCAGACCACACTTTCAGTGAGACTTTCCTCATTATTACCTTAGAGAAAAAGCTTCTCAAACTTCTGTTTAATCTGTACTATTATTTGCTTGTATGCAAAATGAACAAATAAATTCAGAGCAATGGAATAATTCAGTTTCCCTCAGATAAGGAACTGACTGAATTTTTGTCAGCTTGAGCACTTTGCACCTTAATTTAGATTACTGAATAATTTTTAAAAATCCATTTTAATTATTCTATACAGCTTGAGAAATAAATTATTTTCTATCTATTTTGACATCATAATTGAGCCACATCAGTATTTCATAAATTGAATAAAATCCTGTGGTAGATAAAAAGTATGTTCATTCAGCTGAGGTACTGTGTTTAACACACAGTAGTGTGTTAAAGAAACATGGAAGCTGCTTAGAGCTTGGAAAATGTAAATATAATGAAAATATATCTTGAAAGAGAGTACATATACAATTGGGAAGCAGTTACAGAATTAATTTTTGCCACTTTCAAAAGTAGAAGTTCTTTCTACAGTCTTATGACATTTTCAGAGATACCACATATCCAGTTTTTTGTGAAGAAATAGGAAATTGAGGACCAAGAGAAGGAATGTGTTTAAATGAAATGGAAACTGATTGTCCAGTAACAACAACAACAAAATCTCTCATTTGAACATCTGATTAGTCAGAATTTGGAAAATTACTGTTTAAAAAAAAATAATATGAAGGATGCAGACACAACGCGTGTCTCCTAAGACACTATGCGGAAGGAGTCCACAGTCCTGCCTCGGATATAAGAGGGTGTCACAAGCCAGTCATGTCCACTTTGTGTGTCTCCAATAATTTTTTTCTGAAAAGGACTAAAAAGGTATTGCAACATGAAATAAGAGCCGACAATAAGTAAATGAATCTGTTCCTATTTACATATCATGCAAATATAATATTGTACTAATTTTCAGGGTCTATGAAGCTGAGTTATTCTGACAGGCATTCTTCATGATGTAATTCAGCTATGAAGTTACCGAGTGGTTATAAAGCCTGTTCTCTGACAACTGATGATGACATTGAGAAATAATTCACCCATGGTTTATCAGTACAATCAGTGAGAGATGATAGGAGCCATTATCACTGGTGCCTAGCACATAACATGGAATAATCAACAAATTAGTGACATACAGGACACAATCAATTTTCAATAATAAATCCTTTCGTTCCTCAAGGAGACAATATATTGCTTTTAGTACCAGGTAATACATACTGGAAATAACTTACAGCCGCAAATGGCATATTAAAAGTAGACTCGATATGCGTACATGTCTCTGACCTCCACAGCAGAAGAGTGGAAGTGAGGAGCTCAGACAGCCAGCTGGGCCAGGAGCCGTGTTTGTGGTGTACTCATCATTTCAGCAATCTCGCACAAATGACAGTCTAAGCTCCGAGACACTTCTACCAAATCTTTAGCTGTCTCCAGTAAAACTGAGGCATATACAGGTAATATAAGTGGTTACCAAAAGAGATTTAGAGATTTATGTGCTCAGAGAACTGAGAGACTTATGACAGAATTTTATAGGTTTCTAAATAAATGGCAAAAATCTTTCACCAACAAAAAAAAAAAATCAAACTTAGTACAACATTATAAAATCAGTACACTCCTAGAAACATTTGAAAGCAAGTTAAATACAAAAAGAAAACAGAAGGAATCCTTTACTTTTGCATTAGCCATTGCTCTATAGATAATAAAAGTGAAAAATGGTCCCTCATACTTAAAAAAATTGAAGCATTAAAAATACATTTCCCTTTTCAGCAGCTGAACATGTACTTTTCCCTTAGATCAGAGCATTTTAAATTGATCTAGAATATGATATGGTAGTAGACACCTATAACATGTAATACAGAACTCAATTACCATGAAACAAAATCCTTTGGTATTCATTCATCGCATAATGGACCATAACAATGTTGTCTATAGGATGGTTTTTGTGGGGTGGGATTGTCTATGCAAAACTATTGCCATATGCTATCTCCCCTGCTCCCCTCCCTGCCACCAATGCAAAAGAAATTGTGGAGGAACTCAAAATAACTAAAATAACTAATGTAACTAATAACCAGGAATCTCCTTTTATCAATTTTTAATTATCAATTACAATTATCAAGTATCAATTACAAAAGGATACACCCGGTCATTATCTGTGACTTTGGCCCAATCCTGTAATAAGGGTTTGCTGCAAAACACACTACAGCAAAAACATACATCCAGAATCTTCTGCATTATTTACCAAGTTTTTCTTAAGGTCCAATGTATCGTCTTTACATTTTCAGAATATATTCTTCAGACAGAATCCCAGTATAAACTCTAGTACACCGTTTAGTACACCCACTTAAGCCTTACACCGAAAGTTTTCCAGTTGCTGAGATTTTGTGCTGGCACTCTTCATAAGGCAAATGAATTCTCAATGAGGGTAAAACAAGGCCTTCCTGCCACACAATTTGCCCCTTGTCCCCATTCTTGAGCTGTCATTTATTTTCATGATTTCTGTATAACTATACTTCTCTGGTTATATTTTGTGGCAAGGCTGCTTTGCATAAATTGAGACTTATCATCTATGAGGGGCTGTATTTTTAAATCCTCTTTGCCTCCAAAATATTCTTTAAATAGTTCCCATTGCCTAGTCTTGTCAAAATGCATCATGCCTGTTTTTCAAACTCTTGAAGGGAATTAAGGTATCCTTGAAGTCTGAAAGTGGTGGAGGAGGGGACATATATTATTTGAGAACAGTATTCTTGGTGCATACCGAAGTGGACCATTTACAATCAGTCTTCTCAGAAAGACGTGATAGAACAATTCTTTAGATCCTATTGGGTCTTTGTACATGTGATAAGATTATAACTTTTCTCAGAAAAGCTATCTGCAAGTTCAAGTAGCTGCATATGCTATTTCTCTGCAGCATTACTTATTCAGATGCAATCAAATACCATGGAGAATATTATAAAATAGAAGAAGCCTTTTTTGAAATTCCTGAGAAAGCCCGGCTCATCCATTTTGCAGCTGTAATATGTGTGCAATAGTCTAATTATAGTAACCCTAATCTATGCAGACTATGTTATTAAATGTGACATATATTTTAATTGTTGACAGATGGCATTGAATCATGTATAAATATTTATAAGGTCACATGTCTTCCTGTAGCTAGCACACACAAAAAATTCCAGGTACATTAGTCTGTCTTTTCTGAATCCTTTTAAACGCACATGCAA
Source organism: Dendrocincla fuliginosa (assembly GCA_035047845.1). Taxonomy (NCBI): domain Eukaryota; kingdom Metazoa; phylum Chordata; class Aves; order Passeriformes; family Dendrocolaptidae; genus Dendrocincla; species Dendrocincla fuliginosa. The sequence continues at coordinate 75,380,892 of JAWWMO010000001.1, read as the reverse complement.
ACTCAGAATTTCCACTATAATAACTATTTTATTGTTCAGGTTATCTGAAGACATAAAGAGACCATTTTCATTTTAAAGTGAAATGAATATTGCATGGATTACAGACTGTTTTTATTACTTCGGAAATCAGAGTACTTTTTCATCAGTACAATGTATTATGTTAGTCCATGTGCTCACAGTTATTAAATATTGCCTTTGTGCTGTTTATTCATAATCACTCATCTTCACTCTTCCCTTCCATAGGAGAGATCAACAGAAACCTTAAAATCTTCAAGAACAGGTCAGAAAAATAGCAATACCATTCACTGATACTTGAATCTAATGAAGATATTCCTCTTAGAAATCCTCGTTTAAATCACATATAGTGACAAAGTTGGTTTCAACAAAACACCCAAAACAACTAAAAAATAGGAAATATTCACAAAAGTGCCATATAGGAACTATATTAACTGAGCTTTTCAAAGATGTCCTAAACAAATGAATAAATGAAGAGTGAGGGATTACACAAGTCACAAAAACTACTTATGTGTCTTTTCAGCTGTTAGGGTGGGAGTCACTTCATGTGGCTTTAGAAATCTAAGTTTAGGCATCTGTGTGTGCAGAAAGACAGGCCAGACCATCTCAGCTTCAAGTTATCTGAAAGATGTTTATTGAAGTCAAAAGTCAGACTCTTTTATGCTGTTTTAAAAAAAAAAAAAAAAAAAAAAAAAAAAAGAAGAAAGAAACAAACAAAACAAAAAAACCACCCCAAACAACCAACTGTGTAGGTTTACCCTTCT
>JAWWMO010000001.1:75369513-75380013 GCA_035047845.1 Dendrocincla fuliginosa | reverse complement strand
CCACCCCAAACAACCAACTTTGGAGGTTTACCCCTCCTTTTTTTTTTTTTTTTTTTTTCAGTGTAGGACTCGTCTATTCAACTTAAACACCTGCAGGCTACTTAAGTGGTAATAGCCACCTTTTAGTCAGTAGACCTGATATAGTCAATGGAAAGAAAAAAAAAATCTTCAAAAGTCTGATCTCATTCTAAACTAAACTGTGTAAGAATGCATGCATATATGCATGACTGATTTTGGAAGTGTGTTATCTAGCACTACATAGTCCAAAGAGGGTTGATCTTTTTTCCCCCCTGAGTTCTTGCACTAAAAGATCATTCTGGCCAAAACTACCTGCAGAAAATGAAGGAAGGAGGTGACCATTTAAAAGACCCAAGTGAAAATGAGAAACCTCAGCATTTAACCTCAAAAACTGTAACTGTGATGCAAAGAAGTCCTTTCAAGAGGGTGTGTTAATTTCTTTGAAAGTCTGCTGAAGGGATTGATAAAAAAGGAAGAAAGGAAAGAAAATAAATGTGAAGCATTTGATGTCAGTCTTCCTAATGTCTGAAAGTTAGAGAACAAATATTTCAAAAGTTCTGAGTAAATTATAAGCTATTTGTTATATTAATTTTCCTTGCAATTAATACATTTTTATGGCCAGTTTTATGCATTTCCTTAGTACAGTAACAGTTAGCTTTAATTCTTTTCCTTCTGTCAGAAATATTTCACACAAAGCATGCAAACAACATCAGAAATAGGTGAGTCAGCATTCTAAACCTTCTATGAAATATAAAAAAAATCTTGAATTCCTTTGACACAAGCCATATTTATTGTATTAGATTTTTTCTCATATAAAGCATTTAATTGGGGAAATACTGCAAACTCTGATTCAATGCAGTTACGGATTTTTCATTTTATTAGAGGTAAGAATTTTTATCATTAAAAACTTTAATACAAAATTTAAAAAAAAAGCCAACATTGTTAAAGCCAAGAATAAATATCATATACTTCTTGTAAGGCACTTGGGGTGTTTTTTCAATTTATCATTATCCAATTACATATGTGTACATATGCTCTGGAGATAATATATGACAGATGGATTCTGAATTTTGTTTCAAATGCTAGGAGAATTTATATATTGCACTTAACCTGACAAGGATTTCATTATTGTAATGTGTTCATTTCTGCATGGATTTGTAATGTAAATTTATGTAGAAATGGAAATCATTAAGAGATCAAGTATTAGTGTCAAAAATACTGAATGATTTTGGTAAAATATGAGTCAAAATATATAGAAATGTTAAGCCTAAGGTTTATTTTCTAGAGTTTAGTGTTCCCATTTCTCTTTATAACTTTTAAAAATTGAATATGTAATAAATTACAATCCTAGAGGTTATTCAAGTCAGAGCTTTAATATACAATCAATTGGATACACGTAGCATAAATGTTAGTAAAATACTGTTGTGTTTATAAACCAATACTAACAGAGCTTCAATCTATGACATCTAACAAAATTTGATTTTTTGTTTTACTGTAATGTTCTTTTACATCCAGGGCTGGGCAATATTGCTCTATGAATTACAAAGAAAAGAAAAAAAAACAGTTCCAATGTGAATTGGTTGTCCTTCAGCTTGGGAGAAAAAATACCCCCCTAATCATTGAATGATAGAATGGTTTGAGAACGGACCTAGTTCCAATCTCACTGCCATGGGGCAGGGGCACCTTCCACTGGAGCATGTTTCTCAGGACGCCATCAAACCTTGAATGCTTTCAAGGATGGGGAATCCACTCCAAGAGGTACATGTCTCCAAGTGGCAAAGATTATTGGTACAAGCACAGCTTTATGGAAGAAGATATGGCTCAGCAATCAAGAATTTCTGACTCTCACCATTTCTTAAAATTCTGTCAACAGAAAAACAGATAACACTGACTTTTTCATACAATTATGAAGGTTTCATGAAAAAATTAGTGACTTGAACAGAAACTTGTAGCCTGCCCACTGCGAGTAATACCCATATTTCCTTCTGTTATCCTAACTTTCATACTATAGTCTAATTTCATTAAGAAAAAAAGAAGGCATATTCTCAAGCTGTTCTTACAAAACGCATATCAGTGAAGAATGAATTCTTCATTTTTTATGGGCCCCAAGTGCTAAAGAGAAATCAGAGATTTTTAACCTTAGTTAAAAGTCTGAAAGTTATAGTCACTGAAAAATACAATTCTTCCTCCTCAAAGATCCTGTAGCTTTGATGTAGAGGCACTCTCTTTGAAATTCCTCAACTCATACTTTAATCATCAAACTATTATTTGAGGGGGTAAAAGGAAAACAGCAGTGGCTTCTCTTCTTAGATCACTGTTAAAAGAGTATATTGTTCAGAATAAGTGATTAAATTATCATCTCCACCAATGTGAAGGAGCACACAGACACAATAGCTTGAGGGGAACCAAAAGAACCCAGATACAGATGGGCCCCTGTCGCAGCCATCCCAAAAAACCCTCAATTCATGGGGTATTGTGTGTCTTCTGGACTCAGTGGGGAAGGAACTCCATGGATCACTTCACATACTGAAGGAGTTACTCCCTAGGAAATGGGAGACTTTCTAGGATGCAGGGAGAGTGCATTTTGAGATTGTACAAAGCTTAGGAGCAGAACCAAAGATGGGGAAAGGGAGACATCAAGGGGTTCTGAGAAGAAACAAGCATGGAAAAATAAAGGGATAAAGGGATGAAAAGGACCAGTCATTTTTCAACAGGGTCTCATCTGTACACCTGTGCTCTGCATATGATTTGCATGGCTTGCCCTATCTCCTCATTGGACTCCATCTCTCACTGCTGTTTAGGGTGAGAGACAAAAGTGCATAATGGTCTGAGTGTCAGGTGCTGATGTGGGGACAATTGGACACAGAGGTCCTTCTCTCCATGATGATAGCAACTGGAGGGACTGGAGTGAACTGATATTCTGGGGGTTCATATGTCACATGTTATTCTGCGATTGCTACCCTGGACTAGCTCAAGAGTCAGGTAAGAGGTCTGGGAGTCAGGTAGTGAAGCAGACATAAGTCTGGGCTGGGTGACAGAGAGATCAGAGGGTCTCTGATTTGGCTAGTGGAGGGACCAGTAAGCCATTTGCATGTTGATCTCAATGTGTCAGGCCACTGGAGACCAGAGGATCTGAGACTGCTGGGTAGATGATGAGTATCTAAGGGTAGTTAGTTGCTGAAGTGTGTGCTGAAGTTGGTAGTTTGTGTGTCTGGAAACATGTGTGGGCAAAGGGTATCCCAGAAGTAGGAGTTGGGCTGTCAGCTATCCCAGGGTGTGGGATAGCGTGCTCAAGTGCCAGGACCTGGGGAGATCAAAGTTCAGTTAGTGGACAAGACAGGTGTACAAAGGCTAGTTATTGAAGGGACATTGTGTATATATCTATTATACATGTATATATATATTTATACACAGATTATGAACTTTCCATTAACAGATTTTCATCCTGACCAGTCAAAGAAGTGAACAGAATCAGGCAATTAGTACAGTTTGTGTCTACATGAGCACTGTGTTTTCTCTCAGTGTTGATTTGCAAACAGAGTGAATAGGGGAAACAATTTTTTTATTTAGATTCTCACCTTCTGGTTTGCTTTCTTTTTTTTTTCCTGTCACTGTGAGGGAAGGTCTACCCTTTAGGGAAAAAGAATCCTGAAGAATGGCTGTGATCACAGCAGATACGCTCACCTGGTCAGTAGGCTGTGCAAGTTCTACATTCTGTTAGAGCCCTGTGTGTATTGGTGGATATAAGATGGCAGTACAAAGTCAACATAAGAAAAAAAAGGCTATTCCTTGTGAGACACACTACTTTTTTCCATGAATTGACCTTAATTTCACAGAGCAATTACTTTCAATACTTGATGTTGAGACTCAAATTCAAAGTATTTTCCCTTTTTTTTTTCCTAGTAAGTAAGAGCTCCAGGCCTGAAACTCAAGACTCAAGAGTTAACAAACTGTTAACAAATTTTTCATATATGAATGGCTGTTTGTTATGTAGCCATACATATGCTTCAATATACCTCTATTATTTTAAAACAGTTTTAATATAAACCATCACTCTTGTTGTACTATAGCATAAATGAATGTTAGAGTTCTAAGAGCTTCTTTTCCTTCTTTTAAAACATACTCTCACCATTGTTTTCCTATTTCACAAGCAAAATCTAGACTATGCACTATTTGGTACATGTCACTATATCAACAAAAGTTAGGGTTACTATCTGGCCAAGTAAGACACAGAATCAATAATTTATTTGGTAAATCATTTTGAGAAGACCCATTACCTTACTAATTAAAATTTAAATGTCAGCAGAGTAGACTACATATACTATACAGGTCTCAAGGACACATTCGTGTTTCAGCCTACGTTTCAGCCTTACTTATGTGATGTTAACCTTTATATAGTTCTTTTTAACCTGAAACAATCATAGATTGAATAGTTTGTTAATGAAAACTTCCTGGGTTTTGTCCCTGAATTTCAAAAACAGTCACAATTTGGAAAGAATTAATATTAGTTTTGCCATATTTTACTGCACTTAAAAAAAAAAAAAAAAGCCTTTACTCTCCAATCTATACTCACAAAAGATGATGAGGATACACAGGGTAAAATACACAGAAAAATTATTCAAATACTCATCTCCAACAGAGTAATCAGAAATGTGGCATAGAATGCAGCTTGCAGTAGCTCACCATATTTTGAGATATAATTTATTCTCATGTAACAAAACCCATCTGCTTTCACACTCTTGCTACTTCTATTATTTGAGTCACTGTCTCTTTTACCAGATCATTTTTCTCTGATTCACAGCTTGCAAGTAGCATTAAGTCAGGACTGTTGAAATGAAGGCCAGCTATTACAGCAGATATATTTTCTATCAAGAGAACTCAGAGAAATAAATGATCTAAGAGAAAAAAATTTCACCTATATACTTTAGACACTGGGGCTTCATTTTATGATTTCAATTATTTTGTTTAGTTATTACAGCTTTAAGTGTTTTGTGGTAATCAGCAGAAACTAATTAGACATAAAACTATGACATTCATTTTCAAACACTTAATTACATTGTAAATGCTGATATTAACATATTACATAGGAGTTTGTTTCATTTCTTCATTAAATGATTGCTAGAGTGCTCTAAAACAGTAACAAATGCCCACTAATACCTTCAGAGTCTGTAGTAGATGTGAACAGCTGAAGGAAAGACACAAATTATGCACATTTACTATCAAGCACAAAAGATAAGGAATCACTATTTACATCCAAAAAATTGCAGTTATGTCAGAACTGATTTTTGTCAGTAAAAACAACAAAATGTTCCTGGACATGGATGAATTAATAGAAATGAGTCTAGCAGATTAGCTCAGAATTGTTAATCATCATCATTTAAACCAAAACTGAAGAAAACATTATGCAAACAATAATAAAAAAAAAAAAACCTAAGCAGCAGCAAAATACATCATTGGAATAGTTCTTTTAATGGAGATTGTACTTCTTCAAGGGCAAATGCAGTCAAATATCTGAAAGAGCATATATTTTAATTTTATTATGTTATTTCTAGGCAATTATTTAGCTTTAAAGTACTACCAATTTGCTTTGGTAATATCTCTACAGAAAATTACCATCATACAACTTAGATTTTATTTCTTTCGACATGAAGATTAAAAAAATGAAGCCAAATATATCAGTGTGACACGCTACTGGAAAAAAACATACAGAGAACCTTGCCTTAATCCTTGCATACACTCCTTTGAGATACTGTTTATTCCAGGAGTCTGATGTAACAGCAGAAGAAGCCCTTGACAAACAAAACAGAATAAAAAACAGCTGGCTGCATTCCTGTCAGGCACTTTCATAGTTTATAAACCCCCCAAACATGCTAACGTCAAGGAACTCTCAGATTTCACCAAAAATCTTTAATTCTTAGCTGAACAACATATTATAATCTGACACAAGCTTTCCTGAAAGTCTTTCTGAAAAACAATCGGCATGCTGAAAGATTCAACAGCAAAATAAAACAAAATGAAAACCAAAACCAACCAATCAACCAAACAAAAGTTCAGGACTAATGTTACTCTTCCAAGAAATCATGGGAAAATATCAGACTGCAGCTTAATTCAGAGCTTAATATTTTCTCTGCTTTGAATGCAGGGCATGAGAATTAATAATTACATTTTTGTATGAGACAAAAGTAGAAAGTATAGACAATGACATGTACAGAATGGTATATGAAAGTTAGTATTTGAACACTAATATTTAGCAATTACACTATTTGCTATTCTAAATATAAAGGAAAACTCACCACATATTGACAAAGCTGAATTTTAGCTGTATCAATGATATAATAAGTAGTCTACACTCATTTTAATGCTGGCACAGATAATAAACAGAACTCTTCAGAAGACAGCCATGGAAACTATGAAACAGATTTTGCTAAATCTCAATAAAACTTGAATAATTTCTACAGTATAACAAAAAATATTTGGAAGACTGGGAAATATGTGTTGTCTTGATGTTTAATTCACTTCTGAGTTTAGGAATTTTGTCTTGAGTCAGGGTCTTGCAAGGATTTACTTATGCAATTTAATTGTTTTCTGAAGACTCCACACAAAGATGTCCACATCATTTAATAAATAAGTTGTGGCCATTGCTCAGTTCTCAGCAATAATCATCTCTACTTTCCCCAGAATGCTGCTTTGGGGACATTATCCTCCAGACTGTATCTTCTAGCAGAGGGCATGACTTTCAAAGAGGATATTTGTATTTAAATCGTAGTAGATCTAATGTGAGTGATTAAGTTATGTCTGTGCAATTTCCTAGTGTGGATACAGCCATCCAATCTAGCAGGTTGATATTTCATTATCAACATGAATCTCATATTATAAACCCAATAGTGACAAATAGATGACTGAGATGGTCAGTAATTATCACACAGCTCTTGAAATCCAGGATTAGACTGCTCAGTTCCCAACCTCAAATTCATAAAAAGGGGACATGGTAAATTTGAATAGCAACTCTACTGTAAATTTTGACACTCTTTATTGCAATACTTAGCCTCATTGAGGCTCTATTCCTAAAAAAATATTAAAAGCAAAAGGCTTAATACAAAGCTTTTTTAAATCAATTGTAAGACTTCATCTGGTTACAGAGCCTTGTGAATCAAACTCCAAAAGTGTGAAATAGGAATAGTCCAACAGAGTGAAAGTTTTAAGAGCATAATTGTTTTAAATCTATCCTCTGTAAGAGCAAATGAATGATTTACTATGCAGAACCCAGACTAGAAGTGATTGTCAGAAATGAAAATCAATAGGACAAGAGGAATCACAGAGAGAAACACCTTATACTAGAAATGTGCAACAATCTCCTTGGAGAAAATTTGAAAATTCAGTTATGTGAAAATTTTTACATAAAACATGAGAAAATACCGGAGAAAGATAGTATTTCTTTTTCACTTTCACATAAGTTTTTCACTTTTAAATTATTTGTTTGAGCTCCGGGTAAGCGACAGCACAACCTCAGCTAGGAATTCATGATTTATACTGTGCTCACTAATCAGCCATTATTCCTTATAGGCATGAAGCCAAAGAAATCATCAGAGTAGAATGTACTTACTTATTATTTTTTATCAGTGAAGCTAATGCCAGGACCTTTAAACCATCTGTTTCACTTAAGGAAAAGGTATGGACAACTGGTGATGTTACTACTGAAAAGAAACATTTAGAGGGGAAACATATGTTCCAATGGCAATTTTCTTCCTGAGTGCCGAGGGAAAGAGGCGAACAGCATATGAGAGCAAGCTCTAGAGTTGCTGTTCCAGAGTTCTGCATATCTGAATTGCCTTCCAAGACATCAAGGTATTTTCTACATGCCTGCTGGTGTTCAAGGGAGCACAGGGTACAGAAAAAAAACCCAACACTGTAAGCAACCAAATCATCTCTTGCTGTACGCACAGTTCAAAGTGAGCAAACAATGATTCATATGTTGATGACTGAAATAACTATCTGATCACTCACACAAACACATTCGGGATAAACACCCTGGAAACTGAGCTCACAAATAACATGCTTTAGTGCAAATACAAATTTTTAACTTAACCTCTGTTCCTACTACTTTATTTTCTGGCCTATCCACACTTTAGGAACCTCCAGTCAACAGGATTGTTCCAAGGCATTCATAAAGGCACAGCTTATTTGTCAAGACAGACAGAATTGTTTTCTTGCCCCATTCTGAACCAACCCATTCTGAAGCACTACAGTTATGTGGGCAATTTGTGTGTTATAGCTTGCCCTGCCAGCATCTCAGCTGTAAGTCTTTGTTTTCCTGCTGTATGTGACTAAAAAGATTGACCACTTCTTCATCTGATCGTGAGCTGAGACATGTCTTTTCACAGGACACATGAAAAGGCAGAGACAGAATCTGACATGGAAAGGAAAATGAAAAATTATCTGAAATAGAGATATGTCTGTGATCATTAAATGAGGACAAAGAACCAAGCCTCCTGTGACCTTCATACTGCTTGAAGCAAGCTCTAAGACATAACAATTCTTTCATGGGAGTTTTTAACTTCGGCATCCAGAAAATGAGGAAGCTGTGCCAGCCCATCAGATATGTAGGTTTTACACATGAAAAAGCAAATATGTGTAAAAACTTTCCTGGTTGTGTCATGTGACTATGCGGTGGTAGCTGGTGGTGCAAAGACTGCTGAGGCAGTGCTGAAGGACCACAGAGACCCAAAGAGCCAAATGTAGGTGAATATCAGAACTACCTAAACAAAATGCTTCCTAGAGTGAAGTGATCTTGAACTATGTATTGGAAAAAGGTTGGTTTTTACATATGTAAAATATTAGTTCATGAAAATTGTGTTTACACATATATTTATTGTGTTTAACAGTCCTCACAGACAACATTGATTATAAATCACTACAATGCATAGATGTCTGAGTACAAGATCAGTCATTGAGAGGCCATCCATGTGAAATGAATAGGGTTTGGTATCCATTAGGCAGGACATTCCTAGTTGTGGATTTTTAATAAGAATTCTCAGTTTCTACAGATCATGAATAGTTTGTATAAAGAACATAGCTGTTACCTTTTATTTAGCAAACTGGCCCAAAATAACTGCACATCCTGTTAGGATGTACATATGACATCAGAATTGCCTTCTCATTTATTGTACTCAACAGGCATCATATGAAATGCCTAGGGAAAAACATACTTTAGAAAGGATTTCTGAAGGCAAATGCAATCAGAATTCTAGGTGAAACAAGTCTTGTGAAAACTGCTAAGGAATCTGGTCCTTGCAAAATTAAATCTCTAAGTGCAATGAAAATGAATTGGAAGTGTATACTCATGCCAGAAATATAAAGCTAGGAACACATATTTGTAGAAGTGACAGGAGCAAGGCTGAAATAGGCAACATGTCTATAACAAAAGGGACAGCAATGTATCTTCTAGGAGTTCTAACGCAATTATAATGAATGCTGGCAGAGTACAACAGCATCACATTTTCCCTAAATGACATCTCCTATTGCTACTGTAAAAGATACTACTGTAAGAGACAGAGTACTGAACTCAATGGACCATTAATCTAAATGGGAAGGACTCTCTGGTGTTCTTAATCACTTGACACTGAAGGAGTTAACAGAATATCCTTTACATAAGGTTAATTAATATTGTATTAGTTTGGTGAAGGGAAAAAAAATAGAAGAAACTTTAAAAGGGAAAGTAACTGTAATCTAGGGCTAGAATAAAGAAGACTATATATTTCAATATATTGTAATATTTTCAAGTCGTCAGTGCAGCCAGCCTATTTCTGACTAACATCACATTCTGGTTTTTAGCCTGGGGATACAAAGAGGCTTGCTATACTGTGTTTTTCCAAATACATATAGCATCTGATGATATAGATATCATTGTGTATAAGCACCTTACCAAGCTTCAGACATATGAATTATAAGCTCATGAGGACACAAATACAAGGCAAAAATTTGCATAGTGGTTCAGTAGGAATATTTGTATTTCAAACAGTCTTTGAGCATTTGGATTAAGAACCAAAACTGAGTGGGAGGGGTGAAGACAGATTACAGAACCACAGAATATGCCGAGTTGGAAGGGACCCACAAGGATCATTGAGTCCAACCCAGGACCATTCCCCATTAAACCAGACACAGAAATCTTTCACAAATATGCCTTGACATGCATAACCATGACATTTGTGACTTTACAATGGAGACATTATACGTTGAGAAAGCTGAAGTAAAAGACCATATTTTGAGAATTACTTTATTTGAATACTTAATGTTTTTCTTTGTATTAGTTTATTCACCAGCAGCTTTTAAAGTGAAGTTTTAAAAAGACAATAAATCTTATTCTGGAAGGAAAGCAGGAAGGAAGGAGAGAATGAGAGAGAGAAAGAAAGAGAGAGAGAGAAAGAAAGAGAAAGAAAGAGAGAAAGAGAGAAAAAGAAAGAAAGAGAGAAAGAGAAAGAAAGA
>JAWWMO010000001.1:75350961-75364597 GCA_035047845.1 Dendrocincla fuliginosa | reverse complement strand
CAAATTTAATTTTTCTGATATGTGGATTCTGTTCAGGGATCTGCCAAGCAACCATACCTCAAGATTTTATTTTCTTATATTACAGCTCATTTTAAACTTCAAATAATCCCTATGATTAAAAGGCTGAGTCTGATTATATTTGTTCCTTGGGGTTCTTCAAGGCTGTAAAGTATAGCCCAATAAAAAGGCTCATATAATCATGTTGTTCACCATTTAGAAGACCAGTAAGCCTAATTCTTAAGAATCTAAAATTATCCATTATCCAGTTCCATAATTTTGCCTGTATGAATGTAGATTTTTCTTTTTAGTAAAATATTATTATTTTACTACCAGTATCTTCAAAGGCGTGGGAGAGCAGATCTGGTCAGTTAATTTAGTTTAAACAGAAAACTGGCTTGTGCAACAGATAGCACTCCTGTGAATTTTAATTGATTTAGTCTGCTGTACTACCAGAAGACTAACACCATTATACAGATACTTTGAAGAGCAATCAATCAGCCAGTGCTCCAAGTGAGCAGGAGCTCAGCTTTGGAACCTTTCACCTGCAGGATCACAGCTTCTGCACTTCTGAATGAAAGTATTCTTACTGTGTTTCTTGAACAAAACAATAAAAATAAAATATAGAATACAAAATGGAAACCAAAATCCATTCCAGCTGGAGGAAAGGGAGGAGAAAAAGCCAGTAGATTATACAGTGAGGTTCTTTTACCTATTTTTGCTCTGAATAATGTAATCAATCTCTGCATTACCATATTCACTTTACATTTTCTCATTTGACTGATTTTCAAATGGAATCACTGTCACATAAGGGCCCTAGATAGAATTACTATGTCTTTTCTGCTAGCTACTGCATTACATTTATAACACAGTATCTGGTGTTCATTTTCTTTTTCCTTTTTACATCCTCATTATAACTTGTCCCTGACCAATGTCATCCCTATTCCTAATTCCTAATTACCCTTATTCCTAATTTGCACACATTTGAGGATGGATTTTCATTATTTAACAGTAGTTTATTTCTTAAGTGCTCATAACTTACAAGGTAGCTGCACAGGATACTGTGAAAATATGCATATAGGAGTATAATAATACTCTTTGAAGTCTTTTCTTCATGTTGTACTCTAAATCTAAATCCTTTTGACATCTTTGCTGCATCAGTTTTGATTCAGAACATGAAATAGATAGAGCCACTATTACCACAGGTTTTGAGAAATTCCTCTTATTTAATGCATAACAGTTGAAATAGTTGGGTTTAGAATTTATAAACTAACCAGCTAAACTAAAATCATTTATAAACTAACCAGCACCTTTTACAATTATTTGGCTTATTCTGCTTCGTTAGCAAAACTGAAATCTGCAAGCATTAAATATCAGCATGTCAAAAATTTCAAACATCAAACCATGAAGCAATCAGAAAAGCTATAAAACAAAAGCTTACTAGATTAAATAATTCTAATTCATGTTTCCAAGGTTTTCTGCATATTATAAACACTCATAGTAAACACTAAAGTCTTCCTATGTAACAGTGATACTCACAGTTCTTGCTACTGGGAAGTTCAGAGATTATGGGTCTCAGGTCAGTTCCTTTTCCCACGTTGGGAAATCATAACCTTCATGCACTACAGTGTCAGATTCCTGCACTAGGACCCTAACCAAGCCAGCTTTTCCTACCACTCCTTGAAACTGATAGCTTTTCCATCCATTTAACTTCCTGCCTACATCCTTGTCACTGATAGCTGTAATCATCTCTGAGAAGGCATATAATCCCACAGCCAGAAGTCATCACCTCCAGACAGTCAGTTATTACTCTGAGATTGCTAAGTGTCAGAGATTTAGATTTAAAACCTCCACAGAGGCAATTGTTAATCACAGATATCTCTATTATCTAAGGGATATAGCCTGCAACTAAGGTGAGCTTCTCCACATAGGCAATGGAATCCTATGGATATGTTTCCTATAATAACATTTCAAGGATAAAATGGGCTAGGAAGTTTGTAGGGGGGTTGAAACATTAGCTTTTATAAAAGATTTATGAATCAGTGGTGCCACATGTTTCTCTCATTTCCCAGAATTTCATAATCTAATCAGGATACTGTTTCTGAGAATCATGCCTGGACCAGATTAGTCCAATCCAGAATAGTGAAAATAATAGTTCACAAGTGTTTTTTCAGGGAAATATATTTGCATATTTCAATTTTTCCCCAAAGACTGGAGGCTTGAATTTTGTTGACCAATAAGAAAGACATTAGATTGTGTTATTTCTATCTGCCAGTACATCCCTCACAATTTTTAAAAGCATTAGTGGACTCCAGGCAAATTTGATAAAGTGACTGGCATTTCTGTACACATCTTTGGGAATCAATGACTAACAGACATTTCAAAAAAGAAGGGAAAGCTTAATTGTGTTTGGCCACAATCATCTAATCAGATGGGGAATCAACAATCTAACAGCACAGATGTTAGGGGAAGGAAGTGGGAGTGTTCAGACAACATGTCTGCACTAGACTCTGTATTGTGCCTATCATGGTCTTGGATTAGAATTGTGACTATATTATTGATTAAAAGTTCATCTGGACCAAATGAGAAATAATCAAAAACTCTAGTCAATTGAATGAACTGATGCATTTTATTCCTTCCATACCTCTATTTTCAAATTAATATTACATATGTTGGCCTCAGTTGTTTGCTTTCCTTTTTCCACTAAATTTAGTGTTTAATAACTCTGAAACATCTAGAAATTGTGAAGTGAAAGCAAGAGCACTATTTGAGAATGGACAGATCATGTTTTACAAATCCAGGTGTATCACAAAGTTTTCTTTAAAAATCTCAAAAAAACTGTCTGAGTCTACAGGTAAGAGAAATAAAAATTATGTTAAGAAGCTACAATCCAAGTAAAAAGTTCTATTTTTTTAAAATTAATAATATGTGTTGATACTGAAAAAAAACATTTTGTCTTGAATGAAATACAAAGCCACTCCGACAAGAAAATGTTCACAGAGCTTTATTAGGCATTGATGCCACCTACTGGAAATCAGTAAAGGCAGGAAACCCAAATGTGAGTGGTGCTCAAAGACCCAAAATAAAATGAGTTAATTGTTGTCATATATAATGTCTAAACACATAAGCCTGGGGTCAACATGTGGGCCAGCTGACTTACAAAATAACATCATGATGCTGTCTGGGTTAGTAACTTTACAGAGTTCTTTCAATTGCATATACCAAAACAAAGAAATCTGTCCATTGCCAACTTCGAACCCTAAACCAAAAACCAGAAATTATCATCTGTGCTCTCAGAATTACAAAGTATTAAGAGTTTCTTTTCTTTTGTACAAGGGTCAATCATACAAAAATGTGAGCATAGAAGACATTTCCGTATAGCCTTAGGGCAAAGACATTTTCTTTGATGAGGTCTAAAATAGACCTTCTAATCACATTTGAATACATAGCAATGTCTTTCCGTTATAACTTAAAAAATCATGAAGCTGCAGACTGTAAAATAAAGTCACCATATTACATCAAAATCAGAATAAGCAGGGTCTCTAGTCTATCCCTAAGCAGAAATTAGATCGAAATACAAATTGTCTTACATATTATTTATTGATTTGAATGGGAGCTAATATAGCCACCTAGCAATCTATGTTCTAAAGCAAAAAGTTTAACACTCCCACTCAGGCAATTAATGCCTTTTGTTCTTTTTTCTCTTGCAGATAAATTTTACTCACACACACAGAGTACTCTGTGTATATGTATTTTGTGTCAGTTCAAAGTTTTCGGGAAGTCAAGAAACTACAGGCATCGTCACACTATAGTATATTATTATCCTAATATTATAGTCCAGTGATGAATGCCATTCACAACCAACCTGCAAACTTGAAAGCAATTTTTAACGACAAACAAAAGTGTGAAAGTACAAATTAATATGGAGTAAAATGATCACAGAAACATAGAATCAGAACCATAAACTAAGCTGAGTTGGAAGGGACTCATCAGGATTGTTGAGTTCAGCTTCTGGCTCTGCACAGAACAATCTCATGTATCACGCTATGTGCCTGAGAGCATTGTTCAAATGCTTCTTGAACTCAGATGAGTTTGGTGCTGTGACCACTTCTCTGGGAAGCCTGTTCCAGTGCTCAACCACCCTCTGGGTTAAAAACCTTTCCTTAATAACCAACCTTAACCTCCCCTGACTCAGCTGTATGCCATTTCCTCGACTCCTGTCACTGGTCACAAGAGTGAAGAGATCAGTGACTGACCCTCCACTTCCCTTCACAAGGAAGTTGCAGGGTTTTCCAGGCTGAACAAACCAAGTGATCTCATCTGCTCCTCATAAGTCTTCCCTTTCAGACCCTTAACCACCCTTGTTGCCCTCCTTTGGACACTCTCTAAGAGTTCAATATCTTTCTCATATTGTGGTGCCCAAAACTGCACCAGTGAGGCCACCCCAGTGCAGAGCAGAGCAGGACAATCCCCTTCCTTGACTGGCTGGCGAGGCTGTGCCTGATGCCCCCAGGACATGGTTGGCCCTCCTGGCTGCCAGGGCACTGCTGACTCATATTCAACTTTCCATCAACCAGGACCTGCAGGTCCCTTTCCACAGCACTGCTCTCCAGCTCCTCATTCCCTAGTCTATACACACAACCATGTTTACTGCATTCCAGGTGCAGAATCCAACATTTGCCCTTGCTAAAATTCATATGGTTGGTGAGCACCCATCTCTCTAATTTGTCCAAGTCTCTCTGCAGGACCTTTCTGTCCTCGAGGGAGTTGACATCACCTCCCAGTTTAGTGTCACCAGCGGACTTAGTATCCCTTTGAGTCATGCATCCAAGTAATTTATTAAGTTGTTGAAGGGAACTGGGCTGAGGATGGAACTCTGCAAAATCCCACTAGTGATTGGTCACCAGTCTGATGTTACCTTATTCACTAAAATTCTTTGTACTCAACTTACGAGCCAGTTGCATAACATAGTTATCCAGCTATGTGCTGAACATTATTTTCAGAAAGATACTGTGAGAGACAGTATCAAAAACTTTGGTGAAGTCCAGGAAGGTTACATCTACTGGCTTTCCTGGATCAGTTAGGTGGGTTACCCTGCCTTAGTAGGAAACTAAATTCAACATGCAGGACATTCTCCTCATGAAGCCAGGCTGATCTAGGATATTCTTAAAGAAAATTAGTTTGAAGTCATTGCTGTTTCTAAAATGTTTTCTGGGTTTTGTGGATTGCAGTATTTTCAATAGCAATAAACCTTAAAAGTTATGCTTGTTTCTTAGTGTCTCAACTGTTCTAATCTCCCCAAACGGCTACAGATAACATACAAATGCAATACTCTAGACAGAAATATAAATGGAGGAAAGAAGATAGTGTACACTTGCTGTAATAGCTCAACAGAAATATAAACTATAAAAAGGAAATGGAGCAAAACATTTCAGGAAGAAATCCTGTATCAGATTTTTAAGTTAATTTAGAGTTAAATTTGTTTCAATTTGCACTAGAACTCAAATGAGTGAGTGCACTCACTGCATGTCAATTCCTTATCAACCTCATCCAGAGGATTCTTGGCAGACAAGACTTTATTAATTTGATACAATATATATTTCAAGAAATAAAAACCTACTCCAAAGAGAACTCTTGTTTACTCAGTCTCATAAAATTTCTACATTTTTGCAGTGCCATTGACAAAGATAACAGTAAAATGCAAGGGTAAGATTTTAAAACTCCTGCTAAGCTATGAGCACATTCTAATGGCTGTTGCACAGGGGAAAAATCCTTGTGAAAAACTGCACGAGACAGATATATGCAGAATCAAAAATGTAAAAACCAATAAATCTGGTCCTAAAACTATTCAGAATATACTTTACAATTACTAACTGATCTTATATATGCAGTGGCAGTGCATTCTTGTCAGCATAAGAAATAATGTATCCAGTTTCCATACTCTTAGCATAGTTATGGCAGCACCAAAACAGCTTTAAAGCAAATGCAGAGTGAAAGTCTTCCAATGCTGCATGTTCTGCATCAGTTCTCACTGGTCTCAGAAAGAATTCTAGAAACAAGTACAGCAAAGTCAAGCTCCCTTGTCTCCTTATATCATGTTTTTAAGTACTACAGATGAGTAGAACAGGTCTGACAAAGTACAGGTACAACTGAACACAGATGATGCTTTGAGGTAGTAAGATCCCTGTGGTTAGGAAATCCAACTCTCTGATAGTGAATGAGATGATAACTACAGTGTTTAGGTAGAATGAGGACTGACATTCCAGATTTCCCTGAGATGAGCAGAGCACAGATAGGAAAGTGAAGAGGTGAATTGCATGAAAGGATTTGGTTTTATTGAAGCACAGAATAAGAAAAAAAATTGATGTTGAAAATTAACCTTGCTTATTTTTCACTAAAGAGTGGATTACTGATAGTAACATTTGCTTTCATCTTGGACATTTTATCATTAAATATTTCAGCTTCAGTAGGTGATTAAAAACTGCATTTGCCACAAGAAAATCCCCAACATCCACAGAGGCTTTTCTCACACAACCCCAGTTTGGTGTTACTTGTACATTGTTTTCACTGAGCTATGCTATTCTGACAGCACGTGATTTCTAAGTCTAGCCTGCTGTCACTCTTTAATGCACCTCCTTCCAAGAACCAGGCATATGTTCAGTTATATTTAGAGCATAATTCAACAAAATATTTAAGTACATGTTTAAATCTACTGTTATGAGCTATTTACTTAAATAACTTAGAAGATATAGGGTTTGATGTATTTCTCAGGTTTTATACAGACAGTATTCTTCACCTTTTACGTGAAATACATGTCAAAATATATATATATATCAAATCTTGTCCTTTGAGTTAGCACTGTTAGGAAGAAAGTGTGAAAAGTGGGAAGAGTGAATACTAGCTGACTTTCTGTCAAATCACAGCCAAAAGCTGGATTTTTTTAATCTCAAAGAAGTCAATGCACAGTGAGTCATGATTAGCCATAAAAAGATGGGATGCATAAGCTAATTAATATTCAGTCCTGGTAACTGGACTGGTATTAATTGTATTTCACTTACACCTATAGGCGCCAAGATTTATCTTTCATTTTGATACATATAACAAGGAAGAAAAAAGTCATCTCTGGTCTCATAATCTTAACAATTTAAACAGTTTTCTATGAAAAAATAATTGGAAACATTTGTGAATTTAAAGAAAACAATATTCTTCCACAGAGTTCTTCTGATTTTAATAGAAATGATGCTCTGAAACAGACCTACAGGGTCAAATTCAGCAAAGGTCTCTATGCCTCCAGCAGAATCAATACCAACTTGAGTAACTGGGCTCTGTGTAGTGCTCCTGATAAAAATGATGTGTTGTTGACACTAAGCATGGAGAGGTTCTATTGGCAGAAAGTGGAAGAAATGTGCAGAGAAAAACAGGAGTGTGAAATACCATCATTCTTTTACAGAGTTTAAGGATTCCACCACCAGGAATTAGAACCATTCTTTCAGATAAGTAACCTAAGAACCGACCTACTCCCAGGCTGTGACTGTGATACCACATCCTATGTGTATGGTGCTCTTCATTCTCCTGTTGGAACTGCTTTTACTGCCTAGCAAAGAATTTAAGGAACAGAGTGAGATACTTGATATATGCACTTGCTATGTGTACTTGCTACAAGGGCTGTGTTTTTATGCAGTGATGTTTAAAGCAAGGATTTATCATTCCTGAAATAAAATGCTAAGTTGAGTTTATGGTAGGGTCCTAATGAATTGCCCTTGTCTTAGATTTGACACCTATATTACAGCCCAATTCATAAATGTAGGAGTGAAATTCATCTTTATTTTGTTTATGGCTTTTGATATTGAGCAACCTGATCTAGCGGAAGGTGTCCCTGCCCATGGCAGGGGAACTAAAATAGATGATCTTTAAGGACTCTTCCAACCCAAGCCATTCTATCACCATTCAATCACCACTGTCATTATTATCACTATTTTATGAAATAAAGACTACTGAATTGTCCCAGTAATCAAAAAAATTATGGTTAAACATGATTTGCCATGGACATATGTCCACCTTCTCACATTTCCTCTGGTTATTCCCACTGAAATAAAACACTATCTCACCTCCACCCTAACCTTACAACAGCCCCACAGCAATTCTTCAGTTCTCTTTGGCAGTTTCCAATTGAATAATACTAATGACAGTTTCCCACTACATCCATATCCCCTGCTTGCCACAATTTAGCAGACTTCCATCACAAAATAGTTCCTAAAATGCCCTCAATTTCTTCCAGCAGTACTTCCTCTGGCTTCAGTAGTACCAGATCCCTCCCATCCTTTTGGTACATAGATAAATTAAGTCAAAACCACTGCAATGGTCTATTGTTGATTGAGATCTATTCCTTTGTTAAATGTGGCTGAAGAAGGATCCAAGATTCAGAAAGTTATCAGGAGCACTGGTAGACACAACATCACTGCACAGGTTCTAGTTTCTTAGGAGGCTGAAAAAATGTTCACAACTGATTAGCAAATCCATCTTACTTGAGGTATCCACATTTGGACACTCACATTTCTGTAGGCAAGGCCTATTTTGTTTTGCAATGGTACACTGGACCACAGGACTCATGGTACAAACTGATTTATTGAAAATATTTTGTTGCAGTGTTCCTGTGAAAGTGTTTATCATCTTATCTTGAATTAAGTCAATGATGGACATGAATCTGTACTGTAGTAAGGAATGTATATATATATATATTAATTCCAGCAACAGTATGTTGTATGGAACAATATTTATGTATCTTATACATACACAAATGCCTGTTGCTAATGCATACTCAGTTTCCATACTGTAGGGATGCATGCTACAGGTAATTCATTTTTAAAGCAAAAAAATTAACAGATTGGCTCCCTCTTGAATCCAAAGTGGTGCTCAGACTTGTTAGTCCAGTTGGTAACTCTACCTACTGTTCAGGTTCATCTTGCAATGTGATTTTGTGGAACTTAAACCACATCTTTCTCTCATTTGAATAGGTAATTTCCTTATCTGAAAATAAATTACTCTTGGAGGTATTTTGGTAAGAGAAAAAAGTTCCCAAGCATTTCTCATACATAAAATATATCAAGTCCATGTGAAATGCCTCAAATAGAACACTCAGCTTGTAGCAGAGGCTTTCAATTTTACCTTTTATTCTCTGTAATAGTTACAAGCCATTTTTCCCTTCTTTTCAGTATTTGAATGGCATATTTCATTTCACACATCCATTGCTTTCTGCCCAGCACTGTAATTCAGCTAAAGAAAAAAGCTCAGTATTTGAAAATGTCAGCTCCCCAAAAGATATTTGGAAGTCTGAGAATGTTAACCTTTCTAACATTTGCTTAAAGCCATCTGAAATTAATTTTCCTCTCTGCCTTTCCATATCTGAATGAGAAAGAACTACTCTAAGATGCCTATTTAAGCAGAAACTGATACAAAGTGCATGATCTCTTTGGGGAAAACAGGCCTCCTAATATATGTAAATAACTCCCATTCACATTACCATAACTGCAGAGGAACAGATTTTCTCCCAAGATTTTCTCCCAAGATTTTTATTCAGTAAATTAAATTCATGCTCGCCCCTCTCAGTTCCTCTTACTTATTCTCATAAAAAATATTTTATCTGATGTTCTGTGCACACCTTTTTCATCAGTTCACTGAACAGAATATTAAATAAATAGAGATATATAAATAGCTTTAAATAATCTTAGAACTCAGGATATTTGTTTTAACCATTGATTATCAATTCATCAAGTCAAGATTACTGGCAAAGTCATAAATCCTGAAGAAAGCTTTGAATTTATTATCATTTCAAATAAGACTTTACTGCTTAACCACAAAACACAACTGAACAACAGAGTAAAATGCCTCAATTTGCTGGATCATCATTAACATGAATGTGACACTGTCTATTATATGTTTGATTGCATCGTCTCAATACAAAGTAAAATGAAATTGCAGATCTGATTAAAAATAGCTTACCACGTAATCATTTCAAAGAAACACAAGAGCTACAATTGTGTGTGAAGAACAAATAATGATCTTAAAATTATTTATGCTTGAAGCAAGTCACTTTTTGTTATTGATACAGTTTGTTCTTTCTATCACAACAAGGTTTTTAAAACTCAGGACCAAAAAATAAATAGTATTTACTTGACACAAATAGGTCCCATTTGGATGAAACAATATGAGTTTACAGAGGCAAATCTGAACTTTTTACATTTTTTTATTCCCTCGGTGGTCTTGAGAAAAGTTGCACTCTTTCCTGCTGATGTATAGTTGTAGCCTTCTGCAAAACAAAACTGCCCTGGAAATGGAAAATGACCATATTGGACAATGTGAGATCACAGCCAAGACCTATGTAAAGGTCTACATTTTTTCCTTTTGAAATACTTAGCTTCCCCTTTTCCTTTCACAATCACATCTGAGATCTATCTAGAATCCACATAACTCATTCATCCACAGCATTATCTTCCCAAAACATGCTAGTGCCTGATGTCTACCTGCCCTACTACACATCCATCTCCTTAACCCATAACAGGTGTACCCCAACGACAGCTCTTTAGTGCCCTTTTGCACAGCAGAGTACTAATCTCTGTCAGGAATTCCCTCTGTTCTTGACAGGAGATTTGGAACAAGGGACATCTGTACCTACATGTAAGATCTTCTCCTATGCTACTATTCTGAGAAGAGTATCAATTTTAAGGCTTCGAATTAGGAATAGCAGCATTCAAGGCCCCTTCCTAGGAGCCAATACACACTCTTCAACATTAATACCCGCTTTCCAAGAACACCTGACTACTGAGAAAGCACTTCCCCCTGTTGCAATCTGTCACATGTAGATTCTTAATGGACACCTTCTGAGGTAACCAATTCAATCTGCACCTGACGGTAGTCAAAGTCTAAAAAAATTGTTCTTCCTCACTTCACAATTATATGATTTACATTAATCACATCCCTAGCATCAGGCAGGCCTTAGCCCAAGCTGAACTCCTCAACTCTCAGTAGGCAATAGGGTACTATTGGACACAATCTACTACCAGATTCAAGATATCTGGTTTCCTTCAGCACTTACATCTTCCAACAGAGACTTGTCTGCTTCCGTTTCACTCCAGAAACATCAGTCTTTGTGTTACCAGAATGTCAGTATACACTGTGAAGATTGCCCTCCTGCTGTTTTGGGCTGTACACCCATACTTGTAATTTTCAGCCAATACTGAACCCTGTGAAGCTAAGGATGCATATATACGTGCAACTGACTCAGTGATTAAGGAATTTTAGGAACATTTATGAAGCCTGCATTCCCAAAACCATGAGAATTATCATGGCTTATTGAAGCTTGCTTTATTTCTGAGAGGAGTCTGGAGAACAACACCATGTGAAAGAGTTCAAAATACCTAGTTTAACTTAATAAAGACTGGGGCAATTGCTGACATTTCCCTAGTACTCAGGAAGATGAGTACAATTTAATGTCACATAAAATATATGGATGTTCACAGGTAGTCTAGATGCAGCACCTCTGTAGCTGACACCAACTGAAACTATCCTTTGCTATGTGTCCTCAGAACAGGAAGTCTGATTTTCCCATCCACACTAAGAAAAACAGGCAATAAAACAAATACATCTGAGCTCAAGGCTTGCTCCTATGAAAGAAAGAATAGTTAAAAAGCCTTAGTCCCACACTGACCCTTCCTCTCTGCTTTCAGCCATATATTCCACTTTTTTGTTGATTTTGCAGCTTACGTGTCCTTACACAAATTGATTTCATTGTCTATTCAGTAAAGTGCAAGAGGAAATAAGATGAAATTAATATAGACCCTGTAGATCTTCATGCTGTATCAGTATCATAAACACTGTAATCATCATCTTGCACTGCTACTAAAAAATGACATCTTGCCTCTGACACATCTATGACTTTCCCACTTTTCTTTTGCCCTCACAGACCTTGTGCAGCCAGGCAGGGAGCTGAATTGGAAAATTAACTACTGCTAAAAGAAATCCTCCACATCTGTCACGTTTGACTTGTGTTAGTTGCCTGATCAAGTCCACCATGTGGTCATGTTAATGTGCCTGTGGGTGCAAACCATCCAGCTGTGCATGGCAGGGGAGAGGAAAAACTCTCTTCCAGAAGCCATCTCAGTTGATATCAACTTAAGGTGTAACAGTCCAATGAAAGGTGGGGTAACAGGTGTACTGGTCATAAAATTTTAAATAATAATTAGTTAGGATATGTATCTGAGAGGTACAGGAAAGTCTGGTTAGACATTGGCCCCTCATTGCAAGGCAAGGAAGAGCCAAATATAAGTTTCAAGTGTGAAAATCTCTTCAATCTATTGAAAATAATATGACATTTAATTACTCTGAAATCACAGTAATACTAATAAGCTCAAATGTGTTGCTTATTTTCTTGACTAAGTATGTAACAGAGTTTCTTATGTGTTTCTTATTTCTTCTCTAAGCTCTACTGACAAGATATTGGGAGGATGGTGGAAGCCAAACAGCCTTTTATCCTCAGTTGACTTCCCTTGCTTGAGTTTTTTGAACACTGGACTTGGATAATAATAGCAGCTTCAAAATATTTCGAATACTACCATCCTTTCTGCATTTTACTGATAAAATTAGATTTTCCCAGATAACTTCAGCAATATTTTTTTGTTGTAAAATGTAAGCTAAAAGCTCTGAAATCCCTTCTTAAACTGATTTGTTCCAGAAATTCTTTCAAAGATTTTTTCATCCAACATACCAACAAAAAATATGGCTTTGCATCCTTCCAAGTATACCTTCTTTTATGATGAAATGTCTACTGCAAGGCCTTGCCTTCAAACACTTAACACACAGACCTCATCTGAGCTCAGTGCATTTTCTGCTATACGGACAGGTCCAATGAATCAGATCCTTAGAAATTTCTTTGAATAAGAACTGTGTACTTATGAAATGAATTTGATACAGAAATGTGTATGATAGCTGAGTAACAGCTATATTAGTGGGGGGGAAGGGTTGTGCTTTGCAAATGAAATCATTTTACAATGAAAATTCATTAAAAAGAGAAAAAAAGAAACTGGAAAAGTGTGCAAAGCTCTTTGGAATCCGTTTGTGTGGACAAACTGAAATAGTCCACACAATTTTGAGTTGTGTGTGTTTTTTGTCAAAATTAATAAAATTAACTAAGATTGTAAAATAAAAGTGATTTCAAACTGATAAATTATAACTTTTAATTTATAAAGTATCAAAATATTTTTATTCAAAATCTGATTTTTTTCAAAATCAGAAATTTGGTTAAATTCTTAAACAGTCAGAAAACTGACTACTGCCATAAGAAGTCTGAAACAGAAATCACATTCACTTTTCATACTCTCTTGTATGGAATATTTAATACTCAACAATATTAGGTGCAAATTAAAATCCTGTACACCCCAATACTCGGTGAAAGAAATATCAGTAAAGTTGATATGTAAAGTGTTGATGTAAACTATGCACCAAATGATGAACTATTTTGTATAACCAAAAGAGATTCAGTTTTTCTCCATAAAGAATTATACTGAGAGTGTGTTGTATACAGATAACACACACAAAAGGTAATTAATATCCCGACATCCTATCAGTGGAACAAACATCCAAAGCC
>JAWWMO010000001.1:75260593-75335266 GCA_035047845.1 Dendrocincla fuliginosa | reverse complement strand
AGCGCCGGGCATGGCGCGGACCCGGGCCCGGAGCCACGGCGAGCCCTCCCGGCTGGCGGCGGAGGCGCGGGCGGGACAGACCCATCCGCGGGGCTCTGCGCATGCGCGGCGGGGCGGGCGGGGCGGGAGCGGCCGGCTGAGGCGGGCGGGGCCGGCGCGGGGTGGGATCGGGGAGAGGGAAGCGGGACTCGGGGAGCGGAGTGGAGCGGAGCCGGTGCCACTGCCGCTGCTGGTGAGGGGGGGCCCGGGTCGTGTGCCCACCCGCCTGCCGCGGGCTTGCGCTCTCGTCCGTCGGGAGCCGTGCGGCGCTGCAGGGCAGGGCAGGGCTGCAGGCGGCCGCGGCCGCTGCCTCTCCCGAATGGAGCCGAGGGCCCGCCCCGCTCCCCGCGCCGGGACACGGGCGCGCTGCCCTGACAGGGCATAATAAGAATTATTATTGAGAATTATTATTATTATGCCCTGTCAGGCCCTGTCCCTCTGCCCCGCCGTGCCGCGGGCGGCGAAACGCGAAGAAGTTGAAGCTGTAGGCCGGAAGGTTTGCGTGCCAGCACTCATCTCTGAAAAACACCCTCCTCTCTTAGACAGGAGGCTGTCGAGAGGCAGCAGCGTTCCTGGAAACCGCTTGCTGCGCTTTCTGAGCTGCTGGTTGAGTGGGTGGTTGTTTTCTTGCTTCATTGCAGTTTCATAATATATATAAAATAAGCCGTAGGTGGCGTTCACGTTGTCATAACTTCCGCTAGGGAAAAGTGAAAATGTGAAACCTCTCTACTTTTGCTTCCGTAGTGCTGTCTTCAAAGTCCATTAAGTATTAAGGAAATACGCATTGCCCTGCCTCCAAAACTTACATTTGTTTTCTTGAGACTTTTATTATTTTGGTGGTACAAAAATTTTGTTTAATAGAAGTAATTAGAGTCAAACTTAATCCCAGCTATTTTTTTTCCACTTGAAGCTTTAGGTTTTATCTTTACAGATGTATGATTACAGAGGTAATACGTTTCAAAGGGCATGTGGAACCCCAACAAACAGAAGGGAAAAGAGTAAGCAGAAAAGATGTGCAAGGAGAAAGAGGTTTTTTTATTATCGTGTTAGGAAGAATGCAGTATTTTTGCAACAAGTAGACAGAAAGTAGAATTATGGTGCTCTTTACTGCTTTATAAGTTTAAAAGTATTTTCCTTCAATTCTGTGATTCTGTTTGATTTCTTTAATTTATCTTTAATATTGCTTTAGTTGAGATGCTGTTGCCCAGACATTTAAAAAGAGTGTTAGTAAGTGTTTGAAGGATTTCTGAATATAGTAGTTTTGGGGTTGGGTTCTGGATCGGGACTTCTGTTTAAGGTGTTTAAGAAGTAGTCTTTAATGATTTGGATCACTTGCTTCATACTTTCTTCTGTGGCTGAAAGAGGATTTTATTCTGTAGATCCATTCCATCTTGGTGGATCAAGTGCACATGTTCATTCAGTGCTTTATTCAAGGCGCAGTTAGGAGCCAGCTGAATTAGTTCTGGTCATGGCCATTTGCTTCTGCTTCTTCAATTATTATCCAGAGGGGCTGTTGCAAAGTCCTCATGGTAGTTTAGCATATGTGCTATTATTTGATGTTTCCAGTAATTAGCATGATTGCTGTATGCCTGTGTTCAGAGCCACTGCCTGTGAATACACAGGCCAGGTATTATGCCTGCCAGGCATAGGGATTGCTGAGTACAAGTAGCTGCTGTAGTACTGAATTGAAGGACAGCTAACTGTAGAGCTTTTGGTTTGCATATAGGAAGGTTTGAAATACATCTGAGCTATAGCAAAATGTAATTTTGTGATTGTCGGTTTCAAGATGTTATTGTTTATACTGAGATACAAAGTGATATGCACGATATGTGATAGCGGTTTTATTGATTCTTCCTAGGCATCCTTTGGCAGTGTAAGAAAGCATAGGTTTCTCAGAGCTTAAACCACATTGTGAGCCACTGATTTTCATCTATTTACTCTAAACCACTGTTACCTTATTGGAAGAAAACCCAATGTTAAATGAATAGGATAAAAATTGTAATCTGGTCTTTGTTCTTAAGATCTTAAAGGACTTTTCTTGCTGGACTTTTTAAATATCTAATACATACTGTTCTCTAGCATACACTCCTTTCAGTGCTGCTGTCATGGACACATAAAGCTGTTGAACAGGTTATTTAGTTTAAGAGGAACTGTAGTTCCTCAAACTCGGTGCATTCGAACATCTTGCTTTGATTGATATATGGGAATAAAAATTCTTGGTTTTAATTTCCTTTCACTTCACATTTTAGTGCGACTGTTGGTTGAAACTTTAGCCTTTGACTGAGAGGCCCAGAGGCAGACCTCTAAGGTAAGTTACTGTAAATTCATTTTTAAGAACTGGTATTTGTAACACTGAAGCATCACAACATGCCTAGAAACAGACTGTAAGAAGGAGTAGTCTAAAATGTGTGGTCACCTGCATCTTGTTTCCACAATAAAACACAGGAAATTTTAGTGAGATAAGTTTTTATTTCTTCTGGGTGATGTTAATTATGTAGTCAATCAGTAGGTGGCTCTACACAAAGAAATTACAATGAAGAATACACAATTTAAGATAATATTCACATTGCATAGTTGATAGATTGTTTTCTATGACATAATTGATATAAATATACTCTGATAAATCATATAAACATATGCAGAAAACACAGGTTACCCTCATTGTCTGCTGTATGCTTAAAATAACTAAATTTTGAAGTCAGGAGATCAGTGTTTCTAAATTTTCTGGTTCAAGGCACAATATTACCTTTTATAGTTTAGCTTACTTGAATCAAAATGTCACCTAAAGTTCTTGTAATACTTTTGTGTGAGGAAGATGCTGGAAAGAGCCCTCCACATTAAAGGTGTGTCTAAAGGGTGAACACACATATACAGGAATAAAAGAAAATCAACAGAAGGATATTTAGAAATTACTGTTTCTAAGTCATTTTGTGAACTGGTGTCCTAAAAGTCAAATGGATATTTTCTGTGCAGTGGGATTTTTTTTTTAAAGTAGATTTCTAAACTTGTTCTTTGGCAATGTAACTTCATGATAGATATTTATATATAGGAATAACCTGTAAATAGTTGCCTGACTTGTTACACCAGTGTGCTACCAGTCCCATAGATAAATATTTGAACTGCCTGAGTATCATGAAGCATGTAATAAGTAGATGATTCATTTCCCATGGAGAAAACTGTGTCTCCCTTCTCACGCACTCAAATGTATGATTTCTTAAATATCAGAAATATTAAATATTTCTTAAATATTATTTGGCGTAATCCCCAGCAAAATGAGTTGTGTGGTCATTAGCATTTTATCAGCATAGTCTCACTTATTTAATTCCTTCATGCAAACTAAGTAGTTATATGACAGTCATAGAATCATTTAGGTTGAAAAAGACCTCCAAGATCATTGAGTCCAACCTTTGACTGAAAACCACCTTGTCAACTAGACCGTGGCACTAAGTGCTGTGTTCAGTCATTTCTTGAACATTTCCAGGAATGGTGACTCCACCACCTCCCTAGGCGGTCTATTCCAATGCTTATGAACCCTTTCCATGAAGAAAGTATGTCTGCTGTCCACCCTGAACCTCTTCTGGTGCAGCTTGAGGCCATGACCTCTTGTCCTGTCACTTGTTGCCTGGGAGAAGCTGACTCCCACCTGCCTGCAGCCTCCTTTCAGGTGGTTGTAGAGAGTGGTAAGGTCTCCCCTGACCGTCCTTTTCTTTAGACTAAACAACCCCAGCTCCCTCTGCTGCTCCTCCTCACAGGACCAGACCCTTCAGCAACTCTGTTGTCTTTCTCTGGACATGCTCCAGCACCAAAATGTCCTTCTTGTCTTACGGGGTCCAGAACAGGACACAGGACTTGAGGTGTGGCCTCACCAATGCAGACTACAATGGCACAATCACTACTATGGTCCTGGTGGCCACACTATTTCTAATGCAGGCCCAGATGCTACTGGCCTTCTTGGCCACCTAGGCACATTGCTGGCTCGTGTTCAGCTGGCTGTCAACCAGCATGCTTAGGTCCTTTTGCACTGGGCAGGTTTCCAGCTACTCTTTTCTAAGCCTGTAGCACTGCATGAGGTTGTTGTATCCCAAGTGCAGGACCCAGCACTTCACCTTATTGAATCTCATAATGGTGACCTTAGTCCATTAATCTAGCCTTTCCAGATCCCTCTGCAGAGCCTTCCC
Source organism: Dendrocincla fuliginosa (assembly GCA_035047845.1). Classification (NCBI taxonomy): domain Eukaryota; kingdom Metazoa; phylum Chordata; class Aves; order Passeriformes; family Dendrocolaptidae; genus Dendrocincla; species Dendrocincla fuliginosa. Next base: position 75,331,049 of record JAWWMO010000001.1, on the reverse strand, counting down.
ACCCTCCAAGATAGACACAGCGATCACTCTAGAAGTGATAGCTATATCCATACTGATAGGAGAATACAACTTACAGTCAAGGTTTTGTGTGATTCTTCAAATACAGAATGACTCGAGATTCATTGCTTTGAGCTGCTTCTGTGCCTGTCAGCACATTAGCTAGTGCCACAAGGCAGTTTACCATCTGTGTTGCCTGTAAACAAAATAAGAGAAGCAAAATTCAGATTTAGAGGTATAATTTTAAGAGAAGCCATTTTGTGGGTTTTTGTTTGTTTTTTTTTCCCCCCAAATGCAGTGGTGATATTAGGTTGTGAAACAGTCAGCCTTTGTAACTGTATGAAAAGTCAGTTTCCTGTGAGGTGATCAGTTTCCTTAAGAATTGAAGAGTTACCCTGAGATTTTTAAAAAGAAATATTTATATATATGTAGTCCAAGAACACTAGCAATTGTGTCACTACAGCCCCATCAGTGGAAGTAGCATCTGCTTGCCATAATTTCATTGTCAGCTTCTTGTAGCAGATGTGGCATTTTCTGTGAGTATGATGCCATTCTCTGCTCTTTGCTTGTGCAACTAACTAACATCAAGAGAAGTTAGAGGACTATGCTGAGATAGTGGATTGAACAGTTCATATTGTCAGATGGATGTTGTCTCCCAGGTTGCTTCCATTTAAATCTTGCCTTGCTGATCTTTGTGCCAGCTCTTTACTAGAACCCTTCTTGTGAAAGGCTGTTGCAAGAAGTGCTGTTATTGCTTGGTCCAAGATGCAGTAGAAGTGGTTTTAAGAAATACAGGCCTTTACCTCAACAAATTGCAAGAAGTAGTGTCTGCCTGAAAGAGCAGAAACTGAAAAATTGCGTGCACTAAATGTTCAGGATAGTAAAGCTTCATATGCATTATTTCAGGTCTAGGCTTAGTTCAAGACTTCCATTTTGACATTTCCTCTTTTTGTTATCTGCCCAGGTTCTTGGGAAATACTTAATAATCCAAGAAGGATTGGAGCACCAATTGTATATGTACTGCCTTTTTCAGTCTAGCACACAGGCAATGTAAAATGCTTAAGTGTAGCATTATAGCAAGAAGGTTAGCTGATCAGGAACAGACTTTATTATCAAGTTTCCTGTAGCTTTTCCATGTCCTGAGGTATCTACAAATTATGGATTTTTGGTCTATTGTCACAGGAACTAGTACGTGTTCTATGGTAGTGATAACTTGCATCAAAACAACTTTGCAACTTGTGACTAAAGCCAGTGGTGCCAAACCCAGCTAGGGCAGTGCTCACTTCATTAGTCTTTTTGTCTCCTTGTTGCTATGTATTTCTGCTTGTCAGAAGCACCTATAATTATGAACGTGCCATTGTATTGCTTTGGAAAGATAACTGGGCAAGCTGATGCTGTTCTCTGACATTGCAGCATTAAGAGGACTGCTGCAGTATCACAGTTCCCAACTGCTCGGTTAGTTTATTCTGATAATAGATATTTCCAGATTCCTTTCCAGATAGAATGCCATGTTGAAAAACACTCAATGCCTGGGTTATTTGGTGTGTACCACTTACCTTCAATAGAATCATCAGTGGAATTCAGAGAACATTATGATCCATAGAACTGCAAGACAAGACTAGTTCTTGACTCGCATTTTTGGTTTCGTAATGACAACTCAAGCAGAAGGAGTTGTATACTTAGTTGACCTAATGGTGCTCATGAGCAGCCTAGACATGGCATAGGATTGTGTCTCCCTTGTGACCATACATTGCTGCAGTTCAGAGTCTGAATGTCACAAGTCCTGCCTTCTTTCTTTTTTTTTTTTTTGGGGGGGGGGGGGGGGGACAGTGTTGGGGTTTTGTTTGTTTGTTTTTTAAGTCTTACAACCTCTTGCAGCCACAAAAGCTATTCCAATAAAAAGGGACTATTGAGCTATCATCTGGATGCATTCTGGTGTGCTTTACCTTCCTTTATGCTGTACCGTACATGGAGGGCAAACTGTTGATAGCTTGAGAAAAGAAGAGGTTTTGATTAAGTTTGGTCAATGGGGAGCATAGCTACTTTAATAAAAATAACTGATTAAATAAGTGAATCTCTTGTTATGTTTTGTAACTTACACAGTCAAGGCACTCAAGGCTCATCCTACCAGAGTCCAAGGGATATTATCTGTCCTTGTAAAGTTATTCCAGAATCTGAAATATTCAAGCAATCTAGTCATGTATCTAGAATATTTTGCATTTGTGAAGTTTTGCTTTTGTGTCTGTGTTTTGAGTATCCTCCACCTGGATAAATGCATGTTCTTGTTACAAGTTGTCTTTTATCTAATATTAATGCAATTATTGCATCTCAAATGAGCATTTGTGTTTCAGGGAAGGTAAGCAGCCTTTTTTTTCTTACTTTCTCTGTGCTAAAGGATGGTTTTTGCACAGCACTTCTTTTGCTGAATCTGCTCTTTTCCTGCATTAGATGCTTAGTGGGAGAGTTGGTGACATGGAGGAGGAGAAGTATTGGAATCAATGTGTTTGAGTGAGAAAGTACTTGAGGTGTAAGAGAAGTGAGATATGTACACACACACACACACATATGTACATGCAGGCAAAGAGGAAAAAGCTGAGTGTGTTTCTAGGTTGACTGGCTGCTATCTATTTACCAGTGATTCTGGAAATATTACCTTAATAAAATATGGCTACAAGTGCTCTCAAGGACTCTTAATAATGAGAAGTTTCAGGCAAGTTGAAGCAAGAAAATTTTGACTGGTTTGAGAAATGTGTCTCAACTCAAGTTTGAATTCTGTTGAATTTCATGAAAACCTGTTCTGCTTGCTGTTGAAGTGTCAGGGGGTTTTAGAGCATCATTTTGTCTGCAAAAGGTTGTTTTCCTGGAAACAGCCATTAAGGAGTCATGTACTGGTCTGCACTGGATTCTGTGGGAAAGGCACTGATTATTAATGAGCTCAGTCTGGCAGCCAGGAAAGTAATAGGGAATGGAAAATACCAGTATAAAAAGAGAACCAGGAAAAAAAGAGGCAGACTGCTTTTAAGAGGTATGTTTTCTAAGCCTAAAAGAAAATTGGTTTCAAAGCTATTTAGAGCTTCCCCTTTTTCCCCTCAAGGACAATGACTAAAACTTTATAAAGTCATGTGAACAAAAGATATTCAAAGATGAAATCACATGTAGGTGTTTGGGAGGTGCAGAAGGATTTCTGTGAATCGTAACATGCTTCTTAAAATTGAAATATGTGCGTGGAAGTTTGAGTGGTTCCTCTACAGATAATTTTTATGTACTTCAATCTCCAAAAGGTTCATCACTAAGAGAGCAAAACAGAGATAAGAGGCAATATGTGAAGTGAGCCCTAGTGGGGTACAAGAAGCCTCGGGAAAACTCGCTCACACCTCACAGTGTTTTCTTTCTCCTGTTTTCAATTCGTTCTTCCTCTTTTCCATCTTTCTTTCCCTTTTTGCCTCTAAAAACCCCATTTGTTTTCATGAAAAGCCTTATGGATACAGTGAAAGGGAGAGAGAGATGGGTTGGGTTAAGTATATTTTCAAATTTGAATACACTATATGTGTATGATGCAAGTGAACTGGCTAAATAGATGCAGATACCTTTCCTTCTGCCGCCTTCTGTTTAGTGTCTCATGCAATTTCAAGTAAATTAATCCAGAGGGATACTTTGTCTACACTGTAACCTTGCTGAAGAGAAGGAAAGCCTAAAACTGAAGAGGCTTGGAACCTCCAAGATACACTGCTTGTGAAAAGCTTTGAAGTTTTAGTCTCTGAGTGAAGGGCAATTTTGCTGTAGAGATTTACCTCTCCAAGAGCTGTTGGAAATGATCAACTGTATCCTTGAAGTGTATAATTATAGAGTTTTTGGTTTTTTTTTTGTTTTGTTTTTTTTTTGGTTTTTTTTTTTTTTTGTTTTTTTTTTTTTTTTTTTTTTTTTTTTTTTTTTTACTTCATCTGGAAAAGGAAGATGCCAATTTTCATGTTGGCTAGGTAAATGATTCTGGGTGACAGAACTTTTTTCACCCTTTTTGAACCAATGCATGCATTTTGGATGGATACACATACAAGTACTGACCTAATTTCTAGTCATTCCTTGCTGTCAAAATTCCTATTGGAACAAGCCCCTCTAAAAAAGGATCAAAATAAATTTATAGACTTAAAATGTCACCCTGGATTTATCTATTATATTTTTCTTTAATATATAAGCTTTGCTGACTCGAGGTAGTTTGCATATTATTAACTGTCAATATTAATATATTGAAGAAAGCTATTACTAACTCTGATTTGGGGACCCAAGCTATTACTTCTTATGGGACTCGGCACAGTGCTGTGCTAATGGATTTATTATCTAACTCAGGGATTTTGGAACAACACTTCAGAGATTTTGCTGTTCCTTTCATACACACACACACAAAACCCCTCAAAACAAACAAACAAACAAACAAAACCAAACTCTTCTCAGCCTTTAGAATGGCAAGCAGAACTGACCCTGACACAAGATGAACTATGGCTGAAGAAGTGATAGAACTGGGGCTATGAGTTCCAGGGGTGTAAGGAAACACACCAAGTAGAATCTACCTGTGGCACTGACTAAGAAGAAGTAGCACAGAGAGGCTTTATATATGGAGTGCAGACTTACTTGGGAATATACACGTTGGTCTATATTGGAAATATAATTTATCATTGGTCATGAGATCATGATTAATTTTTGTTTATAATTTACTATTGATTGCATATACTTTCCACAGTCACAACAGTTTAAAATGTAATAAATAATTATAACAATATTTGTTTTTATTTTACCTGTTTCTACAAAAAGTATCAGGGCACCACAACCAAAAAGAAACTATGAAAATGTGGAATAGCGATAGGTGATAGGAGAAAGATGAATTGCTACTCTGTCCTTTAAACACATGCTTTTTAACACTGATCCTGTAGGGTCCTATGGAATGTTAGTCACCCAATATTCTGCTTTTGTGGAAGCCTGGTAAGAGATTTCAAAATGTCAATTGGAACAAATATTTATTTTCCAGAATTTTTATAGGGAAAACAGGACCAGAGAAAATGCAATAAACAGTTTTCCATAAGCTGCATTCCGTTTTGTCTTAATGGCAAGGAACCAACAACATATATCACCAATGGAAAAATGGAGAAGCTGACAGCTATGTGTATACATTGACAACTGGGAAATACAAGAAATTGCCAAAAGAAAGTAAATGTATTCATGCAACTTCTAAGGCCAGTATTAAAGCTAACATATTTGTTTCCAGTACACTGGAAACAAAATATTCTAACATTGATATGTGACCTGAAGTTGACACAGATGGCTAATTCATCAATCAGTCATAATACAGTATGTCAAAACAGTATAAGAATATTTCTGTGTTTGGAACAAAGCCAGGTGAAACATTCCACTGTAGTGATAAGAAAATACTTTCCATCTTATTACTAAATAAAATTACATTAGATGACACATGATAAATATTTTAAATCCAGTTTATATCTCATTTTTATATAATAAAATTTGGATGTTGAATTTCCTCATGTTGGAAACTGAAAGGCTACCAACTAAGGTTCTCCCCAACATTTTGAAATGGAAATTGATTGACCAAGGCAAACATGGGTCTGATGGCTTCACGTCAATTTCACAAAAAAAAACTCAAACAAAAAAGCCAAGAAAAATGTGATATGATCTATAAATACTTAACAGATGGCAGTGAAATCACTGCCAAATTAACTCTGCTTATACATATATGTCTTCTCAGACATGATTTATACATATATGTACCCTAATATACACTCATGTTTATGCACATGTATGTATAAATTCATATGCATAATCATTGCTCAAGGCAAAGAAAATTATTGATAGAATTAGATTTCCATAGAATAAACCACACCAGTTTTAAAGTTATTTATTAACCAACCTACCATTCATTTCAGCTTGTGTGGGATATTATTAAAAAGCTGACATTAAATCATTCTTTTGCCATCTTAAAATGTCTGAATCATATATTCAAACAAAGTAATATGTCATTAAAATTTCTTATGCTGATATCTCAGTGAGGAAACTGGTTTAGCTGTCTGTTGAGAGTCAGGAAAAAAATTCTGTGTGATAGTAATGTGGAGTGGGGGCTTTTTGTTTTTCTAGGAGTGAGAAGTGGTTTGGACTTTCGCCTCCTTCTTTTTCCTATTTTCTTTCATATAAAAAATTAAAGTGCAACATAACAAATTTATACTTTTGCCATTTGCTGCTAGAAAAACTTTAAGAACTTTGTAGAGGCCAGACATTATTTACTCGCTAAACTGCAGTGGTTTTGGGAATTCCCTGCACAGGAGTAGATGAAGAAGGAACAGGGAATGAAGGTTGTGCATGCAAGTGAAAACCTTTCTGATTATAATGAAGTATCTGGATAACTTGGAGTTTGGCTAGAACAAAGGGGAATGTAGACAACAAGGTGTGCAGAATCCTTCACAAAATGCAGAGGAAGATTATCAAGTCAACAGAAATAAATATATGCTGACTCATTAAGAAGTGGTTCTCTGCAGCAAAGTCTGTGCAGGAGGAAGGTTCTAATTTCCTTCTCCTTAGGATTCCTCTAAATCCTAAATTAGGTCTATGTCCTCATTTAGACAAATGTTGAGCTGGCTTGTTTCTCAGACTCAATACATGCCTCACATAGACCAAAACATAGTATCATTAAAGTACATACCGCATTTCCACTTCATTTAGAACCAGATTTGACAAAAAAAGCTTTGAGGGAAAAAAGGCAGTCTGGGAAAGGAACTTAGCAAACAAGTAACTGATCATTGTCATTATATGCTTTCCCTCCAAGTAGGTTTTTGGGTTCTGTTTATTTTTTTTTTTTAAGTGAATATTAAGAAATCATTAAAAAAAATATTTCATATCTAAACTCTGTGAACTACATCAAGACAAATGCACTATTATAACATAAACCTGTAAAAACTTGCTGTCATGTACATTGCTTTTTATTCCTGAAGATCCCATGTAGAATACTGTAATATGTATTCCAATGAAAAAGTGGTAAAGTGTCTTGCATAATAGATCAGTCTGCCTCAAAAGGTAATTTAAACTTTTTGTTTTAATAGAATTGAGAAACTGATCTGTGAAGGTTCTTAGTGAGAATACACTTACTCATAACAGTAGGACAGATAATCTTTTCCAATTTTCTCTTTACCACCAACAGATATTTATGAAAGCAAAAAGGCTTGTTCATACTGTGTAGATGCAGTTCTTTATTTTTTCCTATTTTTAGATAAAATATAGATAAAAATTTTGCAACCTTTTATAAAATAACAGGCAAAGCAAACTATATAAAGTTTTGACATAATGTAATTGCCCCCCCTACAGTCCACACCTCAGTATTTTGCAGAAGAAATTTGTGGAATAAAAAAGGCATCATAGGGTGACAGAGTGTTCATTCATGTTCTCAGTCTAACATTCTGGACATTAAACTCACATGGCACATATTTCACAACTTCATGTTACTCTTAAATATGAAAAGAGTTCAGTCCTTCAACTCATTCAACATTGAAGAACAGTATTAACATTCACAGGATAGATCTGTGTAGTCTTATTAACACTCTTTTGGTTTGTCCATGACCTAATGTGTGAGAAACAAATCCCTCCAACTGAGGTACTAGATTTAGAACTTCAGAATTTCAATATTAAACTCACTTTGCTTAAAAAAATTACTAATTTTAATTTTGTTTTGCACTGATTTTTTCTTCTTTGGCCTCATCTGTATTTTCCTTGCAACCTCTACAGACATATCTCCTTTTTGCAGCTCATTTGTTGCAGACTGCTCCCATACTAAGAGTTGCTAGACTCCTCTATGACTGACTACAACCCTCCAGGACCAGAAAATATCCTTGGCGTGATACCTTGCCTACCGTATAGACCTACTCATCTGCAAGCTATTCAGTGCCTTCCACAAAGCCATGCACAATAATTTTGTTCCACAAATGTAACAAGTGGCAATTCTTATATTTTCAGTTTTTATTTCCTCATAGCCTGTGGCTATCTTCAAGATCATCTAGTCTGTCAGCTTAGCACCACCATAATCACATCTTAACCATGTCCACAAGTGTTGCATTCAGATGCCTCCTGAACATTTCCAGATCCACATGTCTGGGCAGATTATTCCAAAAATTTCCAATATCTAATCAGAACCTGGTGCAACTTAAGGCTTTTCCTCTCATCCTTTCAATTGAGAAAGGCAGAAGAGGCCAAACCCCAACTCGCTGCAATCTCCTGACAGACAGTTGTAGAGAGCAATGAGGTCCCACCTCTGAGTTTCCTTTTCTCTAGGCTAAACAACCTCAGCTCCCACCACTGCTCCTCATAGGACATGTTTTCTAGACTCTTCACAAGGTTCCCTGCCCTCCTTTGGACAAGTTCCAGCACCACAGTATCCTTTTAGAAGTAAGTGACCCAAAACTGAGCACTACACAAGGTGCAACCTCACCTAGAGATCTCTCTCAATCCTAACCACAAGATTTTCTTTAAATGTATTAGTAGAAGACAGGTGGGTTTGACTGTCTTCAGTAAGAGGAAAAACTAAACTGATGACCTCCATCTTCATTGGTCTCTGAAGCTAATATGGGCCATTCCCTTATCTTTAAAAGTCAGTGATGGAAAAGTCAGGTATTTTTGTCTTGTATGTTAGGTGCATTTTTAGCATTCCTGCTAGATGAGACCCGCAGGAAATAATAAAGAAAAAAGATACTAGTTTCCAGCCTCAGTTTCATTTCAATGGAACATAAGGTACGATGTGTTTACTGATATTTGCCATCTGTGTGAGCTGCATATTATTTTGCCAAGTCCTTCATCTCTTTCCTCTCTCTCTGCTATGCCTATATTTCTTAAGCATGAAGACAGAGTAAGGAAGATGGAGTTCTTCCCATATTATGCATTACTTTAAAATCAAATGCAATTGCCACAAAGGCAACAGAGATGCATATTAAACATAGCCCATTGTTGACTTTGTATCTCCTAGTTTTTCATTCCGTTTTGAGGACCTGATAATTTCATCTCTTTCCCAAATTTCTTATTGTTTTCCCTTCATTTTCCTCCCCCTCTCTTTCTCTCTTTTCACCCCAAGGTTTTATCAGAGATAAAAAAATTTCTGCTTTTGACAGACAGGATTTAGATTCCATCATCTCAAAGCTTCATCATCTCAAAGCTTATCCAGTTTTCAGCAGGAGTCAGAAGCCCTTGCTAAAATGCATCAAGCAAGTAGCCTGGGGGGGGGGGGGGAGACAACGAAGATTTGACATAAGATACTAGTAAAGATAGTAAAGACTATCTCATGGTAACAAATACTTTTAATCCCAATCAGATGACCACTTTAATGTTTCATGTCTATGTTGTCTTACTTGCTCTTGCAATTACCAAACTCTGCTAAAAAAGAAAGAAAAGAAAGGAAGAAAGGAAAAGAAAGAAAAGATAGAAAGAGAGAGGGAAGGAAGGAAGGTATTCGGAAGGAAGGAATTCAGAACTCGGAAGGAAGGAAGGAATTCGGAACTCGGAAGGAAGGAAGGAATTCGGAACTCGGAAGGAAAGAAGGAAGGAAGGTGCATCACAAGTGTTTAGTGTTTAACAATATTTTCATTCATGCTAACTTACCTAGCTCTCTCTTTCTATTTTGATTCTCTCTAGACAATGGAAAGAAATATGCATCTGTAGGGGGTATTTAAGATAGATGTTCTACCGCTCTCAAAACATACGGTAGGAGTTTCCCATTTCTTCCATCTGTTATACAAGAAGCTGAGAGGAGTTGCACAACAATTTGATTTTTGGACATCTAAAGTTATTGGCTAAAAATCCTTCCAAAGTATATTTTTCATTAGTTTGCATTCTGTGCATTTAATAATATATGCTGTGAATAAAGAGATTTAATGATATAGTTAATTTTGTGATTTAATAAGTGTTACAGAATTATTTTAGTGTTCAATTATTTTATTCATGTTTGGAATTTATAGCAGCACTCTCACTGAAAAGGTATTTGTCTTACAAGTAAAAAAACCCCAAACAATTATCTATCACAACAATTAAGGGAAAAAGGAAAGAAGATAACTTCTATGGGAAACCTATATCTATGGTTGCCACATTGGCATTGACAACATGATTTTTTTTATTAATTAGCATCCTTACAGACGTGAAGTTTGAAATAACATCTGAAACACTGATCTGTTCATTATTGTGTTCATCAGTAATCTAGGTCAGAAGATAGAGATCCAAAGTCTGTTCTTAAGAATATCACATTTTTAAGAAACAGTTAGGTGGCTCATTATAGTGTTCTTTTAGATCAGATTTATAAATACTCTAATTAAAATACAAGTGATTGTATCAATGTATTCTATTTTTTTTCTGCATAGTTTTACACACAGAACTACTTGAGCAATTTTATTTGATAGGCATTATCATTAAAAGTGGTCTTACAGCCATTTTTGGTAACGTTAGTTCAGCCTTTGCATATTGTGGATGTTACCAAAGACTTAAAATGATACAATTTGATGCAGAATTTCTGTATCAAAAAATTGTCATTATTATAAGAAGCCTACATAGCAGTTTCTCAAAAACTGTATCCTGTCATTATTAAAATCTCAGACAAGAATTCAAACTTGTAGGTTTTGCTCAAAATATTTTTAGGACTTGTTTGAAAGCACAGAAAGTTTTAACTAGGTATATAAAACAAAATGAAAGGCATAAAAAATGAATGTACCATATTTTATTCTGCACATATAAAAAAAGGCCCAAACTATTATTTACTCCACTCTCCTTTTCTTTTCTTTTTTTTTAATTCTTTTTCAGAGGTGTGGGGTAAAGCTTGATAGCACAATGATGGTGAGAAAAAACATCACGGATCCATAAAAAACTGGAAATGTAGTAAATGATCCATACCTGTGCACAATTTCTTAATTAATTTTATTCATTTTATTGAGTGTTGACAGAGGTTGAGAATTGGTCATACAATAATAATAAATTCATATTCTCAAGGGAAGTCTTCTTACCATTAAGTGAAGTTCATTATGTTACAAGGACATACAAATCTTAATTGCCAGCACAGTTAAGTGATAATGTTCACTGGAAAAGGGAACATGCACTTTCAATAGACAGAATGTAAAAGAGTTTGTAATACCTCTATACTTCTTCAGAGCAGTTTTTAACCTTTTTTTAATGAATGTAAACAAATTATCAAAAATTAATAGTGGTATTGTAGATTATTAATTGGCTAGTTCTTTTATTGATAAAGGTGAAAAATCAGCCCAATTACATTGCAATATTTATGTTAAGTAATGTAATATTTTATTCACAGCACATTGCATTCAACCACTTTATCCACTAATTATTCCCTTTTACTTTTCAATGAATATAGTATTTTTTTAATAACTCAAACCAAATCTCAATTGTTTCTCTGTAAGCCAAACAATGCCACCTTTTAACTAAGACACTATTTAATTTCCTTTTGATTTTAGGCTCACCTGAATGAGGACTATTAGACACACTAGGGCTTGCAGTGAGTGTTAAGCCGGGACTGTCTCAATTTAGGTAAATCGAGACTGATATTTTAAAATTATCACACTCTTCCTTCATACAGTTTTTCTGGTTTTTACAAGATTCTTAATAACCTCCAGAAACTCCATAAATCTGATGTATCTGAAACCCTTCAAGTGAATGGAAAAAACTTAGCTAACTTCAGTGATCTCAAATCAGACTCTGGTAGAACAGCAAGATCAATTTTCCGTCTACAGTCCAACCCAAAAGTGTTGTTTCTTAAATCAGCAAAATGGAAAAAAAATAACTGAAATTTTAACTAAAAATATAATGCAAGCATATAACCATGACAATAAAATTTTCTTTAAAAAAGTCTAACATGAAAATAAAGAGTGTTTTTTGATATTGTCTCTTTAATCAATACTTTCACCTTACCAAGTTTCAATGTGCCACACTTTGTTAACAGGCAGCTAGATCTTTTTTCTGTTATAGTAAATCAATGTAAAACGTATAATTGATTTCAGGTAGAAGGGAGGGATAGCAGGGAGTTGAGACATAAAAGGGCAAAAAAGAGAGTTAAACACATTTGTTTTATTGATTATTGTTGTCTATATCTGCAAACCCATTAAAAACTTGATTACAGAAGAAGGGGTCTTGATTTTCTCCTCCTGTTGAATAGAAAAACAGAGTGCACAGAAAAGGGAGACAGTTACCAAAATGAAAGGGTCTAGCAGAAATTATATTTACTGAGTGATGGAAAGACATATAAGAATTCTGTATATGTGCATTTGCTTAACGTAGTTCAGCTTTTCAAGTATGAATATACCTAAATGCATGTATATCTTTCAAGAAAAAAAGTTAATATTATAAGGTAAACTGTTAATATTTCATTAAACAGTACTATTCAACTGCTCTTCATTAAATGAAATGGTTGTAGCTTAATTCACACAAAGTGGTTATAGTTCATGTGACATAAGTACCAAATTAAAAGTTCACAAAAAGCCTAGTAAATTAACACATTTAATTATGCATGTGCATTTTTATTTATTTTTATTTCAGAAGTTAAAATATCATTGCAGATCAGAGATACTAAACTGGACCCAGACCAGATATTCAGAAACAAGATTTAAAATCCAAAAAGTAATATTTTCTTGTGTGTGTGAGTGAACGGAAGTGTGTGGGGGGGGGGGAAACACTTTTATTTTCTTGTTAGGAATTTTTAGTTGGTATTCAAAATGCAGTCAGAGTTTGAAAATAGGTGAAATGTTGGTAGAACTCTCAGGTGCAGTTGAGAGATTACTATCAGTACATTAGTGGAACAACTCAGGAGAAGATATATTCTATTTATCAGTATTGCCTAATGTAAATTTGTTCTGCATGAAGAATTATTACTAATAATATAGGATTTCAGTAGTTTAAGTAGTCTAAATATTAAGGAACATGACCAACTTCTCTACACATACTTGGATCAGTAGAAATAAATGTTTCAAGAGACTTATTTTTCCAGAGTAGAGTGTGTACACCCTAACTTCAAGTCTTCAGCTTAAAATACAGGATTCTGTGACAAAAAATGAGCTCCTAAACATAGTGGACAAGAATCCCCCTCTGCTTTTACACAGAAAGGTAAAACACAAAGGCATCAAATATACTCTCAATGGCAAAACTTGGGGTTGAAAACCCTACAGTTCGTATGCACTTGCTATTCTGGTGCTCCGTCACTTGTCCTAAGCACTATCACACAGTTGTACAGCTGTGCCTGCTTATGTGTGAGCTGAGTCTATCCTGAACAAATGACACTAGAAAGTGTAAGAATGCAGGAGAGATTAAATCCAGAAAGTGCCATATGAGTGTCTTTCCTTGTGCTCCAAAAATGACATATAGCAAAACACAGAAGCACAGAAGACTGGAACTCCCAAACTATATGCGCAGAAAGATACTGTGAATAATCCAGGTCTGGACTATTCTCAGTAACTGAGAGACAACAGGCTGCTGTACTTCACTCCTTTGCTGCATTCACTCCTGTTGTACCCCATATAACCTTGCTTCTATTGTGCCATAATGTAGAGAATGATATGGTGGGGTCCAGAAAAGCAAAAGTGACTTATTCCACTTGACATGGCTGAGGGAATAAATGGGTATAAGGTAGGTTTATGTTCCCATAGAGTCTCAGGCTACCTGAAGGTAACTCACCCCAGCATTAACTTGAGCAACATCAAGTCTTCAGATTTACAGCACCAATAATAATTCCCCAGACACTCTTGTAGCCACCAGAAATTCTCAAAATACCACCAGCTATTGCCTATATACCTTCCTTTTCTGAGAAAACCAGAGAGGCAGACTGATATGTATAGCATCACAAAATCAGTAACCTGGCCCTAAGCCCAAACACACCTATTACCATTTCAGCAGTGTTTCCAGTCACTGTGTTGTTATTACCCATGACTTTTGCATTAAAAAAAAAAGTTTTATCAGTCTGCCTTTATGCAAAACATTTCTAGTTCCCTCCCTGAACAACTCCAATAGTGCCAGGACAGAAATATATTCAATGTCATATGTCAAAGGAAAGAATGAAGCCCCAGTGTTGTGCACACATGATACGCACAGGGGCATCTATGGTGCATGGTGAGCGTAGTTTTATGACACAGGCTGAACAATGAGGCAATTACAGCAGCCATCCTGCATTTCACAATCACCACTTGAGAAAACATTTTGTATACACAGTCATGCTATTTGGGAAAGAACCTACTCTCAGAAGAGATAAGCGCTGATTGATTGAATTCTCTTCTGAAAGTATTTTAACCAAGCATGCTTTATTACAGTTTACTGCACTTTAGTTTGTGTTTATGAACATGAAATGCTGAACTTGCCTTGACAGACAATGATGATGTCTCTGTCTGACATTACTATTACGATACTGTGACTTTATTAGCACATAAATATTTTTCCATTAAATTTTTTGGATCATATTCAATTCTGATGCCATTCCAATGGTTTCACTAAGAAAAAAGGCAAAATAATGCTCTGCAGTCTTGTCTGATATTAGTCCAAAACTAAGTAAAAAACCTTGAAAATGGGATGTTTTCTACCACTGAAATCAATCTACTTGTAAAATGTAATTTGAATTTAAAGTTATCTTAATTATCAAATTCACTTAAAGTTAATTATATTTAAATCCACTTAATACTCTGTAGTAAATGTTATACTTGTAATGGATAGGCTCAGCCCAATAAAGCAATAATTTTTTTTATGAGTAAGATGAGGCCAATTTGAAAGAAAATTAATCTGTGGATGGAACAAGGATTGAATTGCAATTGCATAATATCTCAGACACAATACACTCTTACCAAGGACACCTCCACCAGTATGTACCATACTTTTCTACAGTACAAAATATACCGACTTGGAGAGCCTTTTTATTCCATTACTATGGCTTCCAACCATTGGCCTTGGCTTTCTATAGAATAAGAACTATTTTACATTAATTGGTATTTTAACATGAAAAACAGAAGATGAAACCAAAACCTCAAACCTGAGAAGTTAATTTTGGAAAAAATTGTTTTTGATGTCAAAAACTTCCACAGAAAATTGACAGCCAGCTCTGGGCCTCCATGTAATTTATGTCCACACTTTCAAGTGAAGCTTGTGTTTCTAATACATTTGCAGCACACAATGAACTTTCAGTTGCATTTGCATGAGTAAAATCATTTTTAGGCTACTTTTTATGTAGGTATTAATGCTTTATTTTTTTTCCTGGCAAATTTCCAGACTCCATGGAAAAATGTTAAAATAATTCAATGCATCACTCTTGCCAATTCATCAGTTCTCTCAAGACTAGTTCCATTACAAAGTTAAATAAATATTTCACACTTACAAATTTGCATTTTTACTACCTAGTTCTTCTCTGGAGCTAGCAGCCAGGTATTTCACCTGCATTTAAAGTTGGTATTATATATAAAATTATACATTATAAACCTTATTTAAATGTTACAGTTGCACAGCCAAACAGAATTAAAGCTGCCATGTTTATATATTTCAGTTTCTTGATGCATATGTATCATAGTTATCTAATAAAAATTAAGAGTCCATGAAAGGACCACGTAGACATCTCCATAATACAGGATTTCTGTTCTATGCTTTCAACACAAAAGAATATTACTTCTTATCTTGAAACCCTCTGTCTCACTCACTCTGACCTCTTGCTCATCTTCAGTCCTGTCTTTGAACACAGTCATATTCACTGAGTCTCCCAGCAGACATTCTTTTCCTACTGATGAATTTCAACCCAAAGCCCTTAGCCAGATTTTGGTTAAAATTTTATTTCACAAGCAAAAACATTACTTTTATTCAGAGCAAATTGGCAGCACTGAATGACTGCTTGTATGAAACTACATTTCTCACTTTTATCCTAAATCCAGAATTTAAGTGACTGAAGAAATCCTCCAACCCTTAGAAAATGGAAATACTTTTTTCATCTTATGACTTTAAATATACATTTGTCCTAAGAATGCGGTAATGATCAGGTTTAAATATTTGGGCTGAAAGGGAAGGTATCTGTATACTTTACACCTGAAGCTCACCCTCCACACATTAACATACACACAGAAATATGTATTATCCTAGAACAAGCATGACTCTTATTTCTTGCTGATTAACATACTCAAGGGAGAAGTTCTACAGCAGTCATTTTTGAATCTGTTTAAATAAGTTAAAACTAACCATGATTTTCTTGTTTCAAATGCTAATTTATTTAATGGTAAAGACTATATTATTGCTTGTTACATGCACATAAAATACCAACTACTTTCATCCTAGTTATCCTCTTTTCCATTCCTCTTCCCTTTCAATCTTACCCATAGGTAAAGCCACTAGATAGTACACATAATGAAATATATTTACTCTCCATAAATAGAAGTTTCACGTCACACATCTTAATTCCTGTACAATTACAATGGAGAGGAAATTAAGCCTCATTTTGAGTTTTCTTCCCTTATATACAGCCACTAATAAAGCTTAGCTAATAAAACACTACTACTATTAGGGCACTGGACAGCTACAAATCATCCCAAACTGACTTAAGTCAAGCTTTGTAGAATCACATAATCAGAGTTCTCCAAGGAGCATCCAGCTATTGTTTTGATGATCTTCTTTAATAATATTTATTTAGTAATTTAAAATGGGGATGTTATAAATGTTTCAATGCTAGAAAACACAAGTATTAGGAAGAGAATCAAATTACAGAGTATAATCTTCTACCTGTACTGTTCATGAGTGGGGTTTTTGCCACTTTTCTGACTTTCTTTTTTCTTGTTCTTACAGTCCTTAAAATGTCAACAAGACACACATTGCTAGATATGCCAGAATCAACTGTTTTATGTTAGATAGAAAGTATTTGGACAGCAAAAATAGAGCTAGAACATATTTCTCCAGAATTTGGTTTAAACCAGGCCACTTATAATAGGTTATCAGCTGGATTCTTACCCCTGCCTGGAGTGTGCCAGTCCTTCTTTCACTCAGAGGTTCAAGTTATAAAGTTACTCAGAATAATGTCAAGGCTCAACTGTGATGACCTGTGTAAATATCTTATAAATGGTTTGCCAATCAAATAACTCACAGAATTTATTACAAAGAAATGTAAATTCTTTCATATTGCGGAAAAAAATAATTCTAGCAATATCTAGGACAGTAGAGTTTGATATAGTCATTACCAATTAAGGATATTTGGCTTATGACAGCTAGTTCCATCAAAATATCAGATCAATAAGTAGTCTAAATCAGAATCACAAATCACACACATTTAGACCTGTGTGCAGTTCTGGTCACTCCTATTTAAAAAAAAAGAAGAAATAAGCAATCCAACAGAAGATATTTGATGAGAAGCATACAAAGGATTTTGTACTATGAGCAATTCATTAAGCAGGCATTTTCAATAAAGAGATGATATGTCAGCAGAGGTGACACAAAAGAGCTTTTAAAAATTGCTAGCTCAGATGTGGTTGGTTGAAACTGACTATTCATCTTTTCCAAAGCAAGAAACAAGAATGTGAAATGAGGTCGGCTGAAGACAAGTTTCATAACAAGTGAAAGGGATATTTTGTGGAATAATGCATAGAATTGTAGAGCTAATTGATATATGGTGCTGCAAATGTTAAAAGTTACATGGATTTAGCAATAAAATTCCATCAGTTAATGGAATCTGATGGTTACTGAATGTGCAAAAATGACACTGCAGTTGAATGTATTAAGGAAATGTATGTTCCTTTTTCTTGCCCTTCTTCAGGCATTTATCTTAGGTAATACTCACAATGGGATATGGGGCTTCACAGACCTTTTGGTCTGACCTGGCATAGCCATACTGGTCCTTGTGATGCAGTTTGTCTACATGCTATGATCACAGAATCATGGAATCACAGAATGGTTTGGGTTGGAAGGGACTTTAAAGATCAACTCATTCCAACTCTCCTCCCATGGGCAGGAACATCTTCCACTAGACCAATCTGCTCCAAGCCCTGTCCAACCTGGCCTTAAATACCTTCAGGGATGGGGCATTCACAAGTTCTCTGGGCAACCTGTTCCAGTGCCTCACCACAGTACAGTGAAGAATTTTGTCCTAATACCCAATCTCAATTTACCTTCTTCCCATTTAAATCCATTCCCCCTTGTCCTTGTAAAAAGTCCCTCTTCAGCTTTCATATAGGCCTCAAATATGTACTGGAAGGCTTAAATCTCCTCTCTAGGGTGTGTTTGAACCCATATGCCACAAGTCAGCCTATCAGATAAGGTATAAAAAATGACAGACAAAAAGCATCACTCAAAAGCAATTACTGTGTTTACTTTTCTTTTTATATTGCAGTGTAGCAAATAGGAAGGGAAAATTTCAGATATGTGTTTTGTGCTGGACCACCAAGGGATGTTTATTAAATCACTGTAATTTAAAAATAAAGCATTGTGATATTCCATTTTGATTTACTTAAAAAAAAATCCTACTTATTTTACAACTAGAAATTCCCCACGCTTTTAACAAGGAAGGGAATAATTTCCCTATAATACTTCCATGGATAAATAAAAGCTGACAGACGGTATAATACACAATAAAAGTTTCTATTAGGTTCAGAATACATATTGCATAAACACAGTTCTCATGTACTTATATTCCCCATGGCCCTAGTCTAGATCTTAGTGAAATCAACAAGACTGTGTCCATTAAACCCAGTGTATAGGATAAGAAATTGAACTGTTTTCCAGTCATTTCATACTTTTAATTAAAAAAAAAAAAACCACGAAAATTTATTGCTTATATAGAGTATTGAAAAGCTTTGATTTTAATAATTTATGGTCCCTCTTATTGCATTTATGTACTGCACCCTGAAACCACTCAATTAAGCTAACCATATACATAGTTAAGACAGCAAGAATATATAAAATAAATGTAACAATGTAAAGGAAAATGGTGTTTTCCTTTTGGGTTGGCTTTTGTGCATGCATTCACTCCATAATGCCCAGAGAAAACTGAAAACTGTGGATCAATAAAAGAACAAAGAAATTAGGAAAAGTCAAGTATTACAAAAAATAATAAAGAAGATGGGGGAAAAAGGATATAGTTTTAGTTGTTGATAAATTGTCTAGCTCTAAGAATATCAATTGCCTAGAGAATTTAATTTATCAGTACCACATATTCTATTCTTCTGGGGTTCTGTTGCAGGTAGTTAACTGTAAACTAAATTTGATTTCAGAATGACAATTTGCAAGAGAATATGCATGAGAAAAAGAGATGTGAAACTGTTCTTTGATTTTCTATATCAAAAGTAGCTCCAGTCCCAGTAGAACTTAACCTGACTAGGGCCCTAAAAGACAATAAAAAATGTTTCTATAAACACATTAGGAACAAAAGGAGGGCTAAGGAGACTCTCCAGCCTTTTTTGAATGGGAGTGAAACACAGTGGCAGAGAACAAGGAAAAGGCTGAGGTACTTAATGTATTCTTTGCCTCAGATTTTAATACTAAGACCAGTTGCTGACTGGATACCCAGACCTGAGAGTTGGAAGACAGGGATGAGAGCAGAATGAAGATCCCAAAATCCAAGACAAAAATGATCAGTGACCTGCTACACTGTTTAGACACAAACACATGGAAGTTTATGGAGCAGAATGAGATCATGAAAATATAGATTCCCTACAGTTTGAAGAGACTTCTAAGATCATCAAGTTCAACCGATGAATCTCTCACAAACTCAATCAGCATGGGTTTATGAAAGGCAGGTCTTACTTGAGTAACTTTATCCCTTCTATGACAAGATGACCCACTCAATGGATGTGGAAAAGGCTGTGGATGTTGTTAACCTGGACTTTAGTAAAATCTGTGACACCATTTCCCACAGAATTCTCCTGAAGAAGCTGTAATGGTGGTGAATGGAGTTACAACCACTTGACAGCAGGTCACAAGTGTTGTTCCCCAGTACTGGGCACAGCCCTGTTTAGTAACTTTACCAACAATCTGGACAAAAGGTTGTGGGCACCCCCAGTCAGTTTGCAGATGACACCAAGCTGTGTGGAAGTGTTGATCTGCTGAAGGGTTGGAGGGCTCTGCAGAGGGATCTGGACAGACTGGATTGATGGGCCAAGGCCAATTGCATGAGGTTCAACGAGGCAAAGTGCCAAGTCCTGTGTTTGGGTCACAACAACCCCAGGCAGCACTACAGGCAGAGTGGCTGAAAAGCTGCCTGGCAGAAAAGGACCTGGGGGTGCTGGTCAACAGCTGCTGAACATAAGTTAGCAGTGCGCCCAAGTGGCCAAGAAGGCCACTGGCATCCTAACTTGTATCAGAAACAGTGTGGCCAGCAGAATCAGGGCAGTGCTTGTTCCTCCATACTGGTAAGGCCATGGCTGAGGGAACTGGAGTTGTTTTGCCTGGAGAAACAGAGACTCAGGGGACACCTCCTCACACTCTGCAACTGCCTATCACAGGTTATAGCGAGGTGGGAGTCGGTCTTTTCTCCCAGGTAACAAGCAATAGAACAAGAAGAAACAGCCTCAAGTTGGACCAAGGGAGGTTTAGATTTGATATTAGGATAATTTCTTCATGAAAAGGGTGCCCAGCACTGAAACAGGCTGCCCACGGAAGTGGTTGAGTCACCGTCTCTGAATGCATTTAAAAGACATGCAGATGCAGTGCTCAGGGACACTTCAGGTTTAGCAGTGGATTTGGCATTTCTGGATTAACAGTTGGACTTGGTGATCTTAGAGGTCTTTTCCAACCTACATAAATCTATGACTGTGACTGATAGTTGTGACAGAAAAAGGAAGATTTCTTTAAGAATTATTTTATTTCTTTTCCCAGAAAAGTGCTTCCTTTTGAAAAACCAAAGTAGAGAAAAAAGTGGCATCTTCAAGGAAAAAATTATTTATAGTTGAAAAGATCTTTATACTTTGGTCATACTACAGTCGTTCAGCTGATACATTGGATAAATGAGAAATTACACAAAAAATGTTTTTCAAAGTCTTTCAACAGATGATAGCCACAATAAACCTGGACTTTCCCTCTATTTTATTTACCTCTTTCCTTGGGTTTTGGAGGGTTTTTTGTTTGGTTGGTTGTTTTTTGTTTTTTTTTTTCCCAAAAGCAGGACAACCATTAGAAAAATGAAACGTGTTAATCTAAGAAGTTTAAGAACATGAAACTTCTAGCTCTGTGTCAGAACTCAGTCACTAGTTTCATTGTAGTGTGCAGTTAGCTGAGAAATTATAACTTTAGTGAAAATCCCGTTTCCTTGGAGCCAAATGGAGTGAACTCCCAAGGGCATCCCCCATGTGTCATCCTCACTGTGCTTCTTCATTTGATCAAATTGAATCTTTCATGCTTGCTGAATACACAGGTGGTGTCTTGTAAAGTTGCCTGCTCCTCAGACTTTCCATAGCCATTTCTAAAATTTATGTTTTCATGCTTTCAGTGCCCCCTGAGGCAAGCACAGCTCCACTTACTTTAAATAATATTTTTAACTTATTTTTATCAGCCTTTAACTAGTGTTACCTTTTTCAGTTTATATTTTTTCAACATTTTTCAAGTTGGCATTCTTGTGCATTTTACAGACTTGCAAGGAGAAGTTGAGAAGACAGTAGTTTTGAATGACACACATGATAGCCCGCTTTTTCACTGAGCAATAAGTGCAAGCTCATGGAGTACATAGAAGAGAAACTCTGAATATGTGACAAAATTGTGATGCCAGAGACAAGGAAGGAGGGTGTGATTTGTCAATAATGGTGGTAGTACTTTTTCCATGGCAACCTCCAAACAAAATAGGTGAATGATTACAAATACAACAGCCATGAGGTAAGGGAGGGAGGAATACTAGTTAGTTTTACAAATATTACTTGAAAGAGAAAGTGCAAAAGACACAATAAGAAAAGTTTGCATATTATGGTAACTATAGGCAAAACAATACTGGACATTGAAATTGCCAGAAAGAGAACTCCTAAAAATTTTTCAGACATATTGCTATGATAACTTCATTTTGGAAAATGCTGTGATAGGCTTTCAGTGGGTGCAGGTGGGGAAGGTGCAGGGAAGAGCTGTTTATATCTTGAGTATGATAAACAATTGTAAAAAGATTTGGGGAAGAAAATAACCCTAAGTTCACGTAGCTCTCCCACTGATTCCACTGCCTAGGCTTTTAGATTAACCTTTCAAACCCTATATTTTTGGTTCCTGCACTTAATGTAGAAAGCTCCAACTCAAGGATCACCAACCTCAAAATTAACTATACCACTTAAAAGTTAAGAAATCTGAATGATTTATCAATATGACAATGATAGTTCTTGGACAATGAGCCAATACTGCTGAAGTGCAAGGAAGGGAAACTTCAGAAAAAACGAAGAGCATATATCTTTGGAGAAGTTATTTCACACTGCATTCCTGCAGTTTTAGCAACCAATAGTTACAGCATTATAATGCACAGGTTTGCAGTGAAAAAAAAAAAAAAAAGAATTGATTTAACCAGGCTTTTAGGATTCAACTACTTGAGCTTGGAATAAAGCCACCATGGTGTGACTGCAGCATACAATGCAGGAAGGCATTTACTCATGATGACTTGAGTAGGAAGAGTTATTCTTCACATTATTGCATTGGTCAACCACTTCTACTAGTGGTATTATTTTTCCCTCAAAAGTGCGTGACTCCTTTCTCTCATTATTTTTCATAAATTCCAGATTAAAGCTGAATTTCCAGATTTTCCTTATGAAAAAGAATTCCCAAACCATCCTCATATTTGTTTGCTTTAAATAACAGGCTAAATACGTTTAAATAGCAGCTTCTAACTGAGGGATATCTTTTCTAAACATAATAGCTTTGTCTGTATTCTTCTGCACTTTTTGAGACCCTTTTAAAAACTTGACTTCAGTCCTGCATTTTAATGTTGGTCTCCCTAATGACACATTCAAATTAAAAATACTCTTTCCTGTCTCTACTGTACACAGTTTTGTTTAAACTTTCAAGGATGGCATTAAACCGGTCTGCATTTATTGTAAGACTGCTAAACATTTTCCAGGAGTACCGCTTGCAAGGATGCCACTCTTGTGGGTATTGCCTACCCACAGAATATAAATACATGCATATCTATATTTTTATATTTTTGCAATGTAAAAGTGAGACACTGGCTTAAATTGATTGTTTCTTTAATACTACCGAAAACAGTACATGTCAGGGCATGGTTTGGGGGTTTTCAACCTATTAGCATTGAATAAAACAACCTTAACTGGTGAAAAGATTGCAATGCATTTTTACTCACAGATTATTTGTAGCAGTAATATATAAGGACGTATGTTTTAAAGCCAGTGGCCTACTAATCCACCTTTTCTTCAGATTAATTTAATGATTCAGTTCTGTTGGAAGGTGGTGGTTGTATACATTATTGCTTAGTTCACTATGTCATTTTAAAAACAAACAAACAAAAGCCCAAGCCAAAAAAACTCAGCTTCAAGTTCATACACAAAAAAATTCTGTGTACTTTCTACGGAAAGTGAGATGAAAGAAGAGATGGAAGGATCTATTTAACTTGCATCTCCCAGCTTCTTGCCACAGAACCATTCACATTCCCAGGGCAGAAATGAGATTTTTTCAAGATGCTCAATTTAACCTAAAAGATTTTATGTGTCACTGAGAATTCATAAAATTCTATTTTAAAAAGAAGCCCTGTTGTGCTGCAGCATGGAGCAAAGATGAAGACTGATATGAGAAACAAGTACTTTCCATAGCTAGAGCAATATTCTTTTTCACTCCATTACTCACATGAGAAAATTCACTCAGCCAGAATTCAGATGTAGCTAAAAGTGCATATGTCACAGGCATGTATCTCTAAGCAAAGAATCTAAACTATCATCAGAGTCAATGAAGATCCAGTAAATACAGTCAGTAGATTCTATAGAGCTATTTGTGTCACTGTAAAACCAGACGCTGACATTTGATCTGCTGGTTCTCTAGACACTACTGGTGTGCTGACAAGGGGCTCAACTCAGTTGACCGCAGGTATTGATTTAGTGTCACCTAAGACAGCAAAGTCTATCCTGCGTGGCCTCCAGCTGTTGCTCCTCTGTGACACCTGTGAGTCCCGTTGCACGCAGGGGCCTGAGGTAGGCTAGGCCATTTCGGAAATGTGTGTATTTGAGCAGGACAATTGAGCTTCACTCTCTGGGTATTTGAATTGAAAAAGAAGTGAATTCCATGGCATACCCAGATTTCTCCTCACACTTCCCTGCCCATCATCTAGATCAAAAGATCTGGGGACACAGTGAAGCTCTTTCATTAGCAAGTACTGTCATCAAATCAGGATTTGGGAGCCATTCATACTACAGTCCGAGACAATATTCTATAGCATGACACTAAGACACTTTAACTAGCACTGTTTAACACAGCCTTAGGTCAGTAAAACTAGTCACACCATTCACACTTTTAGCACATTAATATTGTATTT
Source organism: Dendrocincla fuliginosa (assembly GCA_035047845.1). Classification (NCBI taxonomy): domain Eukaryota; kingdom Metazoa; phylum Chordata; class Aves; order Passeriformes; family Dendrocolaptidae; genus Dendrocincla; species Dendrocincla fuliginosa. The sequence goes on along the minus strand of JAWWMO010000001.1, from coordinate 75,306,586 downwards.
GGGATGCAGAAATATTTGCTACAGGTAATTAAGTAGTTAATTAACCACAGACAAAACAGACTTAAAGTCACTACAAAAATTATACATTTTTATTCCATCAAGTAAATTAATTTTTTCTACTAGTTTTGCACTAAATATTTGCAGCATGATTTGGAACATAGAGAAGGGGGAATTATAACTGGGAATTATATTGCACACACTACATAAGGCAGCCATTAATCTTTTACAGCTGGGAAGCTTGGGTAAGTTAAGACAAAATTCTTCTATGTGATGGGTATAAATTGACATGATAGCAAATTTTTATTTGGAAGATTTTAAAAAGGCATCCTTCAGTAGTAAATTTTACAAGTTTAAATGTCTAAGCTTTAGATATGATTTTAGCATTTATTTAAAAAAAAAAACCAAAGCAGGATCAAGTCAATCTGCTTCCTCAAACATCCATTAAAAACCTTCATTATTAGATTTAACATAAAAACATATTAAATTTAACATAATAAGTATATTAGATTTAACATTAAAAAAGAAACATTATAATTAGTACTTTAGGTTATTAAAACTTAATTTCAGAAGACTTATTCATATTAATGTAATTTGGGTTTCACTTATTTATGACAATAAACCAAGCTAGCCAGTTTGGTTTTTTTCTTAGGTATGTTTGAGTTTTTTAATTGCTAGCTCTGTGCCTCTCTTTCAGATACAAAATTGAATTAGAATGCATAATTGAAGTATTTTAACTGTGGGTCCAAAATGGTACTTTTCTTATGCAAGGGCTACATTTACCTATAAATTCCACAAACAGAGTTTAATATATTTTTTTCTAATTATTTTCTAATTTGATCATAAAAAAGCAGAAAGAGATTCTACAAAGTATCCAGGAACTCTTTTTTTTTTTTAAATAGATGTCTTTCTACTTAGACTAAGAAAATTATCATTATATTGTTGTATTAATACTAAGAGGTTTCTGGATGTATATTTTGATTAGATAGTGATGCTCAGCATTATCAAGATAAAAGAATTAGGAATATATTTAACAAGAGGATGGAGAAAATAGAAGTTTGGCGTAAAGGCCATGTTTAAAGCCATACGGACACATAAATAAATATTCACATTATTTATTTATCTTAATCATGTGATTATTTATTTATTTACTGTTAATTTGTGCACTGTTACAATGGAAGTTACTGAAAAAATGTCTGCGACTTTTAGACACCTTAGAGTACATGCAAAGCTTAATCATCCTATCTGTTTACTAAAAATTGATGATACAGTTTGTGATGCCTTAATCACTTCTTTCTGCAGTACAGCTATTCAAATTACACATATATGAACCAGTGCCAGCAACATTTTACATATTCAAAAGCAAAACTGCCATTATTGCTCCTTGGCCTTTATCATCAAAAGAACAGTTATTCTGCAAGCACCAAGGCATTGTTGATTGTTGGTGGTTTTTTCTTTTTTTTTTTTTTTTCTTTTTTCCTCCGGTGAGATAGGCAAAGTTGGCTGTTTTGGGGTATTTTTACAGTATGTAAAAATAAGCTCTGATAAACTGAGTGGAACTTGTACTTGCAATGATCCTGCCTTTTGTGAAATTCTCCTTCAAATATCAACTGAATTACTGAAATTTTAGTCCACTGAACTGCTTATCTTAGCATTTGGATTAATGCCTACTTCCTCTATTTTACAAGTTGAATGCATTGCTTTTTCTTATCACAATATAAGTGGCTTCTGAATTCCCTTCTTCCATGTTGGAGTCAGGCTGTATCTGTAACATTCTTGGGCATTAGTCTCTACTTTCTGCATTCATCACTGCTTTCCTTGCTGATTCACTTGCAACAAAAATTTATCACACTCTTGATATTTTTGGCTTATCTTAAGCTGTATATCCATGTTGAGTTATCTGTCTACAGCTGGTAAGTCCCCGTTAGTATAAGGTTATATGAGAAACCAAGGTCTTCCAATTCAGGATTCTTTTTTTCTGACAGTCATCATTTGGCTAGGCAACTTAAACTTATGGTTAGATCCAGATCATGTATCAAGAACCGGTATGTGGACAAGATGGCTCAGTCTGTTTTCTCAGGGTCAGGTCCAACACTAAAAACTTGCTTAATGGAACACAAAACTCTCATTTTATCAGTTTTTGTTTTTATCAAAATAACTTACTTCAAACATTTTATGTTCGTTTTCTCCAAAGTTAGAGGGGTTGGCCAAGCTCTTCTATTTGAGACTATGAAGATAACAAATTGCTTTCAGCAGTAAATCTTACCTATGTATTTGATCTGACTTAATTTTTCATCTTAAAACGAACTTCCATGTTGACCTTTACCTCTAGGATTTGTTCTCCCAATGATTTACTGATTTCTCAGTTCTGTAAGTCTCTGACACCGTTACCTGGTGTCCTGGTTGGCATTGCTGAAACAATGAGTGAACTGAAGTGACTAGAATTTTATAACTGCTGCTTCAACAAAGATTTCATCTCTGACTCTAAGTTACCTACTAGAATGCTCCTAGGCAAGTTTTGATTTGACTGTTCGGAATAACTTCTCCCCCAGGCTTCATCTGTTCTTGTGCAAGAGGTTACCTTCTTAAATTACTGGTAATCAAAGACTGTGTGCTGGTTGCTGAAGCACTCAAATTCACAAATCAGTGTATTCATTTCCTATGTCATTGATTTTACTTTAAATAAATGTAGTAATCCACAAATTGGGAATAGCTGGCTTTTACTTTTTTGGAAGCTCTGGATGCCTTTGGAGAGTGACTGTTCACAAGAGCTGGCAGTGACAGGACAAGGGGAAATAGTTTTAAACTGAAAAACAGTAGGTTTAGATTAGATATTAGGAAGAAATTTTCTACTGTGAGGGTGGTGAGGCACTGGAACAGGTTGCCCAGAGAAGCTGTGGATGACTTCAAGTGTTTAAGATGAGGTTGGACAGAACTCTGAGCAATCTGATCTAGTGGCAGGTGTTCCTGTACACAGCAGGGAAGATGGAGTTAGATATCTTTAAATTCCAACCCAAACCATTCTGTGATTCTGTGATTCTATGATTCTATGATTTGAACTTCTGGAGAAACACACAGCAGAAGAGATGCAGGAAATGACCTCTTAAATTGCATGAGGGATGAGTTTGGAGTTATTGCCCCCTTCTTGGAAAATATCCAGATGTTGTTTCAATTCCTTTTGTGAGTCCTTCAGCTAATTTTATTTTAAATTTCTGGGACAGACTTAAATTCTCCATCCTCCATTTCTGCTTCATTTTAGTTCAGCAATGTACAAGTTCATGCATTGTCTCCATGGCAACTGAATCTTACGGTTTTCATCAGTACTGTCTTTTTTGACTACTTGATTACCCAAACGTTGGGGCTGTATGGGGTCAAACAGTCCCTATGCAAACCGCTTCATTTACAAAGAATAAAGAACAAATGTCTTTCAGGCAACACTTGGTCCAAAATCTCTCTTCCCTAGCTTTGTCTGTATTGCAGTCTTTTGGCTTTTCTCTCCTTTTCTTCAGTCCTCTCTCCTTTTCTTTTTTTTTTTCTCTGCAAATAAATGCTCAGAGGCAATTTTCTTCCATATGTGTCAGCATATGCCTTTATTCTGTGAAGTGGCATCAACCTGGGTTTGAAGGAAAGGCTTCTATTGTCTCAGTCAACTAGCTGGATAAAAGGTTTCACAGCTTCTAACAAATCAGAAAAGAGGTTCATATTCAGCCTCAGTGAGGCTGAAGCTGGCCTATAATAGTTTCAGTAGTCATGGAATCATATTGATTTATAAGCAAGTTTGCATGATGACATTGCAGATTTTAAACAAAGCAAGTTTTCTTTTACCTATCTTCTGGCAAACTTACTATTAGCAAAGTTTTTGAGTTTATGCCAGAGTAATAAAATTTTTGCTGAATGGAATTAGTGTTGCTCTGGTAAAGCTAAGCAACTTTCTTTTCAATTATGTATTTAAGGGAGGGGACAAGAAAAACTGTGAGGAATCTCCACAGCTTTTCCCTAGTCATGGTTAGATGATCACTGTGACAGATTACATTCTTTTAGTGGCTGTTTTTCTGTTACCAAAGTTTGTAATATCTTCTTAAAATTCTCTTAGAGTGTAGAGATGTTTCAAGGACCTTATTTCTTTCCACTAATGTTTAGCTGCTTGATTATCAGTTCATTTACAGTTTTCAAGGAATCTTTTTTTTTTTTTAAGAGAGTGTAGTTTTTGTGCAAGTCTGTTACCTCATTTATTTGCAAAGTGAAAATTAGTTCCTGAAATATGGCTTCTAGTGTACAGCCCTTGTCAGTCACACAGTGAAATGCTCAGTCACTGATCTTGAAGTCTGTAGGAAATATATTAAAACTTTTTTAAGGTTTAGAGGGTTTTGTTTGGTTTGGGTTTTTGGTTTTTTTATAGAACTGAAATCAGTGTTGACACATATGTACACATATTATCTGCTCCAAGGCAGTTTTTATGAATTGCATTTACAACTACACTAGTCTGCATCTGATTCTCCTGTTATTTCATTTTATTTGAAATTTTCCTGAAGAATGATATTTTAGACAAAAAATCCCTCTGTGCAATTCCTTAAGATGCTCTCTATAAAAAAAACCTAGTCTCTAGTGAGACCATTTATTTGAATTAGAAAATTACTTTCAAGCAGAAACTTAGATTAAAAATCTTTAAAAATGTATCGGAAACATTCCCCAACGACTTAACTAGTCATTGACACAATTGTTTAGAATGGAGAAGTTAACAGGACTTTCACCTTTGACATCAGTGAAAACCTTTTTCAGAGAAATCTGGAATCTAAGAGAAAATCAGCTAACACAGCAGATGTCTTTAAATAGATGGTATGAATGATAAACTTTTAGGGATTGAAATGATGTGAAGGGTATAAAATCTGACTATCATTTTTAACTGAGGCAGCAGATAAAGGCAGCTTAAAGAATCTTTAGCATAGTATGTAGGGGAAAAAAAGTATGAGAGAAGTAGAATAAAGGTTTTGGTTAAACTTACAGATTTGGATCAGTGGGAATAGTCCAGATTTCAAAAGACAGGGGAAAAGGACAAAACACTGTTCTATAATTCTGAACAGAAATTTGTTCCCATTCCCATGCCTGCCTATACTTCTCTCCTAATGTTTACACTGTAGAATTAGTTTCTTTTGCTTCCAAGTTAGAGCAAAGCAACCTGCTAAGTAACCCTTTTAAAAATATTTTTCCATTAAAGTCAAGTCTTCATAGCAATAGTATAAGGGGTCCCGTTATATTCCTGCTAAAAGTAGTAGTAACATTCTAAGTGTTTTTAAATAATGTTGTCAGCATTAATGAATGTTTAACTAATGTAATACATTTATCCCCTTATCTACAATAATGGATTCCAGTAGCAAAAAACCAAGGAAAACAAACTATATAGTGTTAAAAGATAAGACAAGAATAAGTCCAGAGCTAACATGTATTATTTACCAGACACAGGCTTCAATCCAAAGCCTAGAGGAAGAGGAAATTTCGATTTGGTATTGCTGAGCTTAGCATGACTACCACAATATCCTCACTAATCCACAATTGCAAAGATTCACTTGATCCCTTGTCCAAATTATTTTTTAAAGCTCCTAACCAATTCCATTTTTTACAAACTCAGGTTCTTACGGAAAATACTTATATACATAAATAAACTTGGAACTATACTTGAATTTCACAAATATAAAAATGTCAGGATAGGAAAATACCTTGTTCTGCAAAAACATGTAGCAGAACAAATTTATCTTTGAGCTTTAACAGGCAATTGCATGAGGACATTGGTGAGGACAGTCTTCAAACAGGGCAAGAAGGAGGACAGAGGAACTACTGGCCAGTCTATCTCACCTCAGTCTGGAGCAATTCTCTTATGTGGATAGGTTGAGAGAGCGGGGCCTGTTCAGCCTCAAGAAGAGATGACTGAGGGGACCTCGTCATATATAAGTATCAGAAAGGAAGGTGCCAAGAGGATGGAGCCAGGCTCTTGGTAGTGCCAAGAAACCAGACAAGAGGCAGAGGGGAGAAACTGATGAAGAACCAGAAGTTCCGCTGGAATATGAGGAAGAATTTCTTTACTGTGTGGGTGACCACCCACTGGAACAGATTGCCCAGACTCCTTCAACGGAGATATTCAAGAACTGTCTGGATGCAATCCTGGATGACCCTGCTTGATCAGCTAGACTGGACCAGAAGACCAACTGTGGTGCCTTCCACTCTCACCTATTTCGTGATCTTGTGATTCTGTGATTCTGTGACATTAAAACCAACTATATACAGTCACAATTCATATCATGAAGGAACATGCATATACATGCGTATATACGCAGTCTGCAAGTTACAAGGAAATTTCTAATCTCTAGATATATGTACACACATCGCCAGTAACTATTCCTTTCTTGTTTTCCTTGCCCCTCTTTTAGTTTCCATTTTCAGCCACATTCCTTCCTTGGTTTGTTTCTTTTGTTTGTTTGTTCCTTTCTGTTTTTATTTCTGGGGCATATGTTATCTTCCATTTTTTCCAATTTTTTTTCTTCTTGCCTGTCTTGCCCCATTAAATATTTGCCAGTATATATCTGACATATCATTTGTCACTCCCCTCCCCAATCTCCTGTTGCATGTTGCCACACTTTTTATCTGCTTTTCAGAGAGTATTTTTCACCTCTATTGATCTTTTACTCTTTTCCAGATCCTTTGCTTCCTTTGGTTTATCTTTCATTTATTTATTTAGTTATTACTATTCAGCTTCCCATTATAAATATTCCCATATTTATCTTTAGGCCAGACTCTTTGAGGCATCGTGCAATTCTTCCTGTGTAGTTCTAAACTGTGTGTAGCACACACACATAAGTATCACATTATAGTTTTAGGATGTTTTCCAATGCAAAGTTTAAGTTACTCTTTAATTCATTAAGACAGCAAGAGATGTGACTAGGAGGAAACAAGTCTGCGTCAGCATATTTGGGAGATGTAGTGAGTATTATTTTAATCATGTATTTCATTCAATTTCAAGTTTGTTTTGAAAGTGCCCCATTGTCATTCTCTTTGTACCCTGCCCAATGTAGCACTTCTTGTTGATCTTAAAGACAGTCAATAAGAACTCAGCAGCATTACTCAGCCCTTCTCTGTCTTTGGTTTTCTGCATAGATATCAATTTGTTAAACAACCTGAATCTTTGATGACTTACAAAACAGTTCAGCTAATGGTCCATGCTTTAATGCATCTTATCAACAGCAAACATCCGCTTAAAAATGGCTGTGCTTTCATGACACTCAAGCTCTAGGGGAAATGCGAAGTTAGATGCCATTTTGCTGATCAGGTTTACAAGGACTAAAAGATTAAAGATTCCAGGCTCTAAGCAACAACTCCATGTAAATAATTTATAGTTCAAAAATAATGTGCTATTCAAGACTCAGAGGAAGGAGTCTTCTTTCTGTGTCTGTTTTATAATAATTCCTTTAGAATTATTCTAGTTAGCATTCAAAGATTACCAACTTCCTATATATAAATGAGTTGCTTATTAATATTACATAAGCTGTCCTCCTTTCTTCTGATGAGGCAGTGCACAACATGCTGTAAACAGTATTGACAGGAAAATACATGGTTTGGAACTGTAGTGAAGTCATTTACCATTCATGAAGTAACTTACTAATAATAGTTGCCTGCTTATGAAAACTCAAATGATAAGGTTTTAGCAGGGCACTGAGATCAAAAAGGAATAGTAATAAATGACCTAGAAGTAAATTCTTTTTCATATAGCTGCATAGAATAAAGTGTTAAATTTGAATTGCACATGTGTATGCAAGACATGCAAGAATTTTAGTTGCTTGGAAAAATCAGCACAGTAGTAAGACAAGCAAATGCAAAGCTCAGGAAAACTGGTTGTAAATATCTTATCTACTGGTCAAAGATATCAATACATAACAAAAGAAGAAAAAAAAATAAAGCATGTTTGTATCAGTGGGCCTTTTGGGAAACAGGAAGACTCTTCATAGGATCATAGAATGATAAAATATGCTGAGTTGAAGGGACTCATCAGAATCATTGAGTCCAACTCCTGGCTCTGCAGAGGACACACTAAGAATCACACCATGTGCCTGAGAGCAAACACTTCTTGAACACCCTAGCTCAGTGGACAAAAGCTAACTAAAGGTTGCCTTCCACACCCAACATCAATTTGTCTAAAGCATGTACAAATCAAACACAATAGCAGTAACTGTAAAGCAGTGATGTACTGCATGAAACTTCATAACTACATGCTGATCATTTTGACAAGTTCAGCTGTTTAATATCATGCCTGACTGCTCCTTTATGGCTGATGGTTTTCTTTTGTTCAGTATGACAAGTCTCAATAAATTTGAACCCAAGTGAATTAAAACTCGATTCATTTACTTTAGCTAAAATCCCACATGCACAAAGCAAATGTGTGGTTTTGCTTTTGCTAATTCACTGGTAGAAACTTATGACTATCTAAGAATTCATCTAGCTGTTACATATTCCATAATTTTACTGCACAAGCATGTATATAGAACCATCAAGATGCAAGAGACTCAGATGCTATTCCTTACAGGAGTGACCAAAGCCATTTTATGTCCAAAACCATTTTATATTTTTTAAAATAAATAAAGAGACACCAAGACTTTGCTAGCTCTTAACATACATTCAAATCTGGTTTATATATAGTAAATGTGAGATCATAATGATAAAAGAAACTACTATATGATTAAGGTTAGAAAAATGTTTCCTAAAGGACACAAAAGGATTGTAAACAAATGAGCAGTCTATTCAGTCAACATCACTAAACTATACCAAGATCCAGTATTTTAAAAACTAAGTTAATCAGCACAGCAGTGGGATGGGAAGGAAAACATATATGACAGTGGTTAATCTACTTAATAAATTAAATTTCAGTCACTGTTTAATTCCTCTTAAGAGAATCTGTGCTATGATCTTGCATTGCAAAGAACCAGAGTTGAAAAATAAATTTATTATAGTCCATCTCTAATTTTTTCTTAGATTAAAAGATTTCCACAGCAATAGGCAGACACATAAATAGGAAAAAGAAACAACATTGTTCTCTAAAGTAGTTCTGATTTTTGTATAGTTTTTCTTACATACGTAACATAAATGCTTATCACTGTATAATGTCATCATATCAGTTTTTATGCTTCCTCTAGATGCTGGAAAATTCTCACTGAAAAAATTCAGTGAATTTTTAGACATTTTTTAGAAATTCTGAATTCTAAAAATTCAGAAGAATTATTGACACTGATAATAAATATAGGACTTGGCTTAGCCAAGAAACTAAAGCCCCCTTTTAATTGTTTCATGAATGAAAACTTTATGCCCCAAAAAGCTTTTGATCTGGTTATATACAAAAAAAATCCTCCCTTGATTTTTTTGTTTATTGGCACCACGTATTATCTTGGCAGGATGTGTAGACAACATAATTTTTCAGGCAGCTTCTGATGTGCTTTTTTTCTTTTTTAAGGATCGCTTTGATTAAGGAATTCAATTTGGGGATTTAAATCACTGTCCTTTTGGAGATCTGAAATGTACAAAGTCAACTTAAGAAATGAGCCACCAAAAATTTAGGGGCTACTGAAAAATTGTTTCTCACAGAAAAACATTCTCATGGAAGAAAAATTTCTCATGTGGATATTTTGCAGTGAATCTTTTGGAGATACTTTCTCTTTAAAACATAATAAATGTTTGGAACATCTTTACTAACCAACCATGTGAGGGCTTAGACTGTTTATATTTACCTAAAATAACGTGGAAGGATATGGCATCATGCATCACCTCTAGCAGTGCATTTTTAAAATGCCAACATCTGACTCAAATGCTGATGTTCCATAGAAAGGTTATAAATTCTACCATTTAACAGTCCTGTTGCAGGAAACTTCATTAAACATGAGGGTTATTAAGTCTCAGAAATCCTAATGAGCTAAGTGATTTAAAAACCAAAGGAAAAACCTTCAGATACTTCCATTTTTGGAAGTGGTAAGGTATTTTCTGCTTGGTTTTCTCATAGTTTAAGGTAGTAATATTTTTTCTTTTTTTTCTTTCCTTCTCCTGCTTTCTGAGGGAATGAATAGGACTTTTAAGTATTTAAAGTACTTTTATTACTTAAAATACTTTTTTTTTCCTTAGCCATGCATTACCCACAACCCCTTTTCAGCATCCCATATTTTTGCTATCACATCTTCGCTTAATGTCCCTTTCACAAGATTACTCCCTGAATCCCCTCCAGTAAGGCATTTCTCCATGCTTAGCACCATCATGCCATAAAATAAATCTATAATATAAATATATAATATATATCATAATATATAATATAAATATATAATTAATAAGTAATATGTATAGCATATATTAATATAATCATATACAACATGAAAAAAGAAAAATTCTGTCCTTTTCTTCACTTTCACTTTTTTTTTTAGTTCATAATGCTAAAAAATTGCAAAAGCATTTTTTAGCCCTAAGATTCCATCAGGGTAGAGAGAAAAGAAACACAATCTAGCTCCCATCCAAGGCAAAAAGCAACAGTAAAACCAATATTTCCATTGCATATTAAAATGAGAAGCCCCAGTACAAGAAGTCTGTACAATTTCACAAAGTGATTTCTGAAGTTTTGGTAAGGCCACACATTTCAGAAGTCCAGTTAAAAGAAGATATTAAAAACCAACTACAAAAGAATTAGTATTGTCTTTAAGTATAAATTGCTTCTAAACATTTTATTTTGTAACTGGTCAAAGAATATTGAAGTTCAGTTTTCCTGGATTTTTTTGGTGCATGTGAAAATCTCATTGGCTATCTTGTACCTAAATGTACAAGAAGCATGATTTTTTTGCTGTTCCCCAAGAAAGTTAGCACAGTCTTAAAGAATCACATACATTTTTAAGTTTGCTTGAAAAACAACAAGACAAAATTTATGTACTCTTTCCAGGAAGACCTGAAGCTCTGCACTTGAGAAATTACAGCATTTAGTCAAATCAAATTAAAAATCCTGTAGTTTCCTTTATTTTAGTTTTTTTTTAATTTTAAAACATACACTGAAGGTACTCACCAGTCAGTAAGATTTTTTTTTCTTTTTCAAAACGTGGAATATATAAATTGTGCCTTCTTTTTGTGGCACCCTGCAGGAAAAATAATTTTGGGTGCTTCATTGTATTTCTCGCTCCTCAAACTAGAAATGCCTATGAGCACAGCAGAAATGATCCATTTCCATCACAGGGAGTGGAATTTAATTTTACTTGAAACACACACTTTGTGACTATTTGTAAACAGTATGACTAAAGATCTTAAGTCTTCACAGTAGGCAAAGAGAAAATGTATATGCATTCCCTGAAACAACTAAGATATTATCTTTACCCTAAAACAAATTATTAACACACTATAATGCAGAAAATAGTTTTCTTAAATAGTAACACACCATGAGGCCTGTTTAGGGTAGAGTATTCTGACTTTAAGTCCAATATAGACCTATGAGGACAAAGAGGTCCTCATAGGACATGAGACATGATACCTCATAGACATGAGACCGATGATGAGAAACTTCTCCTGATATTGTCCTCATATTCTCCTCGTATTTTTACTGCAGGTATCTTATTTTTCACAAAATCATAATAGATGATGCATGTTAGATCATATAACCATGTGTGCATGAATTTAGGACACAAACATCTGCTGTACAGTGTCTCACCTGAGAAATGCTCCAATACACTCTGGTATTGCAGGTCAAACTTGCTGGAGGGACTGAGATATTTCTAGAACTGCCATCTTCTTTTTTACCTCAAATCAATCAAAGTCTTGTCTTACAAAGAAATCTACTGCTCTTGAACTATGAAATTAGTTTTTGTTTCATCTGATATTTTCAGTGAAGAAAATACCAATGTTTAGAATTAAATCATAGAATGGTTTGGAATGGAAGGTACTTTTAAAGATCATTTAGTCCAAATCTCCTGCCACGGGGAGGAACATCTTGCACAGATGTTGTTCAAAGCCCTGTCCAACCTGACCTTGACTGCTCCCAGTGATGGGACATCCACAACTTGTCTGGGCAACCTGTTCTGTTACCTGGCCTTCTCCGTGTAAAGAACATCTTCCTTATAACCAATCTAATTCTGACTTCTCTAAGTTTAATAGCATTAAGCCTTGTCCTGTCACCAGAGGTCTTGGAAAAAACCCACTTCCTTCCATCTTTCTTATAAGCCCAGTTTAAGTATTGAAAGGCCACAATATGGTCTGAGGATAAAATAGTTAAGATCTTGAACATAGATTAACCCTGGTCAAAATATAAAGCTTCACTTCATTAAGTTCTAATATTTTGCTGGGTTTTGTTATCAAATAAATATCTGCACACAAAGCTTTAGTTCTTCCTACTCTTTTCCAAGGCCATATGTGTTTGTGTATATTTCAGGAGGGCTTATTTTGACCAGTTTTATTGTTCCTGGAGTGTATCTTGTTCTTATCACCTTGCAGACTTTGTTCTGCACTCCTGTATGTTGCTTCCACACTTAACTGAGTTGTATTTTAACTCCACGCTGGAGGTAATTTGAAGCTCTCCTCACCAGGTTGGCAAAGATGCCTTTACTCTGCAAGACAACTAGGTCTTGTCTTATTTGGACATCCTCATATTTGGATAACTTTTACTGTGGCTTTTCTTTAAAAAAAGGAATGAAAGCATGGCATGTGGCACAGAAAGAATTCCTTTGAAATCATAAAGTGCTTTCAGGTACAGAAGCAGTAAAATTACATTCACAAAACGAATAGCAATCCAGCTATTGAAGTAAATGAAACTGAAAAACATGGTCAAAGTCAAAAACTAAAAAATCACTAAAAATATATAGGGCCAACAAACAAGATTTTACCAACTACAACAGTTCTTGATAAATGTCTAGCCTAAATAAAGGGGAACTTTATTTTGGCAATATATTGCATCTTAAAAATTAATTCAGTTTTTATTGATTTCAAAAGTAACACTTGCAAGTATGAAGGTAATAGCTTTTTGATTGATTCAGTCAGAATGAGTTAGGCTTTATGAATAAAGGGGAAATTAATCAGTAAGGGTTGATTTAGGGCCTCTTTCATAATATAGATTTCCATTTTTGTGTGTCATTGTTCTGTTGTTAAAAACCTGATGGACTGTTTGCACTGAGGTGAATGACTAAATGCCTGTAAATGGAAGTGATTGAAAAGTGAGGCCATCTTACAAGAATTAAAGCCTTCCTGAAATTAAATGCAATAATCAAACTCAGCTAAGAAAGTCTGCAGGAACCTATAAAGTAAACAAGGAGAAACGGACATATTTTCTATTTCCAGCAAAGTATCTCAGAAGAGAGAACTATTTCAGAAATCGACTTTCAACAAGTGAAAAAATTGTTTAGGAGGCAATAAAGAAATGTGTTGAGGTATTTGTGACAGGCATTCCAGCAAGGGACAGACTTCCAATGTACACAGTGCTAGTTTGACAACTGTCACCATATAAAGTTGTTCACTACTGGTCTTTGAGTTTCATTTTGCCTCCCTTTGTAGGTAAATGGTATCTTGGCAAGCAACAAAACATTACTAGACTTGCTAAGTAAAGCTGTGATTGAAATGGGGATTATTTGATACTGAACTGGACAAGTAGTCAAAGAGGTTTTTTTGCTTTTTTCTCAATGATTAAAAATAGTTATTCAGGAAATTTTAAAGAACAAAAGTGGATACCAAATTTGTGCCAAAATTCCTGAAAACTGATTTACTTTGACACTATTGGACTAGAACTACTACAGGACAGAACCACATACAAAACTCCAAGCAATGCTGATTTCTTCTGCCTTCAAGGAAAGACGTGTGGCCCCTGTTATCTGCTACCTTCAAGCAGAGGACAATTTTGTTATAGCTGTATATCTCTAGCCACAGAAGCAGATAGATCTTACAGGACATTTCAGTGCATATGTATAAAAATCATTATGTATGCATTATTGTATATAAGTATATACAAATATATAGCTTACCCAAAAGAAGAAAGTTAATAAGATAACCTCTACAGAAACAGGCACTAACTAGAATCTTTTTATGTTTGTATATACTACCATGTATTTTCCCCCATAATTATAAATGAGACAACTAGTTTAAATGAAAGAGAATATAACAATCATGGAATAGATTTGTATCATAAGACTTTGTTAATGATAGCACATATTGTAATAATTCATGAACTCATGGCTTTCAAATCAATATTTCATCTGTTTCCTGGAACTGACTTAACTGGTCCCTTTTAGAAATTATTCTTTTTTAAGACAACATGATTTTTTAAAAAAGAACAACAGTAAAAGATGACTTTAAAGTCTCTTGAGCACTGATGCAGTGACAGAGCATCTGAACAGAAAACTTGATCCTGGAAAACAGTCTACACCACACAAGTAAACAGCCAACATATACCTATTTTAATGGAGTTTAGACAAAGAGTAAAGTGAGAAAGATAAGTGAGTATAATTATTCAGCTGTTGTGATCAATGCAGCAACTATGTTCTCTGTTTTTCCAGATTGCTCTATAGTTACCACAAATTTTGTTTCCTAAATTCTATTAAAAAAGTCATGGTTAGGCATGGGAGGAAGTCAACTTGTTTATGTCAGTTGCTGTCTCCCAGGTCAGCCAGATATGTGACAGACTTCAATCCAAAGAAGCAAGATTGATATACAATCAGATTCATAAATAAGCACAAAGAAACAATGGCATGAGACTTTTTTGGACAACTTTTTACTGTGTTTCAAAAGAAAAAATCATGAATAGCAAGTACCTCACTGGTGGACCATAAAGAAACTATGGAAAAAGGAAGAGAGAACCCTGCGTAGCTCCTCACACCCTGAAAGAACATATTCCTACAGGCAATCACACATGCAAAAGAGAAAATGGTTTCTTTTTCCCTTGAACACGGTAGATAAATGCCAATCATCACTCATATTATCATCACTCATACTGGGTGTCAGAAATGGCTTATTTAAAAGCAGTTTTGTGTTAAAACAAGAATTTCCAGATGCTTATAAAAGAAAAGAGATATTTGCAGAGTTTTCTTTAAAAAAGGCTTGAGTGTATCTGGGGTTTATAAGGTAGTATTAGAGACACTACTGTGACAAAACATTAAGACAAATGGTATAACATTCTTAGTTTCTAAATGTATTGGAATACAGATGCATAGCCAACCATAAGATTATTGTAACTGCTTCCCAAAAAACCCCGAAGAAAATCTTAATGTGCTTTATTCTACCCTTCCAGTGTATTTTATAAATCTTCTTCCAGTCAGCTAAGCTAGTTAGAAAAAATCCCTATGTATAGACTGAATTATGGATGGAAATACAAGAGTTATAGAGTGCTGGTGGGTGAGTCAGAGGAATCAGTTAAGGGTCCAACAAAGTTTTTGCCAAATACCTGCAGGTCTCTGCTATTTTTGGCAAACTATGTTATTAGGAGAGACCAGCTCAGAAACAGTCTTTCAAAGTCTAAGGGATCTTCCAAACTTTAAATCAAAGAGTATTGCTGATAAACCAAGCATGCTGTTTGGACAGGTGTTCTTTTTCCCACCTCTCAATATTCTCTCACCTCTGTTCCCCATGCTGCTGTGCAGTACTCCACGCACAGTAGGCTTTATTAGGAGCATCATGGCTTATCCTTGTAGACTACTCCCTAAGTTGGCACTGATGCTGATATCTTGGTTAGCTTAGATGCCACCTCAGTATTCACTATCACTTGTTTTCCCTTTGACCACTTATGTGAAATGAAATCTACATTTTGGGTGCTTTCAGCTACATTATCAGAAAAGCATAAAAAAACAGTGATAAAAGAAAAATGGCATGACAAGAATTGAATTTTCTTCATTGCTGAAGTAGATGTAAATTTTATGAAAATCTGGGAGTATGAAGTACTGAATTAATGATACTTCAGATTGAACACTTTGAAAAGTTTTTAATAGTAGCTCCACTCTCTTATTTTTCTAGTGTTCATTTAACTCTATTTATTTCTTGCTAATACACAACAGACTGTTCTCTGTGGCCACTGAAATGCAGGATTTTTTAAGATTTTTTTAAGATTTCTTTATTTTTATATATATATTTCTAGCAGAGAACTGTGTTATAAACACTTCGTAATGCCTTTTTTTTTTTTTTTTTTGCCTTTTCATATGAGATAGCGTATTGCAGAGACAACTGTCATACTAAACACTTCTTGAGGACACTTCTCAGTATTTTCTCTTACTAGTGCATTGGAAATTGGATACTTTTTTTTTTCTTCTCGTTGGAGAGACAGGAGTGCAATGGACTGGAGAGGTTAAGCTCCGATTGCTATTAGCAGTTTATTAGTTTTGTAGGTTAAAGATTTAAGACTGACTTAGATATTTTTCTCTTTGAAGGCACAATATCTGCATGCACTATTTCCAAAATACTTGTATATATATTTTGAATTATTTTATTGAGTTACATTTAATGTTCAAGGATGTATTGTTCAAGTGTGTGGATTCATTTCTAGTAATACAGTGCAATTAAACATGCTGCCAAGACAGGTATGAACCCATGAACTCACAGCAATACGCTGCTCCAAAATATGTATCAGTTACAGTAATTAAAAAATCCCACCACAAAGACAAAGCAACAGTAAAATGCAATGATTTTTTTATGAGAACATTTTATATTTAAACTGAAGGGCTTTATTATAATAATACAGCAGTTTTGTTGCCATTCAGAAGGTCTTCAATAGTCTGGAGAACTCATGAAATTCAGCAAAGTGTAAAGTACTGCACCTGGGGAGGAAAGACTCCAGGCACCAGTACAGGCTGAGAACCACACAGCTGGAAAGCAGCTTGGTGGAAGAGGAACTGAAGATACTGGTGAACACCAAGCAGAACAGAAGCTAGTGATGTGATCCGGCGGTGGCAAAGACCACCAACAGACTCCTGGGTTACTTTACAAGTGTTGCCAGTATGTCAGGGTAGGTCATTCTTCTCCTGTGTTTAACACTGGTAAGGTGACACTTGGAGTACTGAAGAGAATCCAGCTAAAGGGACACTAAGATAGTTAAATGACTGGACTATCTTTCATGTAAGGAGATGCTATGAGAGCTGAGGCTGTTTAGCCTAGAGAAGGCTCCGGGGATCTCATACATATTTACAAATATCCAAGTGAGGGTGTAATGAATAGGTAGCCAGGCTCTTTTTGATGGTGTGCAGTGGCAGGACCAGAAGCAACAGGCAGCCTCTGAAACACATGAGGTTCCCTCTGAACATTAGGAAATACTTTTTTCTTGTGAGGGTGACCACTCACTGGCACAGGTGTCCCGAAGTGGTTGTGGAGTCTCCATCTTGGAGGTATTCAAAAGTTGTTTGGATGTCGTCCTGGGCAACTTGCTCTGGGTGGCCCTGCTTGAACAGAGGGGTCAGACCATACGACCTCCAGCGGATGCTTCCACCCTCACTCAGAATCACTCAGTCTGTGATTCTGTGATAATTTGTCTTCAGACTCCAGTGTTTCATGTCTGAGTTCCTCTTGGACTGTGCAATTGCTATGCAGTTGCAATACCATTTGCATTACAGCTATTTTATATAAGAGCCCATTTTTAGCTGTTGTAGCTTTTCTTTATTGCAACTTTTCTTGAGTCTTTTCTTGAGTCCCACTAGCATCTATATGCCCACCTTAAATACATGGCAGGGGAGAAAAATAAAGGTTTATTTGTTTTCTAGTCAACATTGTCATGGCTCCCATTTACTTTTATGTTAATGGAGTAACTGTTTTCCAAATTATAATACCATCCATACCAAAAGGCCCAACAGAAATTCAAACTGCAGAAAGACATAATTCACAGAACAAGGAGATTTAATTTGCAGAACAGTATCTCAGAAAAATAAACAAACCCCAGGAAAGATAAAAAAAGTATTAATACAAATCAGTATTGAGTAAACACCATATATATTTAAGCTAAATTATGGCACTTGAAGAAGAAAGTTTAAATTAAAATATATGTCAAAAGAAAGCAAAACTCAACTGATAGACAGTAAACAAATTTCAGAAACAATTAAGAACCCATAATTTCCCATCTCCCAGATCATGTTAAGAACACTGTCTTTTATTGCTTCTTTCTATCCCATACACTATGTTGTCTTACTGAATACACTTTAATTAAAACTTTCATTAAAATCAGAAATTAAAGAAAAATGCTGAATTCGTTCTTGTCAGTAGATAACTAATTGTCATAAACAGGAAACAGTGTGACTTTACATAAATAGTGGTTCATATTCAGAATTTTAAATATAAACCCAGTGATTATCTGAATTGAATTATCTAATAATAACTGACTGATATTAAAGTGAAATAGCAAATCAAATATTATTTCTTAAGAAAAATAGGATAAGCTAATGGAAGTATATACTGTAATTTCCCCATTTTATTATTATTAAACTTTATAGTTAAATAGGGGAGAGAAGACAAACTTTTGATCAAGTCTGATATGAACGAAAAAGGCAAAAAGTATTTAAACATCTAGTTCAAAGCCTGTCTGCACTTTTCCCATCTCAAAACTGCTTAACCAAATAACTAGGTGTTGCAAAGTCCCTTGGGACTATTTTTTCCTTGGATGTTAACTTTATTTCTACCAGGAAAAAAAAAAATTAGAAGACTTTAGACAGTATCCAGCCAGGAAAAAACATATATCAGTTTGCCAAGATATTACACAAAGTAAGATTATTTTTTTCTATTTCATTTTGAAATGTCTCACATCACCTACGAGAGTTTTGCAAAAAAATATTACTCAAAATTCACCACTTCTACAGTTTGAAATGTTCATGGCCATCAGGATAGCGAAAGAAATTAAATGTTCACAACATGCTTTTATGAGATATTTCAGCTTGCAAGTATTTCCTATTAAAAGTTCAGTGCAGGGAGAAAAAGTTCCATATGGTTCAATTCTACCTTTTCTTAACTATGCACTTGTGAAATTACATGTAGAAATATCAATAAAGTAGAAAATGGTTAAAATAAATTTACACAACTATTCAAAAGTCAGCAGATACTCAATTTTAATAAAATACTTTTTATACATTTTAGGTGAACATGTGGAGTTTGGGGAATACTCTGAGCCTTTAATTCTACTGAGTTTACTAACAGTAGGATTATTGATTCTGTCAAGGCAATAAACTCTGAAATAAAATCAGTTTATCAAGAGCATATCAGAAGCATTCAATAGAATGTGAAAGATTCTATTACAGTAATTTTTAAAGTAGTGTTGCTTTGGCTCTAAGTCCTAGCCATTATTCTTCTTGTTTTCATCAAAAGCTCATCAAACAACACAACCACAATTTCCTCTGTTAAAAAAAAACAAAAAAACAAAACAAACAAACAAACAAAAACAAAAACAAAAACGGGCAATTTTTTCATGCTAATACTGGAAAAGCAGATAAATAAACTATTATTTTCAGAAGGCAGGCTATCATAACCAGCTCTAGAATCGGAAAAAACACAGTTTAATATTTATATATGGTTTGAAAATATTTAAATATTTAAGTGAGGCAGAAATAACTGAAAATATAAATTTACACTACCATCTTTTCCTTGTAATAGTATGAAATGTTAAATTTAAACATAAAATCTGAAAAGCAATTAGAAAATGTTGAACATAATATTGTAGTGCAATGGGATTCATGAAATAAACAGTTAATATATTTACCCAAAGTTTCACCAATCACACCAAAGTAGGCTACCATACTCATAATAATGTTTTTCAAGGGTTTATAGAATAAGGTATGAAAATCAAAATCAAAATCAAAATCAAAATCAAAATAAATGAGGATTAGGATATAGAATATGAAGGAAAAAATAATAAGGTTTTTTCATGGTTTGTAATTCCAGAAGAATATATAAACTTGAAGTAGTTTAAAAAAAAAAAAAATTAGTGAAGTTCCATCCTTCCCTGAGAGCATATGTCATCATATTTAATTAATGTATTGAAAATAATAGGGAAGAAGATGAATGTGTGGCAAGAATCTGTTCCTAGACCTACAGCTGTGCAAAAAATAATAAGCCTTATAGGAATCCAAATTACTGGTGACTCAACTTCATCTTTTGATCAGTTACCAGACTCAGGTCTCCTCATTTGCCTCTAGCTGATAGGCTTCAACCTCATAGATTTTTGTAATTCTAAATGGAAGGCTGTCCAGCACAAGCTTTCATTTCACATTTATATATTTCATCCTATTTCTAATATTTGACCCTTAATTGTTCCTTTATGATCTGATTTTTCATCAGATTGCCAAATCTCGTAATTTCCAAATTTGTAAAACACTACCTTTTTTAAGCTAAGATCATTTAATACTGCCTGCAGTCTTTGAGGAACTATCCTAGTAATCTTTCTTCAGCCTAATAACTGCTCCTTAACCACAGGTGGTGACTTCTTTTTTTCTTTCTATTGTTTTCCTTTTAACTTAATTTCTTAACTACAACTTTATAATCCTTATTCTTCCAACTAGCTCAAACAATTCATATAACATTTTAGCGACCATCTTACTGACACACAGAAATTTTTCTATGATGCTCCTTCAGTCAAAGATTTTACAACATGATGTTTGCATGGTATATTGACAAGATATTATATTGTTCTGTCCCAGGCTCTCTGTAAACACATGTTGTCTCCTAGGATGTTTTCTGTTTTCTCCCTTCCTTCTTGTCTTTTTTTCAAAATTGATTCATAGTGGTGTGGTCCATCTTTTAAGTATATAGAAGCCTGAACTTGATCACCTACATTTTATTTCCATTATCTCATTCCCATTCACTGCCCATTAGATTCCCTATTTACCGTACCTTTGTTAGTGGAATGTATGTACTGAAGCTCAGTTATCTCAAACAGGCTTTTTGCTAATCCTAATGAAGACTGTTTTTACCATTTATTTTACTGCTGCCTGTGAGTTTAAGTCAGCTTGCCTTCTGGAAATTCCACGTAATCCCTGCACTTTCTAACAACTGCCTTCCATCAGGTCTCTTATTTCCAACAGAGATTCACATTTTTATTTATCCATTTTGATTTGGATCCTCTTTTTTTTTTTTTCTTGACATTTAAATGAGCATTTCTAACGGTACATGTCCATTTTGTATACAGAATCATTAACTTAGCAGAGTTGCTCTCATATCCCTATTTTCACACTGCAAACTGATCACAGCTGGGTAAAAGCAATCCTCTCCTACCTTCCTCTAAATCATCCCAAATGAGCCATACAAAACACTGAAAACATGAATGAGGAAAAAACACTGAGATGTCTAGCAGATGAGAATCTCTAATATTGGTATATCAGCTTAAATATTGTGCCATGAAAGTATATCTTGACTTACTTATGTACATTCAAATTGCTCCCAAAAAATAACTTATCAGAGGGTTTTAAGGAAATTTACATGTCTGGGAAGCTGCTAATAGGTTTTAGAAACTTACAGGATTTTTGTGGTTCTGAAAAGCAGTCAATCTATTCTTGAAAGAGAGCTGTCTTAGGTCCACAAGAACAGATGCAAACAGAATTCAGTACCACCCACCGTGAATGAGTTTCTGTGTCCTTGACCAAATATATCTAAGAAAGATCTCAGTTTGGACTGTGGTCATTCTAGAATGACATTCTAGAGTATTATTCACACCATCTCAAGTCCAAATTGCCTCTAGAGGTGCCTTTCTCTTTCCTACAGAGAAAGTATCACCAATTAATTTAAATGATTCAAGATTTAAATGATTCAAGGTTTAGCCTAGACCACAACTTGGTCTCCTATATCAAAGTAATAGCTATGCACATTACTTTATATTTTTCTAGGAATAAACACAATACCAATAAACTTTTTTCCTGCCCTGAAGGAACTTGCATATTTCACACCCTGAATTATGGAACTGTCATACAAGTTAGAAAGCAATAAAGCCAAGACTCAAAAATAATCATAGTGCTTGAAACTTCTTATTATTTTAAATGCATTGGCAAACAAAAAAAGAAAGAGACAGAGAAAGGGGAAACGAGAAAGAAGTTGAACAGCAAGAACAACAAAAAAATGCTTTTATAAAACTAAGTCTTTACCTGAGCCACCCATTCCTGTAAAATATAGAAGTACAGAGGAAAAGAGCACAATCTCAAGGTGTACAGATGACATTCCCTGTTGACCCATACCAGAATGTCCTATGGAAAATGGCTTTAAAAGTAATCAAATGAGGTTTTACTTAGAAATATTAGAAATAATATATAGCAATTAAATAATTTCCTGCATTTTATGGTACTGCTCCATGTAAACAAACTCACTTTTTTATATCCAAAAAATTGTCTAAAACATTTTAAGAAGTATTAAAAGATAAATCCTCTACCCTTCTCTACGGTGATCAGAATCCAGAAAATAAATACACTCCAAAGAATTCTGCTTGCAAGACAGGCCTCTCTCATTTTTTCACAATAATTTTTCTTATTTAGACAAAGGATGGCAAAATTAAATTATTTAGTACCAGCAAGAACAAAACTGACATGCAATGAATTGTTAGCAGTAAAACTCTAAAACATTTTTTCAAGATTGTTTGAGAGTTTTTGCTACAAATAACTTCTAAGACCAGTGAAGATGAAAAAGAATGCACTTCACTCACTCTACTATTATTTATTTGCTTATTTAGTTAGTTAGTTATTTTTGCAGATCTTTATGCCCAGTTACATTTCCTCTAGGTTCTTAAAAAAATTTTCTTTCCTTTTACTTCTCCATTGCCCTCAATTTCAAAATAATCTGAGCCAAGATTAAGAGAGGGTGCTCTGAGGCAGTTGCCCACTAGGGCCAAGGCGAAAACTGCATTTCATCCCAATGACGATCCTCTTCTAAAAAGAGCCTGCTTATAGTAGAAAGGAATGAAGGGTAATGGGATTTACTCAAGATGAGACCTGCTGCTGACTGGAGTACTGGGGGTATTGCTATCCATTCTTACATTAAATAAAATACATGTGGATAATTTTACACCTGGGGCATAAGGAGGCAGGTTAGCAAAAGCTGCTGTATTCAAGGGACCTAGAGAGCATGGTTAAGGTCCTGACATGCAGACTGGGCAGTTCAGAAATTTTCTAATATTGAGGAGACAGACAAATTGGCAGAATACAGAGACATTAAGCCATGAACAAACTGAAAATAATAATAATTCACATCATATGAAAGGAAAGCAGAACTCAGAATTTCAAAGGCACTGTAAGATATCCTCACAGTACATTCTGTGAATTTCACACAGAACACTAGTGAAGTCTCAGCATCAGATAATATATCCAAATGGAGACCAATAATACTAGTCTAGAAAAATATTTTTTTTATTTTTTTAAAGGGAAGAAGAATACAGCTAAGAAGAATACAAGTATTTGAAATTTCTATAAAAATGTCATGGACAGTTTGTGACTTTTTTCACATGAGCTTCAACTGAAAAATCTGGAACATTCAAGAAAATGAAGGCTACTTTAAAATGAAAACCAAAACACACACACATACACAAAGAGAATGATACTGAGATGCAATTCATTATAAGATTGGGTTAAGATATGCAAATTTTAAAAAATTAAAAATCTTCAATTAAGTCTTTTAAAACTTCATGCGGAATCAAAAATCAAACGAATGTCTGAGGGGAAAAAGTTTTTAAGATAAAATATACAAACATCAAATAAAAGACGAAAGAGAATTTAAATATTCACAGTTTCTTATTTTTTCCTATTTTTCAATTTTTAACTTTTTTACTTAATTTTTTGTTTCTGTAAAATCATTTATGTCTAGGATTTTTTTTCCTTCATGTAGAAAAACAGTATTAGGAAAAGTTAGAATTAAATAGGAAACATAAGAAAGCAATGAAAAGTATATGAAGTTAAAACCATCTTTTCAATCAAGTCACTTAAAACCAATACTTTTTTCTCTTTTAGAACTTCCAAATAAACGCTTCTTCAAAATTCCCCAAACCCGTAATTTGTATTATTTACTAGGATTTCAAACATCACTATTTCTTGATAAAAAGTTTTGTCACACAAACGTCCTCTTAGATAGGAAGATACAAATCGCTTTACTGGTGAATATGAAAACAATTTTCTTAAAACTGCTTTATGAGGTGACGTCTTCACACATAAACCCCGAAGATATATCAAACTCTTATGTTAGATTTAATTTTACTTACACCAAAAATACAAATGTTTGTTTGCAACACCTCTAGAGTTTAACTATCCAGGAGAAAATTACACTTAATTCTCACTAACCCAGTACCCTGAACTGCAAAAGGAGGCAAGTCTGCTCCTCGATGATTGTAGTATGTTCTGGAACGTACCTAAATGGATATGTCTGCACTTCACCAGCTAAATCCTAATTTTACACTCCAAACTTAGCAAATTCCTCATACAACACTTCCTTAAAAGTGCTGAAAGAAAATCAAGCATAAAAAGTGATTTCTTGAAGGATCTGCACAGAATGCCAGTATAAGCTATATAAGCAATTACAAATACACTCTTAATCTTAAATGTAGTAACTAAAGAAATCACACTACATTACCTGGCTCCAGTGGGCCCTGTGAGCTGTTTACATACGATATGTAATAATATTTTGATAAGAACAAGTATTAATGGTACATGTAGATTTATACAAAGCCAACCATAAAAGCTCCGGAGGTTAACGAATGAACATTTAAGCTGTTAGGAAGAAAGCTGAAGACCAATCCCTCCACAACAGTATTTACAGACTTCTTTTCAGTATCACACATGGCTCAAACAACAGAAGTAGAGGCAAAATTTTAACCTACAATTGACGAAATAGTGCACGTAAACCAAAAAACAAACAAACAAAAAAATTGATTAAGCAAGAACAGTAGGCACTAGAAATTAGGGGAGTGGTTACAGGAGGGACTAATTGCAGCTGAACTGTCAGGGAACCAGATGGCTGGCACTTCACACGAGACTTCAACTAGATTTTAAAGTTCTTAGACAGAAGAATAGGGAAAAGATGAGAGCAATGATAAAATATGTACTAGATATATAACATTGAACTGTGGCATGGAGGTGCAGTTTTAGAGAAGGACTTCTAGTGAAGGAAAACCTAGAGAAAAATAGTCCCATAAAAATAGATCCCATCCAGATGAGATGGATCAAATTATTACAATAAATAAAAACACTTTCTAAAGTGCTTCCATGAAACTACTGAATGCCATGCTCCATGGTTATGATGCTGTTCAAAATTGGTATGAGACTTACTTGGCAAGCAGGTTGTAACATCTCTGTGTATTACAAGGCTGTTAAGTCTGGGGATGAAGAAATAAAGAAACAATGGTGGACAGTTTTACAAACTATGATGTAGCCTTACTATGGTATAGGTCTGGTATATAGGTTTCCGTATTCTCACTAATAAGCAATGTTGTTATATTTTTTGACACATTATGCTGCGATTTTGTGTTTGCGCAGATTTGTGTGCTTCAACATGAAAGCTCAAAAAGAACAAACAGCATAGGCCTGAGTAAATAATTCTGTTGCAAGGCAGAGAAAGCACAAGGCAAGTATGTTAAGATGGAAATTACAGTTCAAGGTAAGAGAATTCAAATTCTGCAACTTCTTTCAACCTTATCAGTGTGGTTTAATCATAATCATTCATTATTTGCGCCTTAAAATGCCTCCCTCTCATCACAATCAAGACAAAAGTTTTTGCAGAAGCTGTAATACACTTCTCTCCTACTTTCCTGTATGAGCAGTTACGAGCTAACAGTGAGACCTTAAATCAGATGTTTAAACCCAATTCTTGTTGTTATATTCATGACTAACGGGGAACATTCCTGTATTTGAGATGGGCTGTCATTTTCCCAGACCTGCATACCAATGGGAAGCATAGAAGGACACACAGGCATTAAAAGAAAGGCTGACTATGACAGGGAAATATTTTATGGAATGAGGTGAAAGCCATGAGATTCTTTAAAAGAGGAAGAGGAACTGGGGAGGCTCAGGAAACAAACAAACAAACAAACAAAAAGCTGACAAGGGGAAAATGGACGAGGTAAAATTGTACTTAAAGGACCACAGAAGAAAGGTAAGACATCTCTCTCTGCCCTGCAAATACACATCCATTAACAGGCAGAAATGAAGTGAAAAAAAAATTATCTAAAATTACCTTGCAGTACTTCTACCAGCAAAAGCCTTTAGTCCACAAAATTCCTTTTTGTCATTTGCACCGCCTAAATAGGCCAGTGTACCTATGAGTAGATTTATACAGTGATCACGTCAAGTAACACTAGGTGAAAATTTTGCTCAACTGAAGTGACGAGAAGCATCTAATCAAAACATTATTATACATGAAAAACTGGGATCTAACAATTGTATTTAGGAATTTACAGATAATAGGATTTAGAGATCCAGTTCACTGTCTTTTGCCTGGGTTTCTTTTATCCTACAGCTGTCTACATCAGTGCAGTGAGACAGTCTAGAGATCAAGCTGAATGACTCACTGAGACAAAAAAAAAAAAAAAAAAGCCCAGAGAAAAGAGGAAGCAGAGGTGCCTCACCAAAATCCCACTACCAGAACAGCACTTCCTACAATTATCAACAGTTTCAGAGCAGGAAGGAGAAAGATGTGGCTCTATTTGCTCTACAAAGTATGACCTACAGGGATGGACCTTTGCAAGCCAGTTAGGATGGGTCTTTGACAGCAGAGTGTCTTCTCCAAAACTTTCATCTGTGTGTTTTTAAAGATAAAGCTTATCAGAAAGAAACAAGGCTTAAGAAGGCCAAAACACAGCATTAAGGAACTGGTCCACATCCTGGTTTTAAACCAACAAATTATATCACTTTTAAGATGTAAGGTCTTTAAAAGTCATTTAAATAAATGCTTGCATTAAAGAATTTAAATTAGACTGCACCATCTTTTAAATAAACTGTATTAAAATTGGTTGGGGTTTTTTAAGAGAAAATTTGAAAAAATATTTTTCAGAAGTAATAACTAACCTGTCTTGTAAATAAATATATTAATGTCTACTCAATCATATTACTATTAAACTTATGATTTGTTCTACACATAATGTATTTGGACATGTTTTCTTCTATGAATGCATTTTTGTTATATGATTTTTTTAGAAGAACTATAGAATCAACATAGTTATCAGCCTGCTTGTTATTGTTGTCTTGGCTTTGCTTTCTTTAAATGTATCAGTCAGTTAAATACAGAGCAGTATTTTTTTAATTATTTCTAATATTTCTTTAATGAAGAGAACTTAAGAAACCTAACCACAAACCTAACACATAACTATATACTGCCAAGATATATTTGTATTTGCTGTATTATGTCTTGAAACAAACAATCAGAAAACTCCATCACAAATTAAACATTGCATAGCACAGCTTAGTTCTGGCACTTCTTTTTAGTCCACAGTGCTGAACACCTTTGCTAAGACATCATGCAAATGAAATACTTTCCCTTTGGTATTGATTCTTCAACCACTTCCTTACTGACTCTCTCAAGATCAAACTAGGGTGGCAAAATTTGCAATATTTGTGGCCTTAAATCATGTGGTAGAGTTGTATATTCAGTTTGTTATCCACACAGATTTCACACACTACAGGATTCATAAGCAGTTCAATGCTCCATACTATGCACCTGTCTTCTACAGTTTCCAACAATTCCAGATACTAAGCAGATGAGTTCTTTAGGCAACAAGCAGCCCTCATAGATAACTTGATACTTCTGTTTATAAGATTTCAGACCAACAGATTGCTTTCCAGACTGATATTTCTTGTGCCTGCTGAACACGTTGCTTATTTTACAAACTGACAAGGCGAACAAATTTTGATGATGCCTGCAGCAAATTACTTGCTCTGTGTTGTTATCCACAGGTCACTGACTCGGAGGATTTCCCAGGACTGAGACTTAAAATGAAATAGCCTGTCTCAAATAGGAAACATTCAACATGCTCAAAAAGGGTGTATGACTTTTCAGCCCAGAAAGTCTTTGGACATAAACTTTTTTCCTTCAGCAGTTAACCATTGAAATACTGCTGCATTTCTTCTTTTTTTTATTTTTTTTTTTATTATTTTTTGTGTTGCCCTGTTTCCTTCCTGATTTCTGTTTTGTAATTGTTGACAAACTTTTTTCATGGCCACAGCATTTATGACAACTGTTCCCATATGTATTAGCTGGTGTTAAGAGGGTATGAGTTCACACAGTGTCATCACCGAATCATAAAATAGTTAGGGTTGGAAGGGACCTTTAAAGGTCATCTAGTCAAACCCAAATGCCCCCAGTAATGTTCTCCACACTTGTGGCACTTGGACTGACAAGAGGCAATGCATTTCCATTTTATCTATCAACACTTTCAAAACTGTCAGTATCTTTGAACGATTTCTACTCCTGTACAGGATCCACAGCCAGCAAACTAAAGTGAGGACACATTGCTTAACCAACACCAATATATAAATACACAGTACAGCCATCCTGCTTATTCCCTTGATGCATCAGCTTAGAGCAACTGCTCATGCAGGAATTTCCACATTACTGGTGAGACTACGGCTATGCGACCATGTAAATGCCACTTAGATCTTAATGTTAACTCCAGTTACTGTCCCACTCTTCACAAATTTTTGTTGATACTTTCCATCTTGATGTGATATTATTCTATTTAGTTGCTAAGCCCCTACTCTGAAAAGGCTGTCAATGAAGCTAACTATGTGATGGCTTTGTGATATGTATCAGATTTCTAAGTTAGAGCCACTAATTTGATTTTCACTTCTGACTAGAGTTGATATCCTGCCTTGTTTAAAATCTTATTTAATACCAGTCCACATTATCTTTCCTTTCTACCAAATACATTGTTCCACGTGTCAGTTTGAGCATGTTCCTTAATCTGTAATTAATGAAATAATCATATTGATTTCAGAAGTAGGTATTATAATAGTGTATGTGGGAATGAGTGGGAAGGGTTGCAGGGTGGTATCTCTGATGAGCAGGCTGTGCCCCTGCATTCCACGCGGAACACCATGGTGGATCAGATACCCACACTGGAACTCTCTAGTCTATCTC
This sequence comes from Dendrocincla fuliginosa, assembly GCA_035047845.1. NCBI lineage: Eukaryota > Metazoa > Chordata > Aves > Passeriformes > Dendrocolaptidae > Dendrocincla > Dendrocincla fuliginosa. The sequence goes on along the minus strand of JAWWMO010000001.1, from coordinate 75,277,558 downwards.
TGTTATATATGTATATCTATATATAGATATAGATATTCCTTCCTTTTCCTCAGTTGGGATTGTAAATTAAGGGCATCAGAAGCAACTTTTGACTTTTAGAATTGCTACTACTTCCATAGGGTAGGGGAAAAAAACTGGTTGCTTTCTTTGAGGTCTATAGTAAAAATGACAGGAAATTTGAGGAAAATGTATTTAAAAATAAAATAAAAATCCATTTTTAAGACAAAGGAACAAAAATGAAAAATCATAAATAGGAAAAAATAATTTCCTTTCCCCAGTTTTGTGAATAGTAAAGTAGGTCAGATTTTCAAGCATCACAAAATCTGTGTCCCAGGTCATATTGTTTTTCATAGTTATAACTCTTCCAAAACCTCTAAACTCTCCTTCACTTAATATTGTACTTTAAAAGGAGAAGGTAGAACAATGTTCCTTTTTTTGCTGAAAAACCTGATACAAGCAGGTTTTACCAGTTACAACAGCAAAAAATTTAGGAGCAAAATAGACTTGTTGAAAGCATCTGCACCATAATGAATATGTAGATTAGTGTCACTATTCACCTATATAGCTTGAAAAGGCTATTGTCTTTTCTGTGCCACTGTTCTCTTTACTAAATGGATAAGAATTGACAGTATTTCCCTGTTGCATCAATTAATATTTTTTTTCACCATGTTCTGTGCAGGGCTTTATAAGAAATGCAGTAGGAAACAATAGCAAAAATACAAATGTTAGGGATTTTTTTTTTTATCAGCTAATCATTTAGAATTTTATAAATATTTGAACAATAAACCTAATTTCAGAAAGCTCTGTACAATGTAGACTCTTTTCCATTTCAGCATAAACCTTGTTTTAAAAAGATAGTTCAGAAAATAATAATTTGTGTTAAATGAATGGGAGTTTGATTAGACTTTAATAACTTTGGCAAGCTAGTTAGTGAAAAGCAAAACAAACCATGGAAAAGATTACTGGGTTTTAATTAAATTACTGATCAAAAGGACTATGTGGCTGGTGACTGTTCTTCTCAATTTACCTTCTAGGCAACAGTGGGAGACACATGGGCTGAACTTCATGCCCTCCTAATCACTTTTCTCTGCCTTCTACCTGTAAACCATATGAAGGTTTGAGTTTGCACATAATTTTCCAGGACATATAGTCATCTTAGAATGTTCATATAAGTCTTAAAGTTTTGACTTGCAAATACAGAAAGACCTTTGTGAGCAACAAAAAGGCTTCACACCTTCATTTTCTTCACAGAACTATGAACAAAACCTTTTTGCTCTAAAGAGATACAAAAGTATCAGTGATCCTGCACTCTCTTGTGTATTTTTGATGTTGGAAGTTGAAGTATATTTTAAAGTAAGGAGGATGAAACTCAGAAAATAATTTCCTACCTCATTTCTAGCTGTTTAATATTTTTATAGGAATTATGCCAACATCTTACAGGCAATGGTAATAATCAAGTATTTAACATATCGGCTCCAGCTAGCAGTCAGAGATAGTTCAGGTCAATACAGTGTGAGAAACCAGCTCTCTGCAGATGTGATTAAGGAGAGGAACAGCTCACTCAACAAATATGGAATAGACTTCTCTATCAAGTAGGAATATCCTAGTATGACACACTAATATTCTGCTATCATACTTTGCCAAAGATGGAATTTATCCAAGGGTTTGATTTCAAGAAGACGGTAACATTGTATTAATTCCAGAAATTTGAAAAAAAAAAATTAAAAACAAACAAACAAACAAAAAAAAAAGGAGTCAATACATATGAAGGCAAGAGCCAACAAATCAGTGGGGAAAAAGAAAAAAAATAATGCCATCAAGATACAGAGCTATTCTGTACATGAAGAATTGTTCTAACTTTGGAATAAACTAAAAAGTGAAAAATGCAGTAAAAACAAAATAAGCAAAATTAACATTAAGATACGCACTTGTAATTCGAAAAACAAAATAAACTTGTGAAGCAGTCTCTCCTCTTGCAACAATAATAATAATAAATAGTTTAGATGTAAACACAGCTATATGGTTCTAATACCAGTGAATGTTGAATGGCTGGTGCACAAAGTGCACTGAAATTTTACTTCCCAATTATCTCTACAGGTTACCTGTTATTCAAACGTACAAACTTCAGGTTACACCATATCAACAAAAAGGATTTAAGAATAGAAGTGAAAAAAATGGTTTGAAAATGAGTCTCCAAGAGCATGTTACTGAAGAGTGTATCAAACTAAGTGTCTTGAGACTGCCAAATGCTGTACTCTTGAGAATCCTCTCATTCCATGAGAAAGAATTGCATTTCAGTCATCAACAAAGTGATCAGAATTCATTACTAATTCATGACTTTTATACAGCTGTTCGAACTATTCTAAGAGGCAGAAGGATTCTAACTATTAAATTATTATCATAACCTAAAGAGGTACAAAGTTGATATCAATGGTGAAAGGGAAACACAGCTCCAAGTGTCACACATCGTGTATGAATAATTAAAAAAGTGGTTCTTTGTATGTACAGATGAGGATTGAGGTAATGTATTCCATTATCATTTGCAATCTGTGATTGAACATCTCTTACAAAAACACATATTAACTTGCCTGTGCTGTGGCACATTGATAAAAGCTTTAAAAAACAAGCTGGAAATTTTAGTTGTTACTATGACAAATCAGTGTCAAAACAAAATCTCATCTCGCTGTTTTTGTAACCTTTCTGAGCTAGGTAAATGGGCAAATGATGGCATGGCAAATAGAGTGCTTACCATTCCATAGTAATGACCAGTAGTAAAGGAAAAATTAGACTGTCACATTTAATCTCTTATGAAGTAGTGGCATTTATTCCTTTAAAGAATGCAAGCATCAGTTCTGTCAGGGACAGTTCACAGCCCTTTGTGGAGAAAACAAATATTATTTCACGCATATTAGCAAGCAGTCCAGTGGTCTAGCAGTATAATATTGGATCCTTTTGAAATAAGTTCAGACACAGTTTTTACTGCACTTAGAAACTGGAAATAATTTATCCTGATAGAAGCATTCAAATTTCCTGTGTAGTCACTAGTGGTAGGTACCTATGGAGATCTCCAGAAGGAGATTTGGTCTGCCTAATTTAGGCAGTCAGACAAAAGAGTATCTTCTGCTGTGGCAAAATTAGGAAGACTTTATTTACCCTGTAAATAGACGTTCCAAATAATGTCTATTATTTTCAAAAGTGATAGCTGTTTGAGATTGTCTTCTGAAAGAAGTAACATACTGCAATGACCAAGGTTCAGTTGCCTGTAATCACAGCTTATCATATTTATTTGAAAACCTTAGCATTTCTACTTGTAGGAACAATCAACTAATCATGTTTTTAAATTATTGGGGAAGAAAGAAAAATAATTACCATTATTATTCGTGCCATATGCAACTGACTTTGCTTATCTTGATTGCCTATTAGAGTGATAGTTGCAGATTGCAGTACATAAAAGAACATGCACAGGACCCATTATTTGCCTGCCGTGAAGGTAAATGAACGAAGAAGTGCCTATCATTTAAAACTCTCCAAAACACCACTCTGTAGAAGTAAGGGCTTTTACAGAAGAAGGTGACTTTGTCAAGCCATATTCAGCACTGACTGGTTCAGCAGAGTTTATGTCAGTTTCTCTAATTGCACTCTGTTGCTGTGAATATGAACCTGTGGAGTACAGAACAGAGATTATAGCCGTCGGGGTCCAATGGAATCAAAAAGTTCTATTGATTTTTTGGTAAATCCACTATTTACAGAAAAGGGAGGATTACCGTGAGCCTCTCACAAAGGAGAACTGCCCAGAAACCACAGCCTGCTGAAAAGAGATACTGTCACTTACGCAACCAGTTTGATTTCAAGGGGTTTAAAGTTTTTAACAGGAGAGAACCTGGAAAACAGAGCATGCTTAAGCACTGTATACTTATATATTTTAAAGCTGATTCCTTGCTTGGGATTTTTATGCACTTGTATGTCTAACTGGCAAGAATAGAGGAGATGCTAACAAAAATCTGTTCTTTTCTGCATGTAGGGCAGAATGGTTTTGGTCTGTTTCTTATGTACATGTTAAGGCTGAGATCCCCACCAGAAGGGATCTCAAAAATACCTGTTCCTCTTTTGACATTTGATAATATTTAGTCATTTTGATGATGAATATATACTGTCTGATTTTCTGAGAGCTCACTGTATCCTCCCTTATATGGGCTCTCTCTTTACATCTCAAAATATTCCTTCTTGCCTTCTTGCTGTGAATCTTGAAAGTAAGAAGGGAAATTCAGTGCAACTGGTGATAAAAGTGGTTATCTGTTTTCAAGGCAAAGAGAAAATATGGATTCAGAAATATACTTTGCATTTACTAGAAAGAATTACTTTTTTTAGTCTGGAAGGACAAAATGTATCAGGATATGCTCCTCAATTTATCTTAATTATGTATTCTAAATGTGAAACTGGTCACTGTCTTCAAATCAGACCTTTTATAGTTTAATCATAAGTTTTTAACATGTGGAAAATCATATAATCATAAAATAAAACATGTATGTATGTGTTTGTATATGCTAAATATTTCTTTTTAGAAAATGATACATTTCTAATTTGTGTGTTCAAACTGAAAACCTTTTGGAAAGCCCTGAGAAACATGACACAAGGGTGAAATCCTTCAGAACAGACACCCAACTGCAAGTGTCTACAGTATAGATTCCAGCATGTGGCCATGTGGAGTGGATCTGAATATGAGGGAACTTTAAACAGCAAAATGCAGGTGTCTCATTAAAGAACTGAATTCCACTCCTGCTGCAAACAAATGTCACAGATTATCACTGATTAAATTGCATTTCAGTGCATTTTACCATTTTTAATTTGAAAAGCATGAGAAGCTTCTGAGTCTTTGCACATGCTGATATTTACTAAGTGGCAGAGGCCGCTCAGTCCTCGAGGCCTTGGTGCCATCAAAGGCTGTGCAAACAAGAGAAAATCAGGCTATACTTACTACAGATACACAGAGCTCTGACTGGGGTTGGGAAGAAAGGACCATAACTTATCATGATATGATGAGACAGAAAGAAATGCTACTTTGATATCCTGAATCTTGAAATGTTTAAAAGCTGATTTGAAAAGTCAAATAAACCTAAATTAGTACTGTCATTTCCTTTTTCCTAACACAAATAGCAAAGGGCTACATACAAAGCACAACTAAATAAAAAAAAAAAATACTTGTTTAGCAAGGTTACAGCAACATGGGATTTGTATAAAAATATATGTAGTTGCCTCTATAAATAACAAGTTACATATCAACCTGCCAATCTTTCTCACCGTAAAGCTGAGTTCAATTATATAAACTTTTATAAATTTCAGGAACTCTTGGTTCCAAAAAACATGACAAATATGTTTTGTTTCTATCAAATTAACTATTCAAAATTTTGAAGTTCAATAATACTGCTTGGATAGAGTGCCAGACTTAGTATAACTCTGCCTGTCTGTGAGGCAACACCACAATCCATTAAGCTCCCCTTATTTACCTGTCATCATAAGCTTAATTTGTGATTCATTCTTTCCATATCATAAAGGACAAAAATGTGATCTTTTGTATTTGAATCTCTACTTTACACTTCTCACATTCCTTTCCCAAGCAGTAAAGGGTAGAGAAGAAAGCTTTTTCTGCAATTTCTTCAGCTCTTTTTTTCTGAGAAAAAGCAGTTATATGTCAGGTCTCTAAGGAATTTGATGCTCTCTTTATCCCCTGATCCTATTTTCATACTCAGAGCTACAAGAAAAGAAGCTATCCCACAGAAAGATAACATATTTGGAGGTTAGTAAGAATTTCAGTATGTAAATTATACTTCCTTTTCCCCAAGACCCACTCTAGTCTTTTGGGAATAGGGCAAATAAGCTCTCAAAATGAAGTACTTTATAATGGAAATATTCTATTCCACTCTTTTAGATACTCACTTGAGGAGAAAGCAACACAACTCCTAGTCTCTAGAGGAAAACAACACAATAAAATATAAAGTGCAGATTTAATATCAAAGAAGGAGGGCATTTCTGATGGATGAAAGACCTTGGGACTTAGTAAGATTTGAAAAGTTTATCTTTGCATATTATTTAGTAGTTATTAATTTAGTCATAGGATCTCTTCATAGGAAAAATTGCATTCATTTTCCTACCATTTTAATAAAGAAGAGAGACAAAAGCATGTCAAAGATGAAGGAAAGAAAAGATATTTCTTTTAACAAGGAAGGAGTAATGATTGCTTCTGAGCTTCAGTTCTGATGCTACTTCCCCCAGAAAACAACACTACTGACAGAAAAGAAATTTTTCTGGGTTTTGGTTTTTTTGTGTTTGTTTTTCTTCCTATTTCACCACTGTTTCTTTTATTGTCAGAGAAGAGCTACTGCTTACAAAGAGAGAAATAAGAACCAGGCAGGTTTACCACGAAGCTATCAGTACTATCTCAACACCAGAAATCATTGTGGAAACTGTATTTAAAAGCTGTCAGGAAGATGAAAACACAAAATTAAAACACGTCATTAGATGGAATCAAATGCACTAGGCACGGCAATGACATCTAGTATCTCTAATTCTCATGTTTGGGGAATGAAGTAGAGAAGGGGAATGGAGACCATAAAGGTGCCAAGCTTGCATGCTTTCCCTAATTAGCCTCTCCCTTTACTAGTGCAGGTGAGGGGATACTGGATGAGATGGGTCGCTGACAAGAAATGTCAGTAGAACATTTCTTATCACTGAGTCTTCAGATCAGAGTGAAAACTTGTATTTTTAAACTGAAATACAGAGCTGTCAGCAAAATAACTGTTGCCTTCAACAGAATCAGGCTTTTGTTCTGTAGTTCCGGCTATCTATGCATAAAGCCACAGCATGTAACCAAAGATACCTGTAATCCTGTAAACTTACTACAATACTATGATTGTGCAGAACCATATTGTGACTGACTGCCATGTAAGCCTTAAACTAAGTAACAGATAGGTTCATCAGGTAATGAACACCAACCCCTTTAGTAAGCATGTGATTTTCATTCAAACTTCCCAGTTTTTCTATCTGGCACCTAAAAAAAAAAAAAAAAAAAAACAAACTTGCAACAATACTAGTTAAGAAAGAACCTAAATTTAGTAAATAGGGAAGAAGGAAACTATGTTTTGTTTTTATTTAAACATATGTACCCCGTTACTGTTTGTGCTCCTGTATGGTTACTGCAATGCCAAGCTGTGGTATTCACAGGTACAGATGGCCCAGATGCCTGAGTCTCACTTCCTACACTTATCTACCATATGCAAGCCTTTTAACTAAATCATTTTTAATAACTGAAGTGAGACAGAGAGCAACTGGTAATTTGCTGTTGATGCGCACTCAGCAGTAACTTGAATTAACAATTAACCTTTAATGTACAGTAAATGAATGCTTTCATTACTACAGCAGTAGTTAGTATCTATCGGAAAAAGCAGCTTACCTGAATAACGTTTCAGCTTGTCAATAATTTGACTTATTACAGGATCTGTTTCCTTCACTTTTATTTCTGGATTTATAGACTGAGCTTTGATTCCAATGCCAATCACATGACGTGTATAGCTAGTTTAACAGAGAAACACACCAAAAAATGGTTTAGTAAACTATTCTACGTTCAGAGTCATCTCCTAGTTTGTATCATCTCTCATGGCACCAACATTCCACTTTAATGAGGTGCATTAATTTTGTGCACACATTTTTCACAAAGAAGAAATACAACACAATATAATTACTACATTCCACAAAGTTCTGTTATTTATTACAGCTTTAAGTTTACTATAAACTTTAACAAGGAAAGTTATCTACATTTTGAACCATGAAACATTCACCTCTATGTATGGCTTTTTTGTATGTGTGCAAAGGAGTGTTGTCCTTTTTGGCTTTGCTAAATATGAACGACATGATTGCCTAAATGTGCCCCATTTCAGTTCTAAAACAAACTCCAGATTCTACACACACTATATGTTCAGAATGAAACTTGAGGTTTCCTAGTGTGAGTGCACATGTAGACAGGATATTTATTGCAGGACATCAGCCAAATTGTACAAAAATTATTTAGCATTATGTAAAATATATAAGTACAGAGTAGGCCAAAATGCAAAAAAGAAGAAATAGAAACCAGAGATACACTGATTCCAAAAAGAACTGCTGCAGCAAGTAGAGCATTGTTTCTAATACATCAAAACTCAAAATACAGAAACTAAAATAACAACCTAGCAGAATTCTGTGACTTATTAAGATGCAATTCTTCATTCAACTTACTATGTTATATGTAATACTCAAGTTATGCAAGAAAAACTGAATATCTACCTTCTCATCACAGATATTGGACAATATGAAAATACCCTCCATATGTTACATTTTGTCTGCATCCTCTGTAAGAGGACAGCTCTATATATCTCTGTCTCAAAAGTATTTTGCCAGCTGTTGTGCTGTAAGAAAAAGAAAGGAAATAACTATAACAGAAATGGAGTAAAGAAAAGTCTAATTCTCACTTGTTAGATTCACATACGAGCATAAATAACACAGCATATTCAAACTTTGCAGAATTTTTTTAATGAAAAACATTGCAGGTTCTCTTACCTCTGCAGAAATCCTTCCATATACGCTAAACCATGAATGCCATTCAGGAAAACAAGGTTGCCACATAGCAATAATATTTTATCTTTGATCTTTGCTTGAATATCACCTTAAATGAAATTTAGGATATTTCTAAGGAAGCGTATACATTGAATATATGAATGACTCATATCCTTCACAAAGGGCTATTTTGATTTATAGCAGACAGCTTTTTGTGCTGTCTTGAAGCAATGGAGGTGTTTGCCAGCATGGAGTTATGGGGAAAAGCTTTGTATAGTGGTCTGTAAAAAATTTGCAGCCTGCCTGCTAGTCTTGGGTGATTGTTTAATGAAGCAATTTGAGAAGGGTCGACAAATCTTCTGGTAGTTCTTAGTGTGAAAAAGAAAAGAAAAAGTAAAAACCTTCACCAAAAAAATCCTGTGACAGTCATTTGTCTAAGTCAAAATAGATAAATCAGTAAGGAATTTATTCCAGCTGAACAATGCTGCACTCACCAGAAAGACAACTGGTTTAACTCAACATACTGTTTTAATGCAACACAGAAATTTATCTCCATACTGTAACACTACAAAAAAGTCTTGAAGGTTATGGCTATCTTTTCTATGCAGTGCTCTCGTTTTCTGTTGCACAGCATGCAAAATCTCTGTTCTCACTTTCTGTCACTCAGAATTCTTCAATTAACACCTTTTTTCAAATGCTGCAAACCCAACCATTACACATTCACCTGTGAACTGCATAACTTTGAAAAAGAATACCCTTTCTCTTTTTTAATTCAATTGATGATACTCATTTCTCTAACCATGCAGGGAGAAATAAATCATAGAGAAACTGAGACTTCTCTAGGCTACAATTTTATTAATTTAGCTCACCTGGGAATTATGTGGCGACAACTCATTCAAGACTGACCAAAATTTCTTTTTCAGCTACTTCTGCAATGAAATGCACAGCTGGTATTTACCATAGAACTAACTCCCTTCTTTCATATGAGAGGAAGTAGCTGGGAAAGTAATGCTGGTCTGGTGAGTGGACAGGATATTAGGAGTTCCAATCATGTTCTCCAAACTCGTCAGAGCTGAGATTCTCTAAATTCCTCTTCAGCTCTGTTTCATAAGGAACTGTTGGATTTACTCACCAGTAACAAATGTTAGCAATTAATTTGGTTTTCTCTCCCATTCCTAGTCATTCTCTTACATTCATTTTCATGTTCTCTCAAAGCAAAAATTACACATACATCTGCTCCCCAGGTAGATGAACTCTATTATCTATTAAAATTTCTTCCTAGGCAATGATTGATTCCCCTTTGTCACATAAAAACAAACAAACCAAACAAACCCAAAAACAAACAAAATATTTTTAGAAAAACAAACAACCTTTTCTGATTTATTCAGTGCTGTCAACTCTCTGTGGCCCAATGGCTTTTTGCTATTTTGTGTTAGAATCTTCAAGTTATCCCAGAAACATGTCCAAAATGCATTTGAATTTTCTCTCAGATCTCATGACTCCGAAAATTCCTACACAAAGCCCAGATATTTTTACCCAGAAACACTGCCTGTAGCACATCTCAATTTTCACCTCTTTTGCCCACTTTGGTAAGAAAAAGCACCCTTGCACAGAAAGCAGTTGTGCAGTATGAGTGGTCATGGCCTTCACCAGGCTACTTTCTCTTCCTTTCAACAAGGAAATCCACTCACCTGCCAAAAAGAAAACCAAAAATACCAACTACTAATGTTAGTTGTACAAACTGCATCCTTGCTGGCTGCTTAGAGATGGGGTTTGCTTTTTCCAGTTGAGAGTGGGGAATGGGAAGGAGCTGAAGAAATGCTGCCATGTGCAATGAAGCAATGACAAGTAGCACACTACTGCTGGATAATATCACATCTTTAAGACTACTGGCTTTGAACATATATAAGATCATTAGGTGTTGGTAGTAACAACATTGGTATTACTTGTCCTAACTTGCCCTGAGCTGTTTAGCACCTTTCTACTTTCTACCTTTCTCTCACCAAAAGCTGGCATGATCCTTTCCAGGGCTTACAGTAAGAGAATTTGTCATTCCCCCTGCTCTGCACTGCCTGCAGGCCTGCTTATCCTCCACAGCAATGTTTCCAAACAGAACAGTGCATCTTTCCACCTAAAACCTTTATAAATGAACTGATTGTCCCCAAAACTGTTCAATCCCTGTTCTGTGAAAATTGACACATTCCATGACATTCTCCTGATATTTCTAGATGTTACAGGCCCCAGAGGACCCCAAATAACACACAAGATTATGTCAATACAGAAAAGTTTGGACCCAAGACTTTTATAATCACTACACATTCCAAAGTTTTATGGTTTATCATCAGGTTTACCACATTCCCCAGCTTGATTCTTAAAGGAGCTGGTATTTCTTTCCAGAAATCCTTATACTTCTGAAGTATAAGGATATACTTCTGTGTTATTCAAGCTTTGTAGTTGTTACTACTTCAAGAGCTTTTAATTTTGTATTCAGAGACTCCACTCTCAGATTCCTGAAATTAAATTCTTGAATGAAATTAATTCTTGAAAAGAATTTTTCAGATTCCGGATCTCAAAGTCACCCAGGAACATACCTTATAAAGCACAGATAGAAAATAAATAGGTGAATGATAAAAATTAGGACTCATTTGAACTCAATTCCATTTGGAAGAATATTTTGACCCAAAAGTATTGTGTGTTATTGGCAAGGATTTGGCACCCTGGGGGCTGCAGGAGTATTTTCTGTGAGAAGCTACTAGAAGCTTTTCCTATGTCTGATAAAGCCAATGCCATCTGGCTCCGGGACAGATCTGCCACTGGCCAAGCCCAAGCCCATCAGCGAGGGTAGCAGTGCTTATGTCATAACAGATTTAAAAAGGAGAAAACACTGCTGTGCAACAGAAGGTCAAGCAAATGAATTGACACTGTGAGAGAAACAGCTATGCAGACCAGTGGAGAGGGGAGTATATGCTGGGGCAAGTTTGCTCGCAGGTCTTGTGATCCTGTGAATGCCTCAGGCTGGAGCAGTCTATTTCTGATGTACTGCACCCTGTGGAAAAGACCCACGGTGGAACAGTTTGTAAAGAAGAGCCCATGTTGGAGAAGTTCATGGACAACTGACTCCCATGGGATGGACCCCATGCTGGAGCAGAGGAAGAGTGTGAGGAGGAAGAAGTGGCAGAGAAAATGTATAATGAATTCCCAAATATGAGTACACTCAACATACTGAAGTAAATGAATACATATGTCTACATTTTTTCTTGTTATTGGAAATCCTGACCCATAAATTTACTTTCACTGCAAAGTGATCTGGATTTGACAAATTGACACTAAAAACTCTCACTTAACTTTGAGATTGTTGTAACTATATGCTCTGACAAGTCACAAGGTAGATTAAAAACCTTTCTTCTTTCTTTAGAATGAAGAAATATAATATATATATATAATTCTTATATTCTTCTTATAATATGGTGACAAAACCTTATTGCTTTATTGATTCTTATAAAAGTAAGATTATGTAAGCCAACTCCTTTTTGTTTAATCTACTCTTGCTGTTTGAAATGGTATCTTTTGCATAAAAAAGTTATAAATTACTTATATGTTACTGTTTCATATTACACATATCATTGTGTTTAATTAACAAATGTCTATAAATCTAACATCTTCAAACATTCTAATTTAAACTAAATGATCTGTCAAAGCTAAACGGGCTATTGGGAATCTGAGCACGGTACACAAAACTTCATCCCTGTAGACTTACATTTGCATGCAAAGTATGTTTCCCTTTCTTTTGTGGGGGTGGAAAGGGGAATGTAAAAATCTCAGACTGCTGCTTTGAGAGACTGCATTTATTATTAAGTTTTAATACAGCATCAATCACTTTCTGTTTCTCTAACTTGTAACGTACAAATAATGGCAAAAAAACATTTTAAGGATCCCCACAGAGGTAGTCTGACTTGAGCAACTGTTGCTCAGATTTGAATCCTGAGGAAAAAAAATGACAAATTTCTTGCTAGAGAAGTAATAGACCAGCCATCTGTGCTCATTTCTGTACAAGCATGGTAATGTATCACATCACTTTAATAGGTAGTCTTGGTCCCCAAGTACTATTCATTTTCATCAACATTAGAAAAAAAAACCCAAGCATCAATATATTTGTATTCTATAAACATGTTTTAAAGTGATGAATAACAAGGTGCCTACTTCCCAAACTCAGCATATGAATATTCATATAAATTACCCATTACTCTCTGCTGTACCTATGAATGAGGTTTACATTTTATTCTACCAAGACCTCTGATAAAAGAGAAGATCATGTTTTATTGGCTATCACCAATTTTGTTGTATGTGTAGTTAATTCTTGTAAGAAACAGCCCCTTTGGTCATGGCACTTAAGGCAGATTTGTATTTCTATATCACTCCAGCACAAAATAATCTGCATTATATTGTGACAACAAATACCAATCCATCGTATTTATTGTCAACAACTGATTATGATTTTCCCTGTCGAGCTCCTTTTAGGCAATTGAACCCTGTTTCAAGCAGGAGATCAAAGTAACAGAAGGTGTATTATGGCAGCAAATGCTATTCTCCAGAATATCCCTAAGTGTCCTGGAAGTCATCCTTCTCCCAAAAGACTTGGTGATACTTCAGCAAGTTTAGCTGGTCATCCCATCTCGATATATCTCTTTCAACTGCTACTACCACCTTTTGTCACCACATTCTGGTCACTAGCAGTATTACCCACAGCTCAGTATTGGGACCTGTCCTGTTTAACATATTTATCAATGGTTGGAGAAAAGGCTCGACTCCTCCTCAGAAAGTTCACAGCTGACACCAAGTTAGGTGGGTGTGTTGATCTGCTGGAGGGTAGCAAGGCTCTACATAGAGATCTGGACAGACTGGATCACTGAACTGAGGACAGTTGTGTGAGGTTTGTACCGGTTTGTACCGGTTTGCAACAACCCCATGCGGCCAACCCCAAACCAACAGGTTTGGGGGAGACTGGCTAGAGAGCTGTTTAGCAGAAAGGGGTTTGGGGGTGCTGGTTGACAGGTGGCTGGATATGAGCCAGCAGTGTGGCTAGGTGGCCAAGAGAGCCAATGACATTGGCCTGTATCAAGAATAGTGTGGCCAAGAGGACCAGGGCAGTGCTTGCTCCTCTGTACTCATCACTGGTGAGGCTGCACCTCAAGTACTGTGTTCACTTTTGGGCCATTCACTTCAAAAAGGACACTGAGGTGCTGGATTTTGTCTGGACATCCTATAAGGAACAGCTGAGGGAACTGGGGTTTAGTCTGGAGAAGACGAGGTTCAGCGGGGACCTCATTACTACCTACAACTACCTGAAAGAAGGCTGCAGTGAGATGAGAGTCAGTTTTTTCTGTCATGTCTCAAGTGAAAGGACAAGAAGAAATGGCCTTACATTGTGACAGAGGATGTTCAGATTAGATATTAGAAAAATTGTTTTCACTGAAAGAGTAGTCAGACACTAGAGTAAAGCTGCCTAGGTGGTGGTGGAGTCACCATCTCAGGAAGGGTTTGAGAGGTGTCTGGATGTGGCACTTGGGGATATGGTTTCAGGGTGATAATGGTGTTAGGTTGATGGTTGGACTAGATGATCTTGAAGGTCTCTTCCAATCTTGATGATGATTCTGTGTGATTCTTGGTTTTTTCAGTGCTTGGCTCAATTGACACTTTCAAGAGCTACTCAGGAATCTCTCCTTTAAGCTGTCAGGGTCATGACACTGAGACAACTATTCTGGTTGTGAAAGGCTTAATCACAACCAGATTAATAAAGTAAGCATTACCTGACTTCTGAAATACTTGCATGTATCAGGTTACACAGTTGTAGGAGGTTCATTTGAGTAATTGTTGCAGCTGTACAGAGACACTGCCTGACAAAGCTCATTTTGTTCATCACTTTGTGGCAATAGGATTCCCATCTCCATTTGCGATATTTCATCTCAAATGAAATCTTAACTGATAGCATTGCAGTAATCTCCATGACAGCAAACAGACAATAACAACTAACTCCTCATCTGATAACAATGGAGAAGATTCTCCATTGACTTAATTTTCTGCATTTGAAACCAAATTGGTGTAAACGATGCAATGTTGACTTCCATTTGAGTGTGTGAAGTAAGTGAAGAAATCATAGAGAGATAGTTTGAAAGTGGGTGTTTACTTCCCCTGGGTGCTTTGGGAAGGTCTAGATAGTGCAATATAACGTATGAGAGACCACATGACTTTTAAAATAGTATATTTATTTATTGTATTTGCTTTCCTGTTTTCATTTCCTTTAACTGACATTGATACAGTAACCAAGCTGCAACTTTTGCACTATATTCCCTCCCTCATTACATGGATTTTCTTGTTTGTAAGTTCTAGTTTGTAAAAGCAAGCACTCATGTACTAGCATTGCTAAGGGATTTGCTTTGTTCAGCTTCTCACGTTAATTGAATTCTAAATTACTTCAGAACTTAGGTTCTTGGCACTTACAAGTTTCAAGCAGCACCTGTATTTATATAGTCTCACCATGTTTAAGAATGGTAAAATAGCACCGTGTGCCCACTACATTTAGTTTTATTTCAGACATGGGATATGCTTTTTAATAACTCCTTCTCAGCTTGTTTGTTTTATGAGTGCTGATAATTGCTGGTTTACACCTGCTATTGCTTGCATCTTCATCACTTCTGGGCATCTCAAAATTCTGGGTAACTGTTAATTGAGAAATTAACAATTACTTGAATACCAGTAAAAAGTAAACATATGCAGCAACAAATGAGTAAGAGTGCTTAGCAGTGCAAAATTTAATTAGCAAAGATGAACAAATCAAAGGATCACTGCAATCATAAAAAACACGTGAAGCTTAGACAGGAGTGTTGGCTGTTTTTTAGTCTTATGTAGTCTTTTTAAGAGTAGATACTGCCAAGTTAGCCTCAGAAAGTTTGTCCAAAATATTTTTCACCCAGCTATCAGGGACAGTATTTGTAGTAATTCTTGGACAGATCCTAATATTTCTAGACCTTTTCAATACTTTTCAATTGATCAAAATCCTATTTAAAATAAAATAAAATGCCTCTGAATTTCTCAATGGAAACATATTTTTAGATCTGTAATTTGGTATTTATTTGAAAAAAAAAACACAAAACACCTGATTGTATATACACTTGTTAAATTTGCAGAAAACATGAAGTTTGGAAAACAAGTCAGTAAAACATGTATTTAATTTTTTATCATTGATCAGACCTGTCTTGATAAAGGGAAAAAAAAATAGCAGATCAGTCTTTGGACTTTTCTACACTTGAAAACTAAGTGACATGTCTTTGAAGTACTCTTTTGAATAGGTATTTAATTTAAAAATTGCTTGTTTGGAAATAGGTTCACAGGAATATGATAAATAACACTCAAGTGTGTAATAAAGTATTATAGAGCCTTTCTGTGAATTTACAGGTATGGTCCAGATCTTCTACCATAATCAATAATTTCCATTATGTTCTAATCCTACAAAGCTCTTTTGAGATCTTCTAAAACTCATAGACCCCTCAATATCAGATCACGATCTTAATTTGAACACGAAAATTTTTGAGAGGATTTTATATGTAGGGATTGGAAGTAAGTTCATCATAATTTTTATGTTAGCTGTGCTGTCCAAAAATAAGTACTTAATAAGCAAGTGAAGTGCTAATGCAATAACTTCATGTCCCAAAGGCTTCCTGAGGCAGACAAGTTTCTCTCTAGAGACTTCCAAGAGCACAACTTCTCTCCAGTTGCTGTGTATGGAACATGTATTTAGGATTGTTTTTACTATGCATCTGAAATTTAGTACTGTGTGTGTCTGTTAAGCCAGATTGTCCTTTTAGCAAAGAATGAAGCTTCTACTAAACTCTAAATTTTCTTCAGAAGAAGAAATACTATAGCCCACACATAGAGAAATAATTCTTTAAAGCTTTCTTCTAGCACAACAAATAAATTCTGATCTCTATTAAGAATCAATCTCTACCACAGTTGTGACAGTTTTGAAATACAACTAATTTGCCTTGATCTGAACGAACGTGTTAAGGTAATCTATTTCAAGCTAAAGTTATAGACATTGTATTTAAAATACTATCTTTTCCTGCTGATTTTCTTACTACTTTTCTCGGGGATCATCTGAATGAATTAGTCTACATTGGCTGAAAAAATTTTGGAACAGTTTTGCCTCACTGTTAGAAACCTTAAATACATTTCCCTGGAACTGCTGTTATTTCCTACTTGTCGTGGGTTTATCTGGGTAGGTTTTTTTTTCTTTTTATATAAGAGGAAAATTGGCTTCTGTTGGAAGCCTCTGGAAGTTTCCCTCCATCCCATAGAGCAGGGCCAATGAAGGCCAGCTCCGAGGAA
>JAWWMO010000001.1:75231290-75260493 GCA_035047845.1 Dendrocincla fuliginosa | reverse complement strand
TTTTTTCCCTTCCCTCTGGAAGGCGAAGGGGGGAGGAAAGGCCTTGAAGGGGTTTTGCTGGACATCAGGCATTTATCCAGGGTCAAACCACCACACTACTGCAAAGAAAATTTTCATATCTCATCTTCAACATCAAATAATTTTGTTCTGTTTTACTTCAAAATTTAATCTTCATACTGTCTCAAAAATTCAAGAACTTTTGAAGAATTCTCACTTGAAAGTTACCATGAAAATCAGTCTTCTTCTCAAATAACAGTAATTACTGTAATACCTATCTATGCATATATATCTCAGCAGTATGTTGCTAATTTCTGGACAGAGATATTATTTTTATATGTGATGTAAAATAAATGTCACAAAAAAAGCATGACAAAACATGCCAGTAATGCACCTTAACAAATAAATGTGTTCTAGTAATTGCAAGATCTGTCAAAGAGAAAAGAACTGAAGAGGAGCTTTGAGACATATATTTCATTTAAACTAGGTGCCTTGGGTAAGTCACATGTTTAAAATTGAGAAAATAAATTCTTATTACATTAGAAAATAACTAAACAGTAGACATATGCAAGTGCACTAAATCTAGATAAATGAGAACAACAGTATCTCCTTCTTCTTTTAGTATTCTGGAAATACTCTAACAACTGTAATAATTCTACTGCACCTTCATTTAATGGAGCAAAGAAATGAGAGATATTAATTATCATAAACAAGCACATAAATGTTTATAGTAAATAGCTGGTGAAACAAAGGAATTACCTTGGAAAAACAATTCAAACAACTTGGAAACACAAAACTGCCAAGCCTAATTAGTCTAAAATTGAGAAACCTGCATCCCCTATAGGACACTAAAATATCTCTGCTTGGAAATGGCAAAAGGGTCATATAACAGTGGCATTATGTAGGATACCAAACCTTGAAGACAGAAGTATGATATTTCATATTTTGTCCAACATAATGTCCAACATAATGCTTCAGTACACAAAACAAAGTATCCTCTAGGGACTTGGAATGCACTTGATAATTTTGGGACTGACACCTGACACAGTCAATACGTATCTCACAGCCCCAAAGGGACTACACCACTACAGATCACAGTCAAAGGTGCACTCTCATAATCTATTATTTGTTATTGAGTGGTCTGGGATCTTTTTCTGGAGTAATTTATGGAAAATTAGCAGAAAATGACAGTTAAGTTATGGCAAAGGACTACCGAGCAGATAATTGACCTGAATATGATTATTGACAAAAGCAAAGAAAGTCATTCAGCAAATAAAGGTCATATGAAGGAATCAACCTAAGCCACTGTGCAATGCTAAGAGTGAAAAGCTGTTTCAGCAAATTTACTGACATGAGTCTCTTGATAGATTTTTTTTTTCCTGTTTATTCTAAATAACGAAATCCCCTGTGGTGGAAAAGCTACTTTTTACTGTCCTTCTCTGTTGTCCGCATACACTCGGAGTTAGCAAAGAATTGGTGAATTCTTAATAAGTCACTGTAAGTGTCCACTCCATCTCTGTGGCTTTGGATTATTTTTATCTTCCTAATTTATCTAAATGTGTATGAATGATGATGCAAACTGGGAATCCATGACATGTATCTAACAGATGAAGCTTTTCATCTTGAAGGGTTTTTGAAATATATGTGCTTAATATTACTTTTATGGGACGGAGGGTGGGTTGTTTGGTTGTTGTTGGTTTGTTTGCTTTGCTGATTTGTTCTTTTTTTCTCCCAAATAAAGCACTTTAATGCAATCTGTTACTGCTTTCAATATTATTAAATCCTACAGAGTATAACATTTTCTTGAGGAGATTAAGGATGTAATTCTGTCTTCATTCAAACCAGTTTTACACTTAGGCAAGCATACTTACTTTGTATACATCTGTGTGGAATTGAGTGGATGCAAATGTATTTATTTTTTCTTCAGTGGATAAAGGTTCACAGGACAAGAGCAGTAAAAATATTTTTACCAAATTATATGAAGATCATATTTCCAGGTCCTAACAAAAATAATTGCTTCAGTTTTGTTGTCACATGAATCACTAATTTTTCTTTGTTTGGCCGCATTGTGACAAAGTTACAATGAAAATGGCAGTGGCTCAGTTTTGTCTTCTTCCCATTCACACAAATCTTAATAAAATAGAGCCTTTAGACAAATATCGCATGGTTTTCCCATGGGAATTTCCCCCATAAGAAAAAGGAAGATTACAAAATTATTAGCAACTGTGCACCACTTACCTACTTAAAAATAAGACATCTACTGCCCAAGTCTCTATTGCTTACAGAGTATGGAAAGAGAAAGAAAAGAGAGAGAAGGACCTCTTGTGGGAAATACAGCACCTAGTGTAGGATGCAATGATGACTTGCCCTCTGCATTGCACAACCACTCTAGACACAATCCTGAACTTTTAAATAACTAAACTGAAATGAGATTGAATTAGCCTTGGGGTACTCATTGGTAAAGTCATAAGCTTCCTGAAGCAAGCTTATTATTCTCTCTAGTTTTCAGTTTACTATTTGTAAAGTCATCACAATTCTTTCTTGTATCATGGAAAATAGTATGAAAAGACAAGATATTATGATGCACCTAGTTATTTCAGTAATGGAACTGTATACCTGAGCAACAATAAGATGTCAAAGAACTTGGCTTTTTTTTCTGGAACATGCAGTTCTGGAACATTCTAGAAAACAGTGCAGCTAATGACAAGCTTTTATCTTCCCTTTTGTTCTAAAGCAGCTCAAAGTATTTAATCGACTGAAATATTCAGTATAAACCGACAAACTGAAAGACAAAACGTGTAAGAAATTTAAACAGATTATAATGGACTGCTGGAATCAAGGAAAAGAAGAGTTCCACTTTCTTCCTTTGGGATCAGAAAAAGAAGTCTATTGTCTATTAGAAGTTTGGAAGTTCTGTGTGACTGCTTTGTATGTAGTCTGAAGTGGGAATCAATCTAGATAAGGCTATTTTCAGAGATTTGATTTTTAACTTCACTTGTGATATTGCCTTTGTTACAGAAATTAATGTCAAGTAGGCAACAAGGGGTTCAAGGATAATATAAGTCAAACAGGCTACCTTCCCTATAGGAAATGCTGTCAAAGGAAGACAGGAAAATGCAGTAAAAGTTTTGCCAGAAACTGTTTAACAGGGAAAAGGCACCCTACAGCAAGTATTACATGCCTGAAAATATTAAAAGAACCTTGTGTTGCAAAAATATATACAACTCCTATGTATAGTTGTATATATAAGAACAGACATGTACATTTCTGTTATGATCTACATACTGAGCCAAACTCGAGTATCTCTGTTCATTATCATGAAATGATCAGAGTGTTTATAAACAATGGCTAGATTTTAAAAGCATTGTAATAGGATTTTCACTGAGAGAAAAAAAAAAAACCACACATGCTTCAGTATCATGGGATTTGGGAAACCAGGGGTTTTGTGTCTCTATGTATTCATGATTTCGCATTGAACAAGCAATTGGAAAATAGGTCTTCCACACTACAAGAGTGTTCAGTGACATTTTAGTCATAAATTTTAGATCACTGACTAATGTCAGTAAAACCACAGCCTAATTCCTTATGCAAAATCTTTGGAGAGAGACCAGTTTAAGAAAGGAATTCACAATCATGAACAGAGTCACAGGAATTAGTGTGTTTCTTGAGCTAAACATTTTGGTTTTATCATTTTGTGTTTATCGATATATACAAATGTCAAGCCACCTTAAAAATATTTCTTTCACTGTGTTGTTTTATATTAATTCTATCTATTCTGTGAAGCTTATTTCATTGTCAACTGAGATGACTAAACATGATAGAGGTGACTGACGTGCCTCAGATCTATTTCATGTTGTAACACAAGAAGGAGATGGTAACAGGAAATTCTCCTGTCTATTGACATCAGTGGGTCAGTCACTAATAGGCTAATTTGGTCAGAGAGGAAAAAGGCTGTGGTTTACTGTTAATAGTTGGGGAAGAAATGAAGAAAGATAAAAATTCCCATATCTTTACACAAAAGCACATATTCTTTATTTTACAGTTACTGGATAAAATGCTGAAATATGCATGACAGCAGAAACTGTGGCAGCTAATTCCTAGCAAGCCATCCTAATCACCAGGCTAGAGTCCCACAGTCATTCCTGCAATGATTTTTTTTCAACTCATGAATCTCAAATTAGTCCATACAATCTGAAGAAATATCAGTGGGACAGACTAAGAACTGTCTTTGCTGATACCTGTAAATGACTCTATCCCTCCGGCTTCTGAGATGAGCAGTGGCCCTGAACCCTCAGTCATTAGAAATAAACCTACTCCCTACCCTGGTGATATGGTTTTAACTGCTGAATTAAAGGAAGCAGTAAGCTATCCACAGTTTTTGTTGTTTTGGGGTTTGTTTTTCTTTTGTTTTGGGGGGGGGGGGTTATGTTGGGTTTTTTGGGTTTTTTTATGCACCTTAATCAGTTTCACATTTTTTGATAACACTTAAGAGATTACATATTGCATATAAAACAGTCATATAATTTAAATTGTGCAGCCCAAAAGGCGGGTTCTTGAGCTGTAATTCAGCTGTTCCAGACTCTTATCCCTGAAATAGGTTTTTAATAGATTAGGATGAAAGAGAACTTGGCAAACAGTTTAAAGAGAAAGGGCCATATACAATAGATGGAGTAGCATGAATTGCCATGCAAACTTTTGATCTACAGAGGGTTGTGCTTTCTTCTTTAAATACAGTGCTACTGGTAATTACCTCCCCTCTCCGGGGGGGCTAGAACTACTATATAAGTGGGTCTTAGTCCCACTAAGGCCATTCTTTAGACTGTGGGATTTCCCTCCCATTTTATACTTTCTTTAGGAGACTGTGGTCTGTCAATAGAATACCTATTGAAACAACAGTACTCTGACAATGTAAAAATATTTGTTTATAAGAGAAAAAATACTTCTTTTTTTCCTTATATCCTCCTTATAGCATAAGGCCTGATTCAACTAATTATACAAAAGATGAAGGAAATAAAGATGAAAGGAAATAAAGTCTAAAACATGAGTTTTTAGGGAAACTTTATCATGAGTACTGTGAAGCTCTGGAATAGGTTCTGGAAAAGTTGTGGATTTCCCATTTGTGATTTGATGCTGGCAATCCCAAACTGTCATGAGTCTGCTGTAAACACTCTAACAAGTTTTGGAAGCAGCGATTTACTCTGAACTGCTGAGCTTTACACATGATACAATAAGGCAAAATTCTAATATGTCCATTATTGTTAGTAATATAGTAACATAATCTATTATTTCAACCTCTTTGGCCACTTCATACTTAATTTTGAGTGAGCATTGGGATGTATTTTTCAGTATTTTTCAATCTTTTCAACCAGTGTAGAAGGAACAGAGTAAAAGTCAAGTCAAGAAAGAACACTTGGGTCAAAGTATTCAGGACACATCTCAGAAATACTCATTATTAAGGTCATTGATTGTTTTCAGAACAGGACTGAGTGCAAGAAGGAAAAATTAAGTCCCAGTGAGATCTAAGAAACTGGGAAGTGTCTATTTTATATAAGAATCACACATGAAGCTTCTTTTTACCCAGAGGTACTATGCCAACTGACAATGAAGTGCAAAGATACACAACTGTGTATTTTGGAAGTCACTTATGTTAAAATAACAATGCACTGGGATTAAACAACACT
Source organism: Dendrocincla fuliginosa (assembly GCA_035047845.1). Taxonomy (NCBI): domain Eukaryota; kingdom Metazoa; phylum Chordata; class Aves; order Passeriformes; family Dendrocolaptidae; genus Dendrocincla; species Dendrocincla fuliginosa. The sequence goes on along the minus strand of JAWWMO010000001.1, from coordinate 75,254,815 downwards.
TTATATATATTTGTAAATCCACCAGTGTAACTAATGTGTATGCAATTCCATAATTTCAGACTGATATGGTTTACAAATGTTAAGAAAAAGAAAATTTTGCAGGAGGTAAAACATGACATATAGGTGGTTATGAGAAATCTTATTTATACCATCATGAAAACCCATTTTGTCAAGCTGCAACATGTGAGAAAACAAGATTTTATATATAAGGATAAATAACAGGATTTTAGAAGATTTTGTCTGTTGCTGTGTACTGGGGTTTTTTTGGGGGGAGGGTTTTTTTTTTCTTTGTGGAAAATAACACATTATTTTGAGCTTGACACTCTAAATAATGTTTACTCGTGACTTTATATTTCTGCAGTGTAAAATGCATGACATTTTAAAACAATTTTAGTGACTGATAAAAAGATAAATGAAGCAAAAGTTTATAGTTCTATTTAACCTAATCAAAACCTAATCAATTCCAATGATGCTGCCACTTCCGTTACATACAAAGAGGTAGTTTTCTTGTTGTTATGCTGTTACATATGTTTGAATAGTGGGAATAAATGGCACAAGAGTTTTTTCCCTACATAAGTATGAAGTAAAAATTTCAAAATGCAAAAAGTTTCTTGAAATGTGATGTGAAAGAACATATTAAAAAATCAACTGTGTTTCTCTTTCTGCTTATTATAACACTTGCAGATTTTACATTATCAGCATCCAGGCAAGCAGAGCTCCTTATGCTTTGAGCAAAATTATGCAAGTTTATGCCAATCAACTCCTTCATACTTAGTACGCAAACAAAAAATACCAGCAGATTTTGACTATTGTAAGCAAATAATCCCAGGAAATGTACCAAATAAAATACGCATATTTTTCAATGCAGAGAGAGATGAAAATTCCCTTGGTTTCTCACAAACTTCTTACAGTGTAGCATAATGTGTGATGCATCTTGTGATGTAACCCTATCATACTTCCATCATCTAGCATACACACAAATTGTCCAATACCCACATATACAGTAAGCATGTTCATACCTGGGGAATGCATATATATAAGCATGAGCAGACATATATGTCTAGCAAACTGAAAATACGGCAGTTGATCAAATCCCCAAAGTGAGATTTTACGCACCATTTCTCATATTAGTCTTCTATAAGGTACTGTAAGCAGAAAAAAGTGTATAATACAGTGGTCAAAGAGTGATTGTAATATAAAATAAATAAAAAAACAGACTCTTGATCTGCTTGAAAAAAAATGGCTTTATCAGCTAATAGACAGGTCTCAAGTGGGAGGTCATTATCTGGATGTCTGTAGATAGGCCTGGGTGAATTCTGCCTAAGTAATTGTCTAAAAGTGCTAATACTGTATTGCTCAGTTGCCCAAGTCCCACTGTAATCAGTGGAGAGATGGGGCAACTTTGAAGGGAAAGTTATTTAAGTCTAATTCAGCTTTAAGAGAGCCTCTATCTCTCCGCTTGTGACAACCAACACACCACCACAATGCAAGAAGACTAAGAGGAGATGGGTAGGGAAGATGACCTCACGGAAGAAGATAAGGAACGATCACCAGTCACACAGAGAAAACTGAACTGGTCTCAACATGGCAGGACTGGAAGGTGATCTTTGTTGCAGATATACATTGTAGCAGCGGGCCTAGTTAGACCAGTATGAGGTGAGGAGAGAACATACAGTGGATCAACCCAACAAAGAGTATAAAACCTGATGAAAGGAACCTTGAACAGAGAAATAGGCTCAAGTTGGCTTTTACCCACATACAAGTCTTTTAATTATGGTTTGATGAATAAGGGACAAATGAGATGTTCAGAATTCAGGCCACTGTATTTCAAGTAGCATGGTTCTCAGTAGGATTTCAGGGACTACATGGAGGTGTGTTTAATCAATATTGCACAGACATTTAGGAAAGAATATAGCAAAATCACATTTGGAGCAGCATTTTTCCAAATGGGTGTCCCCTATATACTGGGTACACTGGCATTTTTGGTGAGCTTAGGATGTCTTGTGGGCAACTGTCTTTCAGTAAACATAAGGCGGGGAGGAGGGGGGGGGGAATGTAAGGAAAAAAATCTCTATTTCTCATCTGGGCTTTATCCTTACCAAGTAAAAGACATTTTTCTGACAGTTCTATGAGCAAATGGTGACCAGTGCACACCCTCTAGAATATGTAACTGTATTAATCACATTAAAAAAAATGCAAGTGTTCTGTATGTTATGATAAAAAAGAGAAACAGCACTATCAGTATAGGAGTTGCACTTCAGCAATCACCTCGGGCTGTCAAAATAACTGATTCTAATAGGAAGATTCAACGCAGAAGAGAAAGTGCAACAATATATTATGCAAGGAAAAAATTCATCACAGTATCTTGTAATCTACAGACCAATGAATTGATTGGCCCAGGTTCCTGAATTTTTAATTTTATTTACTGTCAGTACAATCACTGTAGTTCAAGCCAACACCATATGTTACCTCACATACATGCCACTCCACTTATATGCACTTTCAGACAATGAAAATCAGACTGAAAATCACTCTCATAAGGTGTCTCAGCCAACCATTTAAAGCACCTTAAATAATTCAATGCAAACTGTGTCTTTGTTCTCCTATATACAGCATAAAGCAAAAATAAAGCAAGACTAAACTTTGCTTAAAGATGTTATAAACTTTAACAGTAAATTGGTGTTGTGTTTACTCGTGACTTTATATTTCTGCAGTGTAAAATGAATGACATTTTAAAACAATTTTCATTTTCATGAAAATTTTCATGATTTTTTTTATGATCAATTTTCATTCACTGTTTCATTCCTAAACCAGAAACAGGATTTCTTTACAGTGCCAAGCTATGGAACAATTAGTTAACAGAATTAATTAACAGAGCAAGCGACAGTTACCACTTTTTTAAAAAAATAAAACTGGCTTTCATTATAGTGTTAGGTGTGGATCTCATGCAGAAAGTGTTTGATTGGTGTGTTGAGAACATGCCTTCAGATAGGGCCAGTAGGGGAGAAAAAAAAAATAATTTAGTGATCAGTGTTTGCATTTCACATGGAATAATCACACAGCTGCTCAGCTTGAAATTGCCTAAGAGAATTCTGCCTATGCACAGAAACAGAACTTTTCGTTCTCTGTTAAATTTTCTGATGACTGCTGGTGTTGGGGTAGGTATTTTGATGATCACAGTTTTTCACATGTGCACATAAATTCTGTGGACCAGAGCCAAATTTATTAACTGATTTGTGATGCAGAAAATCTCTGGCAGAGGCAGGGAGTGACTTGATTCCTGGAAGCAAAGGCAGTTCATGATTATAGACCTTATCTGGAATTAAGAGAATGGCTAATTTAATTCCCTCCTCTGTCACAAACTTTCTGTGACCTTGACCAAGTCCGGCTGGATACATTTATTTATATGTGTAGCTATCTCCAGCTTTTTCCGAAATGAATCAGTGTGAACCTCTGAAGCAGCACAGTTGCATGTACAAGATTGATCCGTGAAGCATGGCTCTTCCAGTAACTCCTTACCAGCCAGATTCCAGGACTGAAAATATCTAAAAAATTAAGTTTCAGCAGCTATGAGATCTACCCTAATGAAAAGGAACAAACAAACAAAAACAAAACAAAGCAAAAAAAAAGAAAAAAAAAGGCAATGCCATTTCACAGAATCTGCTGAGTTCAAAGGGACCCACCAGGATCATCAAGTCCAATTCTTGGGCTCACACAGGCCCATCCCCAAGAGTGACACCAGGTGCCTGAGAGTATCATCCAAACATTTTGTGAACTCTGGCAGGCTTGTTGCTGTGACCACTGCCCTGGAGAGCCTGTTCCGGTGCCCAACCACCCTCTGGGTGAATAACCTTTTTTTAATATCCAACCTAAACCTGCCCTGACAGAACTTCAGGCCATTCCCTCTGGTCCCATCACTGGTCACCACAGAGAAGAGATCAGTGCCTGCCCCTCCTCTTCCCCTCACAAGGAATTTGTAACTGCAATGAGGTCTACCCTCAGTCTCTTCTTCTTCAGGCTGAACACAGCAAGTGCCCTGAGCTGCTCCTCATATGGCTTCCTCTCAAGGCTCTTCACCATTTTGTTGCTCTCCTTTGGACTCTCTCTAAGAGCTTAATATCTTTCTTATATTCATTAGATTCTTTCCTGCTTCTTTTCTGCTCAATATGAACTAAAATATTTATTTGAACACACTTCCATCACTCTGATTCAGACACAATCCAGATGGTATTTCCTGTTAAATTTTACTTCTTACAGGGCTGTTCCTCCACTATTGTATGTTTAGCAAATGGGATCTTGGAAGGTAGCTTCACTGAGTCATGTGTACTAGAACTTCAAGTTGCTCATTCCATGGTAGACAGACCTGGTTCCCTTGGTCTTTGGCATTACTGACTAGGATTGAGCTGTTCAAACATCTTTAATAAAAACAACATGATAGGATGACTAGAATTTTGCTTTGTCACTTCAGTTTAAAGTAACCAAACATTACATCAAAGTCCAAGGAATGAAAAATTAAACATTTCAAAAAAGGCTATAATATGATAAAAAGGGTTTAATGTTATATCACACATTTCCAGCAGTCAGATACTACTGTGTGAGTGTCCTAACCACTGTTCTCAAAATCAAAAATACAGTTGCTGTTGCATTTCTATTCTTATTGTAGCACTTGCTTTTGTTTCAGGTTCTGGAAGAGTTGAATAAAATAAAGAAAGTGCATAAATAAACCTGTCATTCTTTTAAGCTGTGTTTTCAGGGAAAAAAAAATCTTGATAGTGAAATAGAAAGACTTAAAGAAGGCCATTCATATTACCCAGGAGAACACAAATCAATAAAAGTTCATAGCTCAGAGGTTCTCATTGATTGGAACATACTGGTAGCACAGTAATTTCAAAAAACCAATGCAGGGTTTGCCAGCCACACCACATTTTGTGATTGTAGACAATAAAATGCTATGACCTAGAAACAGCTCTCTACAGTATAGGCCTCTGAATGTCTTAATGTGCTTGAATCCAGCATGGAACAGCTAAATACTGACCACTTGGAATGCATTTCAGAAAATTCTAATACTCATATAAAGTAAAGTGTTTAGTATAAAGAAATACATAAAATATTGTAGGCTGAAGAGCACAGTCATTATAAAGGCAAAAAAATGAAAATAGTATTTCAAGGGAAATTGTATGTTATGGAAAGGCACTTAAATACCATGTAATGCCCTTTAAAAAGGTACCAAACTAAACTTTTCTATTCATTCGTTTGATGTTGAAGACATCAAATTGGCTGTCACAGTCCATTCATGCATGCTGCTATGCCAGTAATTAACTTCAAGTCAGCAAGGGGAAAAAAAAAACATCCACTCCTATTGCTCAGAGACACATCTCAGTTAAATTCTCAAGCAAAAATAGCTTTCTCTATCAGTTGTTGCTGTGAAAAAAGGCAGATTACGTCTGAGCAGTACTGTAGCTTATTCTGATTCTTGGGACACACTGTGAATGCCACGTTCACAGTTTCAAACCATGGAAATAAACCATGGAAAATATTTGTACATAATACATTAACTCCTGAAGGGCCAAAATAAATAAATAGTCTTGAATATTTAATTGGTGTATATGCACATTTTTTATATATATAAAGATTTCCATTTTCTTTCATGATAAAACCCACTGCTTGGTTAACAAAAAAAGAAAAAGTAGTAAAGGTAAAAGGTAGAAAGATTAAAGTGATTGTAAGAAAAAGGATACAGCATCTTAAGTATCATTCAACTTTATTTCAAATTCAGACTAAACTATAAAGATCACTAATTTTCAAGCATATACTTGGTTTTATATTGTAGCTATAAGTAATGACTTCAGTGCAATACCCCAGCAGTACAGCAAGGTGAAACACCAAGACTGGTCTAGAAAATCCAAGAATGTGATTTATCTCATTTTTTCTTTCATGGACTCTTTCACCATGTAAAATAAACCAAGGCCTATTAAAGTAAGGAGCCTCTCTCACTGGTTATAACTTGTTTCAATAATGCAAAGCAGCATATAAAAGACAAAACAGAATAAAACCGATAATAAAGCACAAACATCATTACAAAGAATGCAACAAAATTGAATGTTTCACTTGGACACAGAAAAGTCACCCCTAAGTTAGTCAGTCACTGGTTTGCAAATTATCCACCTGCCTTTTTCTTCTCACATTGATGCCAGACAGGCCCTTTTATACCCAGGGAGGTTGCACATGACACTCAGGACAAGGAAGGCATGTATTTGCACAGGATATTTGTATAGAGCAGTTAAACATATAAAGAAGCAACCCTAGATCTGAGACAGGTTACAAGTTTGATAAAGTCTGTGTGATGGTCAGGCACTCAAGACTCATTTTCTGAGTCAAAAAAGCTGGACAACTGAAGAGCTCATGATTGTTACTTTTCTTCTTTTATATGTGTTTTAGTTTCAAGCAGAAAGACAGGTTTTGCATGGATGGAATGGTTCCATGATCCATCAGGAGCTGTTATTCATTTTGGCCTTAATTTTCTTATTTTCACAGTAAAATATGTATATTCTTCCCCATTCCTCTATTACTTGTTCCATGCCCGCAACCTATGTCCACAGGAATTGGTCCGTTCTGCAACATGTGAAGAATGATTCCTTCCTTAGCCCATTCTAGAGAGAAAACTTTGTATGATCTTTCTTCAAAGTACGGAAATAGACTTGACAGAGACTCATTCTCATTTCCTCTTTCTTTTTGTTTTCTTTTTTAAGTTATGTCTTCCTGACTGCTCCAGATAGTTCACACTCCATCTCTGTCTCTAAAGCCATATAGCAGATAGAAGAAATTGATAGTGTCCAGGCACGGATCTACTGATGAGTGAATCCAGTTCATTTCTCATCTGCTGCCTCTGCATCCCTTTTTAGAAGCACTGGCTGCCATTAAAGAGAGATATTCCCATACCTTTCTAGCTTAATTTGATAATTTACTTCTTTATTACTTTTAGATAAATATTTCAGGACAGCAAAACTCACATTTAATCTGTTTGTGTATTTTTAATTTCAGTCTTTTTTCATTACATTTGTAATAAATAAATTATATTTGCATGTTATCAAAAGGTCCATTAAATCCTATCCTTAGTGGTCTGCCAGAAAATTATTTGGCTTTAGGCCATGTGAACAAATATTCTGCCAGCCTTTTACAGTTAGCTAAGCTGACTGCTTGCTATAGAATTTTTCTCTCAAACACCTGACATGTTTTCTCCAATGTATGTGGGGTCCTGTGCTTTTAAATTACACAGAGGTCAGTCTTCCCATATTTCATCTTCTCATCATTTTTTCCTCCCCCTCCTAGTAGTGCACCAGCACCTTACGTACTCCAGAAGTGGAAGGGTGTATAACACTGACAAATCCGTAAGTATAGCTGTCTTTTTCTTAGTCATACTTCAGAGCACTCAACGATCAGCAGAGTTTGAGAAGTTCATACATCTGCATTATTATGGACTGACCTTGTGGCTGCTCTGACTGGTGTGGTTTTGAGTAGACATATGGGTGAAATTTAAATGGAGTGGAAATTAATACAGAATGGACAGACAGTGTCTTTCATAAAGAAATAAAGGCAAATACAAAAGGAATTTTCTCTGTTAGACTCCAGAAGACAGCTTATACAATAATACACCAGATTTCTTCAAGGCAGGACTGAGAAAAAGAAGATGGTAGTCATAAGGTGCTTACTCCAGACCCAGACATTAGAGATATTTTAAGCCTAAATACAGCACAATTGGTATTTATGTTATAGGTTTCCTGTGGGCTGATTAGCTGGTAGCATTGTTGGGAAACATTCCTGCATTTTTGTATGCCTCGTCAACTTATCTTGATAGCCTGCAAATGTTGCCTCTTCAACAAAATTTGTCCACTTCAGCCTCATATTATAATTTATTAGCTAGCCATTAAAAATTAACAATTCTTTATTATAAACTATCAATTATTTCTTATCAATTACTTATCACCTATAATAATGACGATAAGTATTGTTAAAATCCCCAAGTAGGTACAGATTGGCACTACAGATTTTTGCAGTGTCCTGGACACTGCAGATTGGCTGAATCCATGGTTTGAGCAGTAACATTTTGACGTAAGTTTCAGACACAAGGTCCTTTGATGTGTTAGCAATGCTGAGACCAAGCTCATATAAAGCCTGTGTTATTGATGACCTTGATACTAAGACAGTACTTTTTAAAGAAGATTCTTCCACAAGGCTGGCAAACCCAAGCAGAAGTGAACATTACTAGAGCCACTTATACCCTCACAGCTCTTCCAGGTGGCAGTGTCCCTAAAAGTAAACACTTTCTGAGAAAATTTTTATTGTATTTCAGTACACTCCATCAAGGTAGAAAGGTCTTACTACACCCTCCATCTTGTAATGCATTATATGTTTAAATACAACTAAAGTAAAACAGAGGTTAGGTTAGAAAAAGTAACTTCACATGAACAATTCTACCACCCCACAAATCACTTGGTTTTAGTTTTAAGTCAAAAGAACAGCACAACCTACAAGCAAGGAAAACTCAATTTCCAGACTTAATAGGCTAAAAAGTAAACAGAGATTCCTCAAGTTTGAAAATCAATCACGAGTTGTTGAAATTTATCTGCCGAAATAGTTATGACTTCAAGCCATATATGCAAGGTTTCATTTGAATATATCCCAACCTTACCAAGCTAAGAACAGTCAAGATATGTTGCAAAGAGATACACACCCAAGAGGATCGTTATAAAAATATGTTTTTGTATCACCTGTCAGTTCAAAACATTTCTGCATATGGTCATGGCTTAATACTTGCCATTGCTCTTGTCATGCCCACGCTCTCCTTTTAAGTTCCCTCTGCAATTACAACTTTGTTGAAGCCAGTGAGCAGGGTGTAAATTACCCCCAAACCAGTGTTTTTATGATCCCTTCTGCTGTTGTTCCTCCTCTTACAGCTGCTTCTCCTTCTGTTATTTTGCTATTTTACAGAATAAGGGCAATAATCGGAATTTTGCAGACTCATCAGTTGACAAACAGTTTTGAAAAAGAGTGCCAACCTTTAAGAATTCCAGTTTCCATAATGCTTGTTTGGTAATTTCTATAATAATTTCCAATCTGGTGGCCAGTTTAGTACTGAATACTATATGGGAGCTAATTTGGCATTGGGTTTGTCACTCTGTAGTCGTACAAGTTGCCAACAAGAGTGTGGTAAATTATCTTTAGTTGACTTTCAAAGAGAAAACATGGCAGAATGAACTTTTATAAATGGTACAGAAATTTAAAGATTCTATTTAAAAATACTGGGTTTTTTTTTAATCCTGATTATACTATGTTATCCAGTATAATTCAAAAATTCTTCATTATGCAAAAGCCATAGCACCTGAATAATCCTCTAGCCCCACATTCAATTTTGGAAGACTCATTTGGGAAAAACAAGTAATCTCAGTATGCCATCTTTTCCTCAAAAAGCAACAGCTTCAACAGAACAGTCATCAAGTATTCTTCACTATTATTTCAACTAATAGAGCTATTTAAGGAGCAGGTCATTAGGCACATCATGGATTTATCTGCTTTTCATTTCCAGTGCTTGGAAGATTAACAAAATTAATCTAACTGGCAATATAATCTTTAAGAGTTGAAACAACTATTTGGAATATTGCCAAAACTAAAGGTAGTATCTATATCTTGAAACGCCTTATTTGCAAATCAGTTCTTCAGTATAGTTCTACCCTAATGACACTTACCACATGCTTTCCCTTTAGATACTCAAAAGAAATCATGCTCTATTGTTTATGAAGGTATTTGTACTTTGTATCATCTTTTATTCTGCATTTAGTGAACCAGCTGAAATCCAAAGGGCCACAGGATTTATAGTCAAGAATGTAATTTGAAAGAATTTTTCTAAAATTGAAATAAATTATCTTAGAATGACAAAACATGAATTATGTTTAAAGAGAAAATTAAAGTTGAACAGGATAGACCTATCAAAAACACTTAGCATATTTCCCACTTAATAAGAGAAGAACACCCTTTTTTATATTTTTTTCTACCATTTTGACCCTAATTAACAGTAACTTACTTGATGAAATTCCTTCATTTTGTTATAAATTATAACAGGATATCTTTCTCAGTGGAAATATACTTAATTTCTTACTCTCGTTGTCTTTATATTCCTTTCAATACATTGAAGAGTCTCTTTTATCTGTCAATACAAAAGTTTGTTATCACATCCAATTAGTCAAAACTAAATTGAATTCTCTGTACACTGGTCATATCTTTTTGATGTCTGGGTATTGAAAAAAGGAACACAATATCATTACATTATATAAAGAAGGACACAGACTCCCTGCTTTATGTTCATATCCTCTTCATATGCATTTTAGAAAATCACAATAGGTTTTTCCTTCTATCATGTCAAATTTCAAGGTAATGCATACTCAATTTGGTAGGAAAAGTAACAGAAAAGAGAATATTTATACCCTGCAAGGTCAAATCATATTTTGAACTGTTCCTTAGCACGGATTTGGAGTTTGCAATCTTCCCTTTGGCAGACTTAGTTCTATTCATTTGAAATGCCTGCAGAGACCTTTTTCAGTCTTTACAGAACAATAGAAACTTTTCTATCTTTCATCAGAATTCTTTGCTGGTGCATTGACTACAATGAGGTGCAGAATTGTAAAGGCTTCTTCTATCTTTTGACCCATTCATTACATGTGATATCACATGGAACTCTTGAATTTCTGACCACATGGGAAAGAAATATGGTCATAGAGCACAACAGTTGCTTCCTGCCTAGATGATCCATTTTTAACGCACTCCCTCAGGTTTTCTTTACATTCCTATTGTCACTACATGATCTCCTGAACCTGTTTTTTCTCTATTATACTCTTAAACCCAAGTTCAGCTACCGACCTTTGCTTTGCAAACCTTCTGAATTTTATTGCTTATAAAAAATATACATTTATTCAAGAATTTTCAGGCATACTTATATCATCATTATTTTTGTATGGATAAAAATACCTTCTGCCTAAAACATTATCGTTATTGTCTTTGCAAAAAACAGTCAAAACTGAACAAATACAGAATTACATCTTTCTGATAATTATCTTTTCTCACCTCAAATTCTACCTAGAATTTAAAAAAGGTGTTCATCACTGTATTCGGGTAGAATTCAATGTGGGTATTTTTGGTCTGTGTTTGGCCCAGACACCTGTGAGAAGCTGGGTTTTCTCATGCCAAGTTACGGGAAAACAATCTGATAAAGATGGTCTATAGCCTTGAGAGAGAGATTTCTGTGTAAACTAAAATTAATTGGTCTCTCATGATTGGTTGATGGCCTTCCAAGGGCACTTGGAGGAGAAAGAGAGGAGGAGGAGGATGAAGATGAAGTAGACCCCCAGACTCAATTAAGGGAGACCCTCTGAAATGGACTGCGCAGGTGCGGAGAAACTCACGCATGCGCAGAGAAGTACCAATTATGTAACATTAGGGGCTGTGCCAAATACCTTTGCCTGGGCAGCCCTGGCCACGTCGCTCAGGTAAACGTCATTTTGGCCAAGTGGATAAAAGGTGGATGGCTCGTGCTTTGGGGCTCGCTTGCTTCATGTGACAGGACAACGTTGCCTTGGTGGGGACGCCCGCCGCCACCTGTGAGCCAGCTGACCCTTGAGGATGCAGCCACTGCTAGGGAGGTCTGGGCATTCCAGGGGTCAGTGAGACAACTCCATGGGGGACACCTGGGCTATTTGGGTGTTTGCACCTGGGGGCTTATTTTCTCCTCTCTCTCTCTATGGGGTTTTCTTTTCTGTTTACTTGACCACCTCTGGTAATAAAACTGCCGTTTGGGTTAAGTTTGCTGCAGTGTCTCAGTCTCGGCTTCCACATCCCTTCGGACCCCTATTTTTCCCTGGAACAATCACATAGCATACCATTTTAAAAACATAAATGTGTGGAACAGTCATTATCTTTTTGGCTTTTTTTGCACATACTAGAATGCAACTATAAGTCCTGTGCAATACCACACCTAAAAAATAAATGTAAGATTTATAGTCTACAGGCATACTATCAATTACAATAATGTTTATCATAGTCTGAGCTGAAAATAATATCATCACCATGTTTGAAGAGCCAGTTGATATCAAGATGCTACAGATAATGAAATGAAAGTAAGACAATTATATACTTTGTTCCATCTTACTCCATTTAATTTGTAGGAATTAATGTGAAATTCAGTTTTACAAGTCAGATAAGATTAAAACTATTTCTTCCCATAATTAATAAAACTTTTTTTTTTTTTTTTTGCTAGTAATAAAGACTTCTTTATTACTTTAAAGTGAATTTTGGAAAAAAGGTGCATGTATCAACAAGGTTTCAATTTTCATAAAAGGCTGGTGTTTTAAAATGAAAAACTCTTGCAAAAATATTTGACATAGTCATCATTTATTACACAGTACTTCCCATAAGTGTATGTATATTTATAGAGACAAAATATGCACAAATTAATTATGTTCTTACAGTGCAAACTCATAATAAATGATCATCATTTGATCTTAAAAGTGAAAGCTTCTCTGTGAATACACATATTAGTATAGTAAATTACTCTGTTTATACAATCTACATGGTCACAATGGTCTTGGAATATCATTCTGCACCCAAACCCAAATTTTTCTCCATCAAAAATACAACTGTTGTAACAAAATATAATATAGTCTTTATCTCTCCACTCTCATACAAAAAAATATGATCATCAAAATTCACAAAGTTTTTCTGCATTATGTAAAAAAACCCCAACTACATGAATTAAAATTCCTGCTGTATATTTACTACATGGATTAAAACTATTTTAATAAAATAAATATATTACCACCTTCTAAATGTATTTATAGCTCTTAATCTTTAAAGGTGTATTACATGTAGCTTAAGTAAAGTACAAGTCAGTCTTATTCAAGAGCACAAAATCCCCTTAAAGAAAGCAGAATCATGCCCTCAGCAGACAGAGGAAGGAGGCATTAAACAACCTTGTTTGAAATCAGTATAAATAAATGATGTTTACTATTTAAGAAAATGAGGATTTCTGAAACAGTTCTAGTCTCAGTAGGTTCTTTCTCAACCATCAGTTTCAATTTTCATTTTTTTAATTAAAAAATTCTTAAGACTATTGTTATAGTTTGTCTTTGCTGAATAAATGAAAGTTAATCATGGTGTGTGACTTCTCTGAGTGATCTATTTATTACTTTTAACAATATCATTTGTTGCCTTGGTAATAAAACCCAAAATCTGTATGTCCAGCTCTCCAGCTGCAAGAAATTATTAGCATTGCAGATTCTGTTATCAGTCCCATGTTTGCATGTCAGGATATGTCTGTTTATTCATTGTCAGTACTGACTGCTCCACTGTACATGCATAACCCCATCACTTTTAAGGATCAGACTCAGCTCAAAACATAACTCGTTTGTCACAAGGCTGAGATTCAGCCTAAGATCAGGATATCTGAACTTAATCATAAATATGTGGGCTGTGATATAGACAATGGGAACTTTATTCACTGGTGCAAACACAAGTATTGAGCATTAACTGAGATCTAGTGGATCCAATGCATCAGTGTGGGGCTACCAAATGTGTCCCAGAGCCTAACCTGTACCCATAAGGTATATAAGCTGCAGCTAGAGGCTGGGTAATAACACCAATGTAACTACAGTAACTACAGTAACACCAATGATGCTAAATGCCTCTCTTTGGACAATTCAATAGAGCCTGAGCTGTCTGACCAACTGGGTCAATCTCCAGGTACCACTGATCAAGCTTATGATTCATTGGCTACAATAGAAGTAGATTTTTTTTCTGATCAGTTCAACAAAGGATTCTAGACTATTATGCTCATGTGTAAATTTCTCATTTTCCAACTGATAATTAAATCCGTAAGTCTGAATATTTCACAGCCTTGAGTAATAACAACAAATGTGTAGATCATGCCATTTACCTTGATGTGCCATAGTTCAGTATCTCCCATTTCATCTCACATTTGTATATCCTTCTCCATAAAGTATCATAGGTATCTGGTGCCATATCTGTTGGGTTTTTTTGTTTTGTTTTGGCTTGGTTTGGTTTTTTTTAATGAAATATATGTATATCGCTCATTAGTTCAGGGTTAAATGCTAAAGGTATATTAAGCTCATCATTAGTAATGTTCTGTATGTTCAGTGCTGCTTGGCTCCTCACAGAGATAAAGAAAAGAAGCTTGGGATTGTCTCAGGCTCTGCTGCACACAATCAGGAGAAGAAAGTTCCCAACCCAGGGAACTTTTTAAAGGCTGTCAGAGGCACTTCAATTTCTGGGAAAATAAAAAAGGTGGGCATAGGCTTCTGATTTAGGTAGCATTAACCACATTGCTTGAGCATCAAATCTGCCTTTTAGATGCAGAATCTAAAAGCATTTGAGCAGCATTAATGAATCATATTCCATGATTTCCATATTTGTGGAATGATTCTTCAGCTTTTGCTTTAGCTGTAGACAGATTAATATATATCTAGATAGACAATTACCTAGTAAATACTCAAAATATGAACTTTTTTGACACTTTGGAGGAAAATATTTCTACTTCACAAGGCAGGCAATTCTTTAAAACAACAGGCTAATAAAATATGGGATTTTAATAATGGGAGGTCACTCATGATTTAACACTGAGTACTTTATTTTCTCTCCATAATAATCATTAGGAGAACATTTTTATCAGTTGCCTAGTGAACACACTTGAAAAGTATTATTAATTATATTATTATCTCCCATATTATGGTGATAGTGTGGGTAAGACTAAGACAGCCAAATGAGTATCAGCTGAAGGAGATTACAACTTCTATTTGATCAACTCTTTCAGGGCTGTACCCTCAAAAAATGTGGGGGGGTTTTGACATATAATTTGATTTAAAAGAACATATTACTTTTGCTTATAAACACAAATTTTGAACTAGTTTTTACTTGTTCATCTGAAAAAGCAATTATTTGCAAAATGTGGTACAGAGCACTCTGAATATCTAATTTTAAGTCTTCTGAGTCACATTAAATAGAAGAGTTGACAAAATTAAAGTCTCCTAGGAAAGCCATTTAAAATTATTATCAGAACAGCATATTCTCATTTTCTTAAAGCTCTGATAAGAATTTTCTGAAATATCTGGACCTGTTCTAAATGAATGTATTTTTCATGATATGTGGACTGTAATTATTAAGATGAATTCTGTAATTCTTTCTACTTGATAGGCCAAGAGACACATTCCTCTTCAACTGGTGTTGCAGATAAATATACTTTTTAAGAAACTTTGTCCTACACTGTAAGGGTCTCACAATGGACTCTTTCTTTCAACAATCTCTAAATTCTTATAATTGAAAAAAGAAACAAAACTATGTTGTCCTTAAGACACAAATTTGGGAAAAGCCATACTAATTTCTGCAAGAACAAAAAGATAATTTCGTTTACATTAAAATCAAACAAACAAAAAAAATCAAACAAACCAAAAAAACCCACAAAACCAAAACTAACCAAACAAAACAACTCTCCCCTCCTGACAGATTTCAATAACCACTTGATAGGCTACACATTAAGTTCTAACTCCATCATTACATACTGTATTACTCAGCTCCAAAATAAATGCTTTCAGAGTGCTGTATAGTATATAATGAGGTTCTCAAAACAGAAAGACTACCTCAAAATACCCTTTCCAAAAATTAACAAGAGGGAAAGGGAAAGCAAAAAGACTTAGTTATCAATGCAAGACAACATTTAAATGTTATATTTTAAATATCTTTAGTATATGAGAGCAGCACAGTCCCCAAACAATTAATATTGTTTGTACACTTAGTTCTTAATTAAAAAATATTTAAGATTCTAAAATTAGACAAAAAAAAAGGAAAGGTTTTACTTCTTTATGACAAAATTCTCTAGTAAGCCTGTTTCTATTTATCCTGAAGACCATTTATATGTTAGTGGCAGGGTTAAAGGGACTTTCGGTGAGTGTAAACGTAATTTACAATCAGCCAGATTTGAAGAGCTGATCTCTCCCTGTTCTGCAATTAAATTCTAATGCATAATTTACATATAGCTGAAACATTAATGTCAGACAAAATAATTAATTTTTGAAACCCTATATAAACTTAGTACCAAGTTTAATTCTTAAACAAGTTGCTAGGTGGCCTTTAATTTATATGATGCACAGTAACCTTTTCCACTGGTAAATGTGCAGTTTGATCTGCCAATTAAATTAAAAAGCTGTTCATGCCAGGGAAGGTGTTCAAAGTATGAGTACATTTCTGATAGGAATACTGTAAAGCTTCTTTTCTGTTCAAAATGTAACAAGATAACTTTTCATCGTACCTAGCATTAACACAGATGTTATTACACTTGATGCTGTCCTTCAGCAAATGTCATAGAAGGAAAAACAACCCAAAAAACACTCAGCTTGCTAACAGATCACAGTAACCACAGAATCATCTAATCCTGTCTGCTGCACTTGAGAAGTTTCTTTTGATTATTGCTACCTCCTTATATTTTATTAATTCAGTTGAGCTCCACATTGGAAGACTGAGAAAAAAATTTAATTTATTTCTGAAAGATGATGCTGAGTATTAAGAACAATTCAAATGAACTAGGGAGTTTATATGTAGAAATGTAAACATGTAAAGTAATTTTTGTTTGGTGATAGGCCTGAACTTTGATCTCCTTTCTAATCACATGCATTTGTGCATAACCTGCATTCCCTAGATACCTGATCATTGAATGAAGGCAATAAAAGCTAGAGCAGAAAGCTTTGCAAAAACAAAATTAGAAGACATGCAAAACCAGGAGTAATTTTCAGACACGTCTAAATGACACACAACTCTTAAGTCTTAGTTTAGAAAAATAATTAGCAATGTTTTAAAGAAGCTTCTTGAAGACCTTTGAAAATTTTTGCTATAGTAGACTCAGTCACTTCTCAATTTGCTAATCGAATCCACTTAGTGCAGCTTTCCATTGGCTCAATTTTTAAAAACTGTGGAAAAGCACAAAAGAGCTGAAACATCTGCCATGAGATTGATCCAGATCTTTTTTATCACTTCTATATCAAAGGCTTTTTTAATGGTGACTTGAAGCAGGGGGGAAATCCATCATATAGTACACATATTGCTGTGTAAAATATTAACATAGAAAATTTTTCTTTTTATTAAATCATTGTGACACCATCTGCTCAGCATTATTTTCACACTGTTTGACCTATTCCCACACATCAAAGCAAAAATGGTCAGAAAACAGAAAAAAAAATATTCACTTGATAGTAATGGATGAAAAAAATCGGACTTGTCTGGTCATGGCTTTGATAAAATTTTAATGCACCACAAAGCCTTATTGAAACAAAACTACTTAAACACAGGATCTATTTTTTGCATTGCCAAGACAGTCTGTTTACTGCTAATGACAAAAACCCAAATAGTCACACTATTCTTTTTTCAGATCCACTCATACTTTCTCAAAAGCCTTACAAACTCACGTCAGCAACACAGCAAAATGCTGGAACAGAGCTAAAAAATCACCCAAAATACATACAAGTCAACATACATATGAATTTTAATGCATGATCAATGAAGACATCAGCAACATTAAATGTCATTTGCCTTTGCTTTCCTTACAACCAGAAAGAGAGTGGGTGGCAGCAGAACTGCAGCGGTTTTAAACAGTGAATAAGATGCATATGCCCTTAATCCTAATTCAAATTTTCCTTGCTTTCACTCTGAGACTGCACATCAATCTAAGTTAAGTTTCTGTAGAGCTACCACAGGTATAACAGGAGGATGTGCCTACACTACCACTGGTGTATCCAGTGGCCTGACTACTCAGATCACTCAAGCAATCAAATCTAGTTTGTGCTTACCTGGATACCATCCATAGGTTTTCTTTTTGAGGGAGCTGGTGCATTGGTTTTTCTCACAAGACTTAACCAGAATGCAGCACAGATGTTGCAATCAGTTAGGCATTGGTATGGTCAGAAAAAAAGACCAACTATGGACATATTAAGAGGTAGATGTTGCACTTTTGTTTCTTTTTTTCAATTAGCTTGCTTTCAAATGCTTTATTTAAATTCTCCTAGAATCAGCATATTCAGTTTTGCAATAAAATTGAAAAACAGCACTAATGAATGCAAGTATCACTTGAGATGTGATGGAGCAAGCGAACAGGATGTGAAGGCAGAAGACCAATAAAGGGTGACCAAGCCAAAGTATCATCTAAGAAAATGATCTTTTCAGAACAAATGACTGGCGCAAAACTAAACATGCCAGTCCGGTAACCCTAGTTAGTCTAGCTATGTTATTAATCTTACTGAGTCAGTAGCAAACTGGCAGTACATTTGAGAGAGTTTTGCAGTACTTGGGGCATTCTCCATGATGCTGTAAACCCACATTGCGAGTTTACACCACATGAGAACTTAATTCACTTACAGCAAGTTCTTTCTACTTAGCTGAGCTGATTTGGGCTGAGGTAGACCTAGCTTTCTTCACCGTGGCTAGTATGGGGCTGTGTTTTGAATTTGTGCTGAACGCAGTGTTGATAATATAAAGATGTTTCTGTTATTGCATAGCAGGGTGCACAGGGCTAAGGCTTTTTCTTTTTCCTGTACTGTCATACTGGCAAAGGGACTGGGGCTGTATTGGAAGTTGGGAAGCGATATAGTCAGGACAGGTGATCCCAACTGTTCAAAGGAATATTCTCACCATATAACATCATGCTCAGTATATAAGGGGCGGGGGGAAGGGAGAAGGAGAGGAAAGGAGGTAACAATTTGGAGTGATGGTGTTTGTCTTCCCAAGTAACCATTATGTATGATTGGGCTCTGCTCTCCCGGAGATGGCTGAACACCTGCCTGCCCATGGGAAGAGTTGTATTAATTCCTTGTTTTGCTTTGCTTGCATGTACGGCTTTTGTTTTCCCTATTAAACTGTTTTTATCTCAACCCACAAGTTTTCTAGCTTTTGCCTTTCGGATTCTCTCCCCAGTCTCTGGTGGACGAGTGAGTGGCTGAGTGCTACTTGAATGCTGGTTGGGGTTAAACCATGACAATAGCTACCCTAGTTTGTTGTGTTGAGTGTATTCCATTCTCTCTATTAGCAAGGAAAACAAAGTCTATGACCTTGGCTACTTTCCTGTGAAAACAGCACTTTATCTCAGGATATAGAGATGAAGTATGCGATTTGAATAAAGCTGCTGAATAGAAAGCTGAGCAAGAAAGTATTCTATGGAAAATGTGAAAGTAATGTATTGAGAAATCCCCTATGAGCTTCGCAGGTGGCAGGTGTGACTGAAGGCTCTCTTTCTCTGGAACAGCGATATTTTTAAAATCCTGAGGGTACTGAAAAAAGCCGACCACATCTAAGACAACAGTATTTTGGTAGCTGCGAGCAGCTTAAGATTGTGACAAAATATAAAAGCAAAATGGGAAAGAAATAGATATTGGTGTGGTTTTTTTCCCCTTCTAATTTTCTGAGACTTGTGACTGGAATACTTTGATGGTTTCCATTATGTTGGACTGTGCATAGATATCATGGGGTTTATTTTCTTAAAGACTGAAGCAATCTCTGTGCCCAAATTATTTATCACAAATTTATATAACACAGCTGGTGTTCCAGTGGCCATAAGCCACTGGGCTTATGACATTTGTTGACACTACACTGAGCAGTTATATTTACTGCCTCACTTCAATCAGCAGTGCTGACTATTTAGAATTAATTTGCCTTGTGCTATACCCCTGATAAATTACTGTCATTTATGCAAAATGCCAGGTGAGGGAAAAGGAAGAGCAGATTAAAGTTGCCCTGGCTATTCAGGTATTTCAGAATGCTAAAAACTATATTAAAGTATAAGTGGGAAAATCTGGCACTGGGCAACATTGCTCAGTCCTTCTACAGGAAAAGGAATGAACACAAACCAGGTCACTTAGAACAGGTAAACCTAGTAAAGGTTATGGCCTTACTACTTGAAGGAACTATTTTAAAAATCACCACCTGAAATGGCAAAAAATGTCACCTTTAACTACTCAGAATGATGATGGCACAAAAATTAAGTTCATGTGTAGGACTTAAGTGATGTTTCAGTGTTGAGTATCTATTACTGAAAATAAATTAATAAAGTCCATGTCTGCAAAGAAAATTAATTAAAATGGTGGATACCTGGAAAATCTAAAGTCACAGAAGACAGAAAAAACCCTAGAAATATCAGCATTTCTGATCAGTGAAATATGCATCAGTAATACTATGTTTTTGTATCCTTTGATATTCTGAGGACATATTCCTGGAAATAACTTGAATGAGAACATTAGAAAAATAGTTATCAAGAGAGTGGAAAGATTACACAGCCTAACTCCTGGCAGAACAAAGCTTACTAAACATGCAGCAGTCATAATGTGATTTTGCTTTTGGTAGCAGAGCACAGCTGAGGATCAGCAGACTTTTTCTAGGCCTCTGTACTTATGTCTGGCTAGTTGAGTTTTGATTAAGTTGCCTAAACATAAGAGTTCAGCGTAATGAGAGATACCTACTCTTAGAATTAATCCTAATTATGGCAATTGGACTTGCTAATGTCTTTAAAAGATTCAGGAAAAGTATATGCTCCTTTATGCAGTTGAGAGCATACAAGAATCCCAATCATCTTGGCTGTCACAGAATCATGAAATCATAGAATGATCTGGATTGAAAAAAACCTTAAAGATCATCTAGTTCCAAACCTCCTGCCATGGGCAGGGATATCTTGCGCTATATCAGGTTGCTCAAAGCCCCGTACAACCTGGCCTTGAACACTTCCATAATGATATTGTGGACCCCACTCTGTAGGTTTTACTGGATTGTTTAAGACTCTCCAAATAATACAATTAATATAAAAATACAAATAATATAAAAATACAAATGATTATTTATTCTAGTATTTTGAAGACACTGTCCTCTGCTAAAGTAAAACTGGTCTGCACATCTCACAGTTTCCATACTGAGACTTATTTAAGATAAGTTGCACATATATGTACACTTTTAAAGTCTCAATTTTAGAGGTCCCATGTTCAGTGCCCTTAAGAGGTTAAGTGGCATGTTTCAGCCTATTATAAAGTTTGCAAATCTTTTTGTCGTTGCACTGCAAGTGTAGATCCTGACAAGTCACTAGTTCCCATTTGCTGGGGAGTCCAGAGAAGATTTCACAGCTGTCACTAAACAGAACTAATGCCTGGAGTCTGCTTAGGGGCAGACAATACAAGCTCTAACTCAATATAATCTCTGCTGCTTAAAAGCTTCATTTGAAAATGTTCTTCACTAAAATTTTAGTCATTATAAAAAATACTCACTTTTGGGAGGGTAGAAAGTGCACTAACAGCTTTTCTTCTTTCCTTTGATTCTGTAAACATATTTGCATATAGCTAGCTTAAAACATATAGTCCACCTTCTGCTTTCATAAATCAAAGTCCAGGAAGAATTTTCTATTATAACCCAACAGGAGAAAATCAATAAGTGTTAAACTTGTCTCTGAGTGCCTGCTAGACAATGTTTATGAAAAATGCTGACTCCAACAATATGGAGGGAGACCATGCTTATCTGTAACAAAAGAGAGAATGCAGTACTTTTCCTGTTACCTTGTACTCTATTTCAGAAAATTGGTATTCTAGATGCTAGAGCACTTGCTCAACTCTCCAAGTTGATTACTTGGTAACAGAAGTCAGGAAAGAAAGATTTATCAGCATAATTAATTATTTTTGCCTTCCATATAGTACACTGATGCCATCTACAGACATGTGTAAAAGCATTCCTAAATGTATCAAGTTCAATCTATGAAGGTTCTTGCTTTGATATTAATTAATATGTTTATTTCACTGACTATTACTGGAATACTAGTAGTTTACCCACTGGAGAAGAGTTCCTCCTTGACTGAGATCAAATAAAAGGCTCTCACAGTTTGGCAGAAACTGAATCAAGCCCTGAAACAGTTGTAGTCAGGTTTTTTTTTTGGTCTTATAATACCACTACCACACCACACATACACCCTTCTCACCACACCATCTCTTCCTTTTCAACCCAAATTATTTCCCCTAATTTTGCTGCACAAGATAAATTGTTCCATCATTCCCAGATCATACATTTTGTTTGATTTGGACAGGCTGACCAAACCCTTCCGAGGGGTAAACTGTTCACCATATATATGATTTCAACACTCCGTCTCTTACTTGAGATCATCTCAACAAAACAGTTTTATCTGGGAAATGCCAGGAAAAGACTAGTGCTGCAATTCATACCCTCAAGCACAGCCCTGCATTGCTTTTACATTTACAAGTCATCCAAACCTTTGGAAGGTTCCTCTTCTACTCATTTATCTTGATTTTAAGATTAAACAAATGTAATCCAATGGAATTTGATTTGGATTTTGGTTTATGGCCTTTTTCTTGTTGTTTGTTGGGGGGTTTTTTTGTTGTTTTTTTTTTGGGGGGTTGTTGTTTTTGTTTACTTGTTTGTTTGTTTGTTGTCTTTTCTCTTAGCTTTCATCACATCCTGTAGGCAATTCCATTACCTCACCTTTCACTAAAATTTTGTTCAAGAGTTGCAAAAACTGCAACTCTTTATTTCTGGAAATATCATACTGAATCCAGACATAATCACGAGTTCATTCTCAACAGCTATGCTTTATTTGCATTTCCAGTGAAATTGACACTGAAATCCCGCACAATGTCTGATGAAAGGGGGAGGTTCTAGCTGAGATATCAGCAACCTGACATCAATGTTCTCCCTGCTCTGAGGTTGTACTTTCACAAATAAATTCATGTAAATAAATTTAACAGTCTTTATTACACATCACAATATGATTTGCTTACAAAGTCAAACATTTGAATGTTCATGGCCTCTTTTTCTGTATAGGTAGAAACGTAAGAAAGGAAAGCAGCACTGAGAACAGGCAGCACAGATACACCAAAGGTAAATTGTGCCTGACCCTCCTGTGGTCATCACCTGTGATGATGGCTCTGTGGATGAGGGGAGATCAAAGGATGCTGTACAACCTGACTTCAGCAAAGACTCTGAAATGGCCTCTTATAGTATTCTTATAGCCAAGATGATGAGATATGATTTTGGTAAATGGACTGTAAGGTAGGTGTAAAATAGGCTGGATCACTAAGCCTAATTAGTTGTGATCAGTAGAAAAAAGTTTAATTGAAAACCATTTCAGTGGAGGCAATGTTGGGGTTGACATTGTTTAATGGATTTATTAATGACCTTAACAATGAACTTTCATCCAGTTAGTGGATGATGTCAAATTGTGGAAGAGCAATAAGCATGCTGGAATTGGTGTGCATTTCAGAGGTATCCCTTGGACTGAAGAAATGGGCCAGCAGGAATCCCCTGAAGTTCCACGAAGCCAAAGTCCTGCTCCTGCCCTTGTAGCTTGGCAACTGTGTAGGACAGCTGGTTTCTTGGTGTATATTCTGAATAGAGAGGCATTACTGTGAGAACCTTTAGTATAACAGCACATATATCAGGCAGGA
>JAWWMO010000001.1:75185342-75220640 GCA_035047845.1 Dendrocincla fuliginosa | reverse complement strand
CATTCTGTGCCTTTCTTTTATTTATCTTTAGTTTTTAAAGTGTCTTTTGAGTATTTCTTTTCAATCCTGACTCTTTTTCATCAAAATCTTCAAAAACTCTGTTACTGAATTCTCCATTTTCATAGGCAGAGTGTGGATTTAAAGTGGCACATTGGAAATTAATTGGACTTGAAACTGATTGGTGTCCCATATCCTACTTTCTGTTTAGAATTCCAATAGTTCCAAGTAACTATTTTCACCTATAAAAATCGTCTTGTAGACTGTAAAATATAGAGCACAGGATATACAAAGCTTCTATTTCCCCCAATTCCCTCAAAGTAAAAATAGAATCTACTCTGAAATAAAAAACATATTTTTCATACCTGTAGTTACCTGACCTATCTTATATATTACAGTAAGGACATAAAATTTCTGGAAATTGGTCAAAGGAGGGACCTTTTATAAGGGCATCTCATATCAGTTATTCTCATGATGAGGACTACATACTCTACAGAAGGAACTATGCCTAAATTAATGTTTCCTATCACATACATGTATGATCCCATCTGTTTCCTCTGGAGTACATATCACCATCAGTAATCATCAACACAGGTTGGATTGTGAAGAAACAATATGAATTTTTGAGTAGTATCTCTACTGAGTATCAATAACTATTTTGCTCCCAAACAACATTTTAATAATCTATAGATTTAAATTTAAAACATCTATAAATTTTTAGGTTGCCCCAAAGCATGTTTTGCTAGTTTATTTATGTGTGCCTTGTGTAGGTTCAGAGACATAAAGTGCTGAAAGAGCTGTCTTCAACCATCCAAAGCTCTTCAACATTTCACTAAAAATATGAAGTGCTCTAATGGCATTATGGTATAGGTTTTTAATTTTAAGATGAGATTTCAAAAACAAGAGGATATTTAAAACAAAGCACCGCCTTTCTAGTTTTAGATTGTTTAACAAACAAAGGTTTTAACAAAAATTTTTCTTTTTGCATAGGTTTATTTTCATTGCTATTACCTTACAAATAGTGAATCCACTGAAAAAAACCAGGAAACTGTTCAGTTTTCAGGCATTCCTATAAAAAAAAAATTTCCATGAATCTCACTGACAGTACCTACCTTCCTTTACTGGGGTGCTAACACTGAATTCTCACTGAACAGACTTACTTGCCATATTTCTAATGCCACACTGCCAAACTAGAGAATATCACAGCAAAAAGCAACTTTCCTCGGTAAACTAGTGAGCTATTTTCCATGGTAAAGGGAGTCCTACAAATCTCAGTGGCCACTGAAAGGCTTTCTGTATAACATCTTTATCCACAAAATATTCTTTGAGGATGGCCTAACTCTACATTCTTAAACAACTTCAAGCCAGCTTGCATCCCTAAGAGCAATGCTATCTTTAAAAGTGCAACTAAGCAAACTGCAGCCACAACCCTTTCCTGTTCCTCATGACAGAAGAAAAGATCAAAGTGCTACTCACACTGTGACCTAGCAGCATTCAATGTTGGTTAGTATTTGGATATCAGAATGACAGGTGCCATATTAATATACAGAATTGCTTGAAGACACACACACCAAAACCTCCAAATAAACCCAACTGATCAGTGGTAAACCAGTCTTTAAAATTCATGACTGCCCTATGTTACTAATAAACACACCTTGTAGGAAATGCTAGTGAAAGCACAGATGGGTTCTGAGTACCCTCTCCACATTCTCTTGGGATTTTTTTACATTATAGACAGAAAGGAAAACCATGGACTCTTCTGAGATTTCTTGCTTGAGAATTCCATGCTGACGGCACAGACATTAGCATGCTATTTCATACTGCAGGATACAATAGGAAAATGAACATAAATGAGCCACAAATCATTAAATCAATTTTTCATTTTCTGGAATGTAGCCTTTCCTTTTCGCTCCTATCCTCTTTTCTCTGGTATCACCGAAGAGTGCTTCTAATCAAAGCAAATCCAGCTAAAATTTGCTTTTATTATTCAAGGCTGGAGTCAGCTGCACATCACATGTTCAGCATCTCCATTTCCCACATCTGCCCCATCTGTAGAGTATTACAAGAATTAATATTCACATGGTGGTACCTTTAAGGTTACAAGTAAAAAATAATACAATGAGAAAAAAAAATTATGATAAAATTCAAGAATTTATGCTTAGAAAAAACTCTCAGAAAAGAGAACCACACAAAAACTGAACATGCTGCAGAAAGGAGTTCTACACCTTTTGAAAAAAAAAATCTCTGTAAATCCACAGAACAATTATAGTAACCCATTGCATTTTAAATTACTATATGGTATGTGTTTTACTATATTTAGGTAAAAGAGTCAGAACCACTATGTTCTTAAAATCTTCTGACAATACATGTTTCTAGAAATTGTTTGAACAGTCATTGTCAATGATTCATGAAGGTCTAGGGCAAAAGTTGATGCTACCAAGCAGGGCAGATAGGCACTTAAAATGTTGAGATGACTGTCAAAAAAAATAATAGGTCTGAAGTCAGTAAGGAAAGAAACTCCTCATCTTTCAAGGTTATGCACAATTCTCCTTTCAATGACGTGGCTAATATAAAAGAGTTAATGCACCAAATGAGTGCTTAAATATACACCAGGCTATTTTTTCCTACTTTTAGGAATCTGTAGAGGAAGAAAGAAAACCATCATTATTAAATAGTATCTCATACAAATATTTAAGGAAAACAGTAAATATTTGGTTGGCTGTACACTGTAGGCATCACTGACTGTTTAGTTATGAAAATTGCTCAATGGCCTCCATATTTTCTGCATTTCTATTTTTCTCTAATACTCTCTGGAAAACAATGATAGTTAGTTTATGTACATTTAACTCCACAAGATCCTGACAAGTTGAATTAATTTCCTAGTGTCTTCAGTAGTTTTAAAAAATGTCAATGTTACCCCTTGTTTCAGATGCAGCAGGCTACTTAAAAACATGAAAAGATGCCATATTTAGACAACTAAAATGGTTTAATGAATTGTTGCCACTGCACAATGGTCTTCAACACAGTTGCTGACTTTCTGGGCTTTTTTCAAATTAATTTCCTTTTCTTTCCCTATTCTGCACAGTTAGTCCATCTGTCCTTTTAACAATTTGTCTTATAATATCTTTCATCTTTTATACCCCTACCTGAGCAGTAGTGAAAATCTACATATGCTCTCTTTTTCCTGCCTGCTCAACATGGCAGTGATCTCCAGTTCTGTTTTTTTTCTATAATGCCCACTGTGCAATTTTGCCATACAAACTGTGATCTGCTCCAACTTAAACTGCCTTTTTCCACAGCACATTTCAATCCAGTGACTGAAGCTAAGCTCAACCACAGCCAATACACCAACCAGATCATCAAACACTGGACTACTCTAAGTGGCCTGGGATTTTATCAGAGCATGGCATCCTGTTGTACACACCCAGCTCCAAGGGGTTTGGGAGCCAACCAGTGGTGTTGGATCACAAAAATATGCATTCTGGTTCTGCTCAGTCCTTCTGCTTTTGTACCAAATTTTTTCAAAATAAATAGTGTCTGGTAAGATATTCACCAGAGAGTAATTAAAGGTTCTATGTGTAAACTTAATTTAGATAAAATTATCTATTAAAATTATCTATGTGATGCCATGTCCAGCTCTACTCTGTCCAAAAAAGTTCAGTGAGGTGAGCCTGAATTAATATAAAGATAGTTCTGCAGCTATGTGATCAGTAGATACCTTGGGGTTTTATGGCACTGCCAGGGAGGTAGGACACAAGTGATATTTACAAGTGAATCTGGGAGGCATTTTTATCAACCTCTGCTCAACTGATGGATTTAAACTACAGTTCATTCAAAAATTTATGGAACCTGGTACAGGTCCCCATTCTGCATGTTTGCCTACAAACATTACAAGCCTAATCATAAATAGTATGTAAATAATTTACATACAGGTATAAATGCATAAGGAGCTAATTTTATACACAAACAATTAAGTTTATATCATCAGCTATTTCAGCTATAAACAGGCAACTGTTTCACAACAGTTTATAGACATTCTCAATGTTCATATACACTTGAATACAAGAACATTGTAGAGATTGATAATTTGCAGGTATTTGATTTTTTCTTTTCTGCACTTTACTGTGTGATATAAGTAGTATTTTGGGGGAAAATGGTCAGAAAATATTAGTATGTATTGAAATTTTTTTTTTACTGAGTCAGGGGATAGATTCAAAATGCAATAGGAATGGGAGGAAGATAAGGAAAATGAGTTTAAGAACTGGATTTTATTATTCAATATTTGCTTGTAACTGGCTTTTGTAACTAGTGATAGATAATTGCTTCTAGAATGAAGGCAAACATATAGCTGAAAACTAAAAAACAGTAGCAAAATACAAAAGGCAATGTACTGCAATACAGCACAGAAAGATCTTACATTCATAAAACATATGGACTAAACAAAGGACCTTGATAATTCCAAAACCTAAAATTTCAGACTAATATTTTAATATGAATCTTTTGAACACATTTTAATATCTCAGTTTTCTTTATTTAAAAGCTGTTGCCCCTGGACTGACAAATCACCAACGTCAATATCCATATTATCAAACATGATTTGGGCATAGTTTTCCATAACTAGCAATTTTTCAGGTAATACTTTACTGTTCCCGAAACGTCACTCCATGCAACCACAGCGAAAATACTTAGAACCACTTCTAAAGTTTAATTGAATCTTCACATGAGTTAGTATTTTTTGGTATTTCTTTCCCAAGAAGACTGACATTTAAATTCCATAATTTTTGTGCTTATTTCATCTGCCTTCAAAGATACTTCATCTTTTAATATTTTTACCACCAAAAGTAATTCCAAAACTCAAATTAATCACATATATGTCATCTACCTACTGATAAAGATACTGAGAAAAAGTCATGTTGCTTTCTGTGACAGCAAGAGCAAAAAGGGCAATATTTTAACAGAAAGAGACATTGATCTTCTTAAGGAAAAAAATCCTGACTTGTGGATTTATCACTTTAATCACTTCCAAGTCTCCTTCACATCTTACAAAATATAAAGATTATGCTTTTAAAACAAAATTCGAATCTTGATTTTATGTATGACAAATGCATCAATACAATCATCTCAGTTTAAAAGAAACTAAGATGTCTGTCAAGGAAAGGGAGAAACCAAAAACCACTACAACTTTTAAGAGACTTTAATCAGAAAACATAGAGAAAAAGGGTAACAGTTCTTTACTACAAATATATATATATGTATAACCAAAAGAAAAAAACCCTGAACAGAACAGCAACACCATAATGGAAACTTTCAAACAAATCAAGTCCTATCAAGCCCCGTTTATATAGTTCTGTTTACAAACAGCAAGAGGCAATGTCACGCCTCGGGAGGCAGTGGCTGTGATGATCCAGGGGCTCTGGTGAGGCAAAGATGGAGGGTAGGGAGAGGTGCTGGTTTCAAAAACTCACATGGGAATGGTGGCCACAGGGGATGGGCTGAAACCTTTCCCGTGGGCAGTGTAAAGACCCTCTCACCATTCTTTGTCTGAAAGCGTTGGGGGTGGGTGGGTAGCAACTCCTCTGCAGATGATGTTGGCCCTAAGGAGTCTGTAGGGAGTCCAGGGAGCAGTGATGCTCCTTCCGAAGAGCAGCACAGGACACGTGGAGTCAGGGTTCGAGCCAGGGGAACCCCCTCCAGGTGCTTCCACCAGCCCAGCAAACGGTGGCTGGCACACAAAGCAACCGGAGAAGAGAAATGTGGCCAGCACCAGGGAAACCTCTCTCCCCTCTCTCTTCCCCCCAGTACTCTCCCTAGCCATCACGTTGGAATGCAAACCTATTAGCCTTCCCTTTGTTTAGGCTTCAGACAGTTAGCTGGCTCTGGAAGCGGGTAGCAGGGGCCTGGGTTTCAACAAGCCATCTCATTCTGGCCTCCAACTCCCAAACCATGGTGTTGGTAAGGGACAAAAAAAAATTCTATGAAAGAATTTGAAACTATAACAAGAATAAAAAAAATAATTATTCTTCTTGTGATCATGTGTGCATTGCAACTAAACAGCTTGTGATAAATTAATAGTATTGGAGTCCTGAAATGGATATTTACTCTACAACGCAAAGAAAAATCTTAAAAGTGTTCTAAAACTGCTTTGACAGATAGCCAAATAGGTATATGTTAGATAAACTCATTCAGCTCATGCCACATAAATGTGATTTCATAATGGAAATGTAAACACTAGTTTTATTGTACTCACTTTGCCTTCATTGTGTGTCCGATATTTCTACCACAGGTTGTCACAGGTGATTAATATGAACAGAATAGAAGGAGTCAGAAATTAAGTAAGAGAGCTATTTGCATTTTTCCCAAGATTAGGCTCATGTACTTAACAGAAATTCTTTTCCCTATCAAGTGTACTTGTTCACACAATCACAGTGAGCTACCAAATGCTGTAGACATGAAAATAGGAGGTTCGAATGCAACAGCAGAAAGCATATTGGTAGGTATGTGTTAATATTAAGCTATACTGCTGTCAGGGATTGCCACCTCCAGGTGCCTGGCAGGACAGACATGCCAGCTTGGCTAGACATTGCCTTGGGAACCTTTTGCTTTGCACTCCTTTGAGCAGGGAGCTTCTTTAATTTAGCAGAGCTTACACAGGCTAAAGGAAGATGGTTGATTCTGTACGGACACCCTGTTCAAAACCCAGAAGGGACATGAGGAATAGAACTTCATTTTAAAAGTACAGTTCATGGTGGCACAAGAATAGGACTCAACATCCTGCAAGCTGTGTAGCAATGTCTGAAGCTCAGTTTCTAGGTAAAACAGCTTAAACACCTCAAAGTAGCTTAAAACATACTGTCTATTATTCTCAAGAGCCCTGCTTACCTGGGGAGTGAGAAAGAGAGACTTTGGCCTGTTCACAGATCTGCTTGGACTATTGTCATGGAAGATGGTTCTGGGGAAGGGATAGGTCCAGAAAAGCTCTCTGGTTTTCAAGGATCAGCTCCAATCTCAAGAATGGTCCACTTCTTTGTGCAGGAAATCAAGCAAAGGGAACAGGAGGCTTGCATAGATGAACAAGGAGCATCTGACTATTCTCAAACACAAAAAAGAAAGTCTGTAAGAGGTGGAAGCAGGGTCAGAGTACCAAAGATGAATATGGAGATTGGGTGCAGGGATAGAGGTAAGTCCAAATCTGCCTAGGGAAAACGTGGGACAAAACAGAGCCCTGAGAAAACAGCCCTAGGTGATCCTGCTCCGAGCAGAGGGTTAGACTAAATGTTCTTCCAAGGCCCTTCAACCATCCTAGGACTGCGTGCCAACCCCAGCCACAGCTGACTTCAAAGGACTTTGTGTTCTGTTCCCCAGGAATTGTTGACAGTGCAGGATTCCTGCTGGCTTTTTCTTTTGCAAAGGAAATGTGAAGAAGTAATAATGATTTTTACCCTAAATCAGATAAAGACTTCTCTGACTTGTGCAAATAACTGACTACCAAAATAGAGCAATTGGCACCTTTACTGTTATGCATATCAGAGAACTTAGAGAAGAGTTCTGCCTTTATATAGAGAGAATGCTATTACTTAGTAATGCCGTTATAGACACTTAATTTAATGTGGAGTAAATGGAGTGCTGCCAGAAAAAATTAGATGGAACTAAGATATGTGAAGCCTCCACAAATCACCAATACTTTTCTCAGACATAATTATCATTTATCTCTAACATAATCAGTGTTATTTCTTTCTATATCTTCCCCACAATAATCCACCTCTGCTTCCTGTTTTTATAGAACTTCACTTATTGGTATTATGGTGCCAATACCATAACAAAATGACACAAAGAGCTAACAACTAAACATCTGATAACAAAGTCCTGTGAGCATACCACAACCCAACACTGCTCTATGAACACTGTGTCTTATAGTTCTCAGCAAGAAATTGCTCTTTTCATGCGTTGCTTACCCTGGATGGCCATGCTATTTTGGCAGCCTTTCTGCTTGCTGAATAGAGTTGAAAATACACAACAGTTTGGCCGACAGAAATACATACTTACCTTTTCCTCAGAAGCACATCTCTCTTGGAATATATTCTGACTGTGATGCAGCACAACCTCTTTGCCTTTCTTTGGAGAGCTACTGCCAAATCAGTTCATCCAGTAAGCACATGGCATTTATTTCTGTCTACGTATCATCCACTGGAACTTTTCCTATTAATTCTTTTTTTGTTATTATTTTTTTTTAGATAATTTATGTGCTATGCCAAGATAATTTAAAAATGGTCGTGTTATTCTCCACTCCATGAGCCATTAGAGATCCTATACAAATTCCCCAAACCACTGATGTTGAATCTTCCATCCTGTTTCAGGGTGCCACTGGTCTTCCACAGCTTAACCTGTTCTTTTTGTCAGCAAGTTAATAGCTGAATTCAAATTCAAAAAAATTTTCAAATTGATTCAAATGAAAAAAAAATGTACAGAACCTATGCTAATTTTATATGAATAATAGAAGAAACTATTACAGAAAAAGTTATTATTTTATAGAAAGGATTTTCTAGTTTAACAGTAGTCCCAGCTCTCAGTCTGATTGACTGCCTGACCTTCTTTCTTTCCCTTGAATAGGCCTTTTTATAGCTTGCTTCTAGATAACTAGAATCAGGAAGGGGAGGAAAAGCTTCAGTTAACCACCTTCTTCTCTAGAGATCAGAAACAGGTCAAGTGTAACTGCCCAGTCTCTGAAACAGTAGTGTTAAATAAAAAGAACTCATATATTTATGTATACATGTTGATGTGACAGTACAGTTGAAAACTCTTTACAAAATCAGTCATATCTATGAAATACAGCAGCACAGTTCTTCCTCTGTTTATAAGACCCTTTACACAAAAGCAAAACTTTGACATCCTCTGGTGAAAAGCACATGTGAAATATTTGAGTGACTATGCGGCTTTTAAAGTTTCAGTCAATCTTAGCAAAAGCTTTGGCATAAATACATTTTTATCTAAACACAAACATGAAAAGAAATACTACAGTTATTGATTGCAAAAGTAGAGGTGGCTGGTTACTATTTATTTAATGAACAACTCTGCCAAACAGAGACCTTCTTCCTCAAAGACTTCATTATCTAACACCCCAGCTTTGCAAGTACTTTCCTTCTGTGTGAGGTTACACACATAAGCAGTTCCTTTGATTTCAGCAGTACTTCTCTGACTGCATTTACTTCCAAAATGCCTTTTTCTTGTCCAAGTTTAAGCAAAAAACAAAGTCAAGGGAAAGGAAGCCTGCAAGAAAGATGAATTGGAGGGATTTGGGCAAGGCTCTCTACGTTATCATGGGAAAAAGCTGGCTTTTTCAAAAGAGCTGCTTAGAGAAGGAGCTTAACTCGGGGCTTCCAAATCACCTTCCTGCAGAGTCTGTCCAGCTCTGGTTGCTATTTAGGAGATTAGCCTATGAAAAAGCCCAAAGTCAGATGCCTAAAGCCCAGGTTAAAACTATTGCAGACCAGAAACTGAAGCACATAATCCACTATGTTGTAGCAGTACTAAAATATAGACTTTTTTTTTAGTCTCTAAGTCCACTTCTCTGACGAGAAATGCAAAGTAGCAAACATGAAAGCTTCATCCCCTAAATATTTTAGACAGAAAAATGTTCAGTTTTCTTGGTATCCCATAGGTCAGATATGCAAAGATTCCAATTTGAGAAACATTTCCCCTCAGCAAGAAAAATATTTCATAAACTGTATTTGTGGTGATAGTATTAGTGTTGCAGACTAGCCCCCAAAACACTTTCTATAGCTAAGAAGTACTAAAAATCAAGCTGTTATGATAAAAAAGTTACAATGAAGGCAATTTTAATTGCTACATATTGTAGGTGAGACAAATTTCCTACTTGGTCTTTAATACTACACTAAGTTCACACACACACACACACATATGGGAATGACATTTGTCTAATTAAGTGGTTTTTTGGCAAGTATCATGTTAGATTTCATTTGTAGACCATGTCACACAGAACTGATATAATCTTTTTAGTCTACTTGGTGAATATATTCATGCTTTGAATTTACAGAATTTTCCTTTTTCCGTATCTCATATGTGTCAGCAGACATACAAAGAAGATAGGTACATAAGTCAGTGTCATTGCATCATTAAAAGAATCCATACTTGTCATTATGCAAATAATGAAGTCTTAGAAATTGCCAATTGTATAAAGATATCATTACTCCTCATAGCTTAAATAATTTTTGTAAACAATTATGCCTTTATCATTTTTAACAATTACAAAATTTTAGCCAATTTTTCATTTGTTTGGCTGAGAAAAGCTTCCCTAACTTACAAACGTGTTTATCCTCAAAATTTTTTGGGGGGAAGCCTCTTTGAAAATCATTCATGTCTTTGAACACTAATGAAGACTCTGAAGACTTTTTTCCTAGTTTTAAAATATTTTCAAATCCTGACATCTCCTCTTGTAATCAGAGGCTGAAGAAAAAGATCTTAACATTCAGGCTTTACAGTTTTCAAAACATACATGCATTTTAGCAGGATGCTTGTACTGCATAGGTAAAGGAACAAAAACATATTAAGGAGAAAGTATTTCATCTGGATTAATCCCATTTAAGACGTTACCTTATTAAAAATGGGTTTCAGTAATCAGTTTTTAATTCAAAGAAACAAACAATAATGATGCATGGTATTTTAAATTCCTTCACTAAGCAGTAGATAATACTTCACAACTGAACAAACAGACAATCTGTCACTTTACATAGTGATCCATCACTTGGTGGCAAAGCAGAAGTGTCCCTGACTGTGTACAATTTATTCAGTTCCAACATTTCAGGCAATAGGATAAAACCATCCCACAATCTGAGGTCTTTTCCAGCTCTGAAGCAAACACTAGGGAGTTTAATCCACTGTCAGAGACACTAGCTCTTTCAAAAAGCAATGCAATCTCTAAGACTGCAGAAATGCAAAGCAGCTGTTTCAAAACAAGATGAAGTATGCCTGTTACTCCACTGAACAACTGCTTTTGGTAGCTTTTCAACAGCGGAAGAAAATCAGCTCTAACCTACTGCAGAGCCAGGCACATTTGGCCACCCTTCTGTGAACCCCCTGCATTTTCTCTGTCACAGAGTACAGTATCACAGCGTTCATTTGATTTGTCTCCTTTGGTTTATTTATTAGTATTGGACCAGGCAACCTTTTAACACTGCTTACTGAAATGAGAGGACTAGCAGTGTCCTCAGAGCTCCACCTTCAAGTTCATGTTTTCTCCAACAGTCAAAAATTTCCATATCGTTCTGCTAAGACAATCCCTTTGTCCTAGATGATCATGGTGGCAGAATTATGAAAAATGTCTGCTCCATTATTATAATAGAAAACAATGGCAAAAACCTAAAAATGAGTAAGCACCCGTAAGATTTTCAAAATCATAGGATTTCATACCAATAACAACTTTGGGAAAAACTGTAATTTTTTAACAGGTACAAATTTAACTATATAAATTGCTGATACAGCTGCAGCTAATTTCAGAAGAAAACACCTAATACATGAAAATCTTTCCCCTTATGTTTACAGGGTCAGTTCTGCTGCAGGCATCTTTACACCCAGAATACAGAAGCCACATTGAGTGAATAACTGTACCCAGGGAGCAGGACAAGCAAACCTTAATAACAGGCTCAGCAAGAGATCTCAGTCATTCTGGTATCTTTTTGTGAAAGACAGACTGAGAAGGCACGTGGAGCAAAAGCCACAAGTAATTTGTAGCATTTCAGAGTTACATTAGCACCTCTAATTGTAACTGACAGGGCAATTAAGGCTGAAAAACATCCCCATGCACTTCCTGGTACGTGATGATTGTCCCACTGAAACAAGAGATCATGTATTCTATTTGAAGGAAGAGTGTTTCACTTTATTTTCCTCCACTGAAGTAGATGTCCCCGTTCATCATGCCTCATTAGAGGTTTGTGTTGCTACAAATATAATTATTTCAAACAATCACAAGTCTTTATATCAAGCATATAATTTAACAATTGCTGTCTCAATAGGGGTGTCAACAACGTTCTTTTTTTAAAAATAGAAATGTTAATTGTTACATTAAAATAATGAGTCCTAGAATAATGAGCAGGCAATACAAATATATCACAAGTTGCCCCTCTATTTTTTTTATTTAATGAAATCCAAACAATTCACCATATGTGCCTGAGTTTGCAAGGCTTTGTACACTGGTTTTCCTACCAGTCTCCTTTCCTCCCACACACGTGCACAGCTCCCTGTAGTGAGCCATAACAAGCCCTGGCCAATATCAGCAAGCATCTAAATTTTTTTAACAGAATAAAAGTTCTGTTAAAACACAGTTAGAGATTTTCTTTTTTTCTCCTGTAAAAACCTGATGCTTAGGGCCCAGTATCTGCAACAGACACCTATATGGGAGAGAATACTCTAAACCCAAGAGACTGAATACCCATCTGTAGTCAGTCTGCTAGATGCGATCTTCAGGCAGTTCAACACTGTTGAGTTTCATCTGAAAGGAAACCTGTTTATTTTTCCCAAGGCTGTTCCACAACATGAACTGAAGTAACTAGAGAAGACTGAGAGATCTGTGTTGAAAGCACACTCCTGATCTAAATTAAAATGCTAATGTAGATGCATCTGTACCTTCTTCAAGTAGAAAGCAAGTGGGTAATGAGTCCATAATTTAGGAGTCAAGAATCCCTCTCCAGTTTCTGCACATATGCTCAGGATTAAAATGAGTGGGATTTTTTTTCTCCTTTGAGAACTCTCCCAAATTTTAGCTGTTGACGGTTTAATTTCCCTACTAATAATTTGGTATATACACTTGTATATCAAATATTAATAATATCTGGTCACACTTTACAGAGCTGTGATTACAGAACATGGGGGGGGGACTACAACCAAATCTCACAACCTTATGCTGAATTGCAATCTTAAAGAATATAAAAGAATAAAAATAGTCTGAAGGCTGAATAATTATGTAACTGGTTCTGAAAATTATATAAAATAGAATAATAAAATCACTGATTTTAGGAAAAATACTCAGATCTATGTCCAAAGTGTGACAGAGGTCATGTGAGCAGTGGATTTCAGAGTGTGCGTTTGCTACCTCTCCAAAGCGTGATAGAGGTCATGTTAGCAGCAGATTTCAGAGTGCTTTTGTTACCTCTCCCAAACGATACTGAAGACAGATGGAGTATTGAAGGGGAAAAAAAACCCCACAAAACAAAACACCAAAAAAACCCCAAAACAAACAAAGAGACAAACCAAAGATAAACAAAACCCCCAACAAAACCAAAAACAACCAATCAAATAAACACAAACCAAAACCATAAGTGTAAATGTCACAGTAACATATGGGCTTTTATAGGCCTGAAAAGCAAAGTTAATCCATAAGATGTCACTGAGATCTTAAGAGAGCTGGAGAACTTGATATATGAAGAGAAGATGAATGAATTTTGTTTATTCAGTCTTGGAAAGACCAGGCTTAGGAGAATCTCACTATACACTTTATAAAGTATCTAAAATATAGGTACAGAGAAGGAGGGTATAATCTTTTCACAAGAATGCACACTGACAAAACAAGAGGCAACATGCAAAAGTTGCTCAGTGAAAATGCCATCTAGATAAATGAAAAATACAGCACCCTGTGAACAGACAAACACTGGAATAGGCTGCTTTAAAAATCGGCAAAATCTGTCATTGAAAATGTTACTCAGCTTGACTGAGTCCTGAATATCCCAATCTATGGCCTTGACTTGTTACTGAAGTTTGTACCAGTAATTCCAGAGGTCCCTTCCTAAGCCAGGCTTTTCTGTTTCTGAGCCCTGACTAAATAAGCAAAAAAAATTATCTTTTTTTTTTTCCATAAGAATCCTGAACTGCAGTATTTCATGCACATTTTTACTTTGAAAAGGATAAATAATAACTTTTTTTGTTTTCTTTTATTCACACTGTAAACCATGAAACAAGTACTTATGCATAGGTTTTATAATCTCCAAAGTTTTTGTCTTATATGCTACAAGTTGGGTTCATCAGTAAAAGACAGGTGTATGCCAATGTGAAGAGGGCTTTAAAGAAGCAGAACCTCTTACAATAAGTTTGGAAACCCTACATGAGCCAGTACAGGCAGAGTCAGCCCTGCCCTTCTCTCCTTCTCTCTCCTGATAAAGGCTTTGAGGGAAGAAATTGAAAAGTAGAAATACCAGGTAATAGACTAGATAAGGAAGCTGAAAATGTGAGCGATATCTGAAGACTTTGAGTTTCTGTTGCTTTTAATCTTTCTAAAGAAAGGAAGCACCTTCTGAGATTGTTTGCTTTGTAACTTGGCTTGTGTCATGGTAATGGCCTACTACAGACTTCCAAAGGAAAGAGGACTTACCAGATAACTTTCTCCATTCGTATTTGATCTGCTCTGGACACCCTTGGGGTTGTGGACCAGAGCAGAAAGATGGCTATTCAGGGATTGCTTCTGATATGGAAGAGACAGGTCACTATCTTCCATGTCTGTCTTCTTCAGAGTCATCAACATTTTTTTTCTGTACTCTAATTCAACTGTTCTCCTTTTATTAAATACTCAGAGCATTTCCTCATGATACACTACTTAAATATCAGTGGCTGCCAACACTTGACTATATTAGCTTTGTATAGCAATTGCAAACATTTAGATGAAATAAGTACAGAATGAGTCAGAAAAATCAGTAATACAAACTGGAAAACAGGTTTGGAGTTTGGGTGGTTTGTTTTTCTTTCCTCAAAGCTGTGAGCTGCTTGTTTAAACATAGCTAGGGCCAAATGATGTTTGTGTTAGAAGAGATTTTAACTGCACATGGTATAACATATAAGAAGTTTAAAATAATGTAATCATTTTTCTAGAATAAAAGACACTTGCAAATCACAGTTCTGATCCACTGCCATGTTAATTAGCTTTTGTATTAATATAAATGAAACCGTATTGTTGTATTAAGCTGGTATATGGCATATAGCACACTGGTCACACCCAGCAAACACCTAGAGAACAGGGGCAAACATCAGAGGACTTTGTATCAAAATTCCACGCTATTGCTAGTGGACCTTTTAAACCTAAA
This sequence comes from Dendrocincla fuliginosa, assembly GCA_035047845.1. Lineage (NCBI taxonomy): Eukaryota > Metazoa > Chordata > Aves > Passeriformes > Dendrocolaptidae > Dendrocincla > Dendrocincla fuliginosa. The sequence continues at coordinate 75,205,563 of JAWWMO010000001.1, read as the reverse complement.
TTAGAGCAACTGAAAACATCAAAATCGAGCACTGTTTCCCCAAAAAGACGACCCATAAGTATTTGCTTGCAGAATAAAGGGCTACTGGCCAGAGGGTAAGAAGCAGTCACAGCACCAAGCTGGCCAGATTTTAAAAAGTGCTTGGACAATGCTCTTGGGCACATGGTCTTGGGCACTCTTGGGGATGGTCTTGTGGAGGGCCAGGAGTTGGACTCGATTATCCTTGTGGGTCCCTTCCAACTCAGCACAATCTGTGATTCTATGATAAAGCTTTTGGGATTGCAACCAGGAGAAGTTACAGTCTTCTCCACTGGGTGGCAACCCAGGATACAGCAATAGCGAGAACGGCTCTCTCCGAGGCACCATCAAAAAACGGGATTTTTCTCCTGTTGCTGTTTCACTTGGCAATGCTGTGAACATGTGGAAAAACAATTTAAAAAAAAAAAAAAGCTTTGAACACAAGGGACTGATTATGGCCTAATCAAACTTAGTGCAGTTGAAACAGGCATTAACACAGCCCCCCAAAATCCCTTTTTTTGTTTCCTTTCAATCTTAATAGTATTATGAAATGTGAACTCAAGTTACCATTACAAGTGTTAGAAACTAATGCTGACTTTTCATAAGTGGTTTCACACATGCTCCTTGGTTACAGTTTGGCATTTTTTTTAGAATGAATGATTTTAAAAGTCTCTTGAATTTATAGCAAGAAAATGAAATACACAAATAAGGGGGAAAAAAAACCCCACAAAGACTATGTCTCTGATTTCTTTAAAATACTGAATACATTGACCCTGACAAAATTCCCTAGCACAAGACTACAGTATGTATCTGTGCCTCTTCATTGCCAGCAGACAGGTGAAGGTGATGTAGCATTACTCCCAGATCCCACAAGTTTAAATGCATAATCTCAGAATTATTTCAAATACACAGATTGTTGGAAGAAACTCCTGTCATGGCATGTGGAAGATAGGGACAAAGAAATATCCTGACTACGCCTCCTGGAAAAAGATACCTTTAGAAACAAAACCATCACTACAGCAACTTCCAGAAGAGCAGTGACTTTCACATAAATGAGAAAAATGAACTTACTACACTGCCTACTCACCAGGACATGATTTTCTAGGACCTGAATTGTTCTGTTCCTAGAGAAAGAATTTTTTCTCTTTCTATGAAACGTTAATCTATTTTATTCAAGGTCTATTTTATGTTTATGGGAAAGGGGCAAAAAAAAGACAGTACAAATCGCAAATAGTTTAAATCTTTTGGGGATTGATGGAATTATTAGAGAAAACTGCTCATCTGAACGACTGTAAGATCTTTTGACATATGGCTTCTCTTCGTGTATTCCACTACAATTTGTGTGCACAGCTGAGACAAGAGTTTTTCTTGTCATGAGCATCTGTTTGACTCATCGTATGTGCTGTATCTATCACTGTGAACTGTTCCAATGGCAGTGTTGAAGCATCTGCCACATAGGCTCTCTCTACAGAGAAGTTCATATCATAGAGGGATCTGAAAGAAGGAAGCAGTGAAAAGCAAATGAATGAGCTTCAGCTGGTGTTCAGAAAACTTCGGGTTTTTTTACCTTCTGGTAACATTTAACTAACTTCTGGTGACATTTTACTAAGGTCGTGCACAGTGGTGCACCTGTAACTACAGTTCCCCGAGGCACAGCATAGAAATGGAACATTTCTGTGTATTTTTTTTGGGTAGCCATGAAATATGATCTGAATTGCCTCTATATGTTCGTGCTGGTGTCAACTGGGGTAGAGCTAATTTTCTTCACCATGGCTATATGGGGCTGTGTTTTGGATTTGAGCTTAACACAGTGTTGATAATATAGTTTTTGTTATTGCTGAGCAGGGCTTACACAGAGCCAAAGCCTTTTCTGTTTCTCATGCTGCCACATGGACAAGGAAGTTGGGGGTGCATGTGAGGTTGGGAAGAAACACAGTTGGGACAGGTGATCCAAACTGACCAAAGGGATATTCCATACCATATGACATCATGCTCAGTATATAAAGTGGGGGGAAGGAGGGAGAAGAGAGGAGATGTTTGGAACGATGATGTTTGTCTTCCCAAGTAACCATTACGTGTGATAGGGCCTTGCTCTCCTGGAGATGGCTGAACACCTGCGTGCCCATGGGAAGCAGTGGAATAATTCCTTGTTTGCTTTGCTTGCATGTGTGGCTTTTGCTTTCCGTACTAAACTGTCTTTATCTCAACCCATAAGTTCTCTAGCTTTTACCCTTTCAATTCTCTCTCCAGTTCCCCTGATGAGGGAGTGAGTGAGTGGCTTTGTGGGGCTGGCTGCTGGCTAGTGCTAACACACAACAGTGTTCTCTTAGGGTGCAAATGTTTTCCATCAGAGGAAGACGAGGGCAAAATTCAGATGATCTAAGCTATTCAGGAACTTTGTGCTGCACACTCCAAGCGATTACAGTGGTCAGAAACAGCCAATCCACTTGCACTAAGTGGGATGCATCTCTCTCCATTGACTGCACAGAGTCAAGCAGCCCAGGTCAGATGCCCAAGTTCACATAGCTACAGACGTCAGTTGAACCTCACCTCAAAAAATGAAGTCTTCTTTGTATACTCTAATATGGCATTGTCAACATATGAATCCAAAATAATCAACTATAATGACTGAAATATGAGAGAAATAATTTTTCACTTTAATTCCTTTACAGGTGTCCAAGCAAATAAACAACTTCTGTCTGATTCAATTTTTATTTTTTTTTAACAAATAATATATTCCTTTACTAAGCAATTAAAATTACAGAAGAGGTCAGAGTCTAGTTATCAGCTCTTGAACTGATTGATAAAAAAAATTCTTCCTTGAAAAACTAGTTCTTTAGATATTAAAATATGGATTTGAAATTAAATAATTACTGCCAAGATCACTGTGAATATAGTCTGTGCTGTCAAAATGCTGAAGGGCAGTATTCCAGAATGAGTTTTGACTGGGTTTGATCATAGTAGAATCTTCCCTGTGCTAGAAATATATGGTGTCAGGGGCCAGATATCTTTATCTTGAGACTCCTATTCAAGGAATTGAAGAAGATAGATAATCTGCAAAATACAGAGGCTTTTGCTCAAAAAAATAGCTATAATGGTTTATGAAACCTCTCTCCATTAGCTGCTGTCTAGAACCCCTGTACCATTCAGCTCTGCTTTTCTACCATTCACTACCACGGTGTTGTAACTGAATATGTTTAATACTTTTTGACAGAAAATGAAACATCTTTATATCAAAAACACTGTTGGGATTTTTACATTTTTTTTCTTTATTTTAAACAGCTTCTGTACAAGGATTTCAGAGGCACTGTTAATTTACTTTTCTTCTCCGAGTAGAATAGAAGTTGGTCTGATGTTTGAACTTAAGGCACTAAATATTAGTCATCTGCCATGTTATCTTTGTAGATTTCAGAAATGCTTAACTACATAGTGAAATAATGCAGTTTTATTAGATTGTAGCAAAGAATAGGTCTATTACTTCCAGTACTGTTGTATTTGTGTGTGATTCAGAGGTCTTAAAGACATCAGGGTATGAAAGTGAGACATTAAAGTCAGAATTGCTAGGAACCTAGTTGTGTACAGGAACATAAGCATCTCTCAGATACTGTCATCATTACATTTGGAAAATGAACATACCAATTTTTATAGCACTGTATAAAAAGAATTGTTTATAACAACGGCTTGGAAGAAATGAATCTCATCCAGAGAGGTTGTGGAGTCTCCCTCACTGGAGATATTCAAGAACCATCTGGACAAAGTCTTGTGTAATGTGCTCTGGGATGACCCTACTTGAGTAGTGAGGCTGGACCAGATGATCCACTGTGGTCCCTTCAAATCTGACCCATTCTGTGATTCTGTGACCTGGAGACTTAAAACTTGAGGTTCTAGATACATAATATCTCCTACAGTGAAAACAGACTGAGGAAACAGAGGGAATATGAAAGGAAAAGTTAATATTCTTTCCATAAACACCATAACTTTCTCCAAATCCATGCCAAACTTTATCTAACCTTTCATACTGAAACTTTGAGATACTATGCAAACCACAGTTTTATTCCTAGTTCAAGAATATGTTCCATATTTGACCAAGGGTACTGAGAAAGAGCTAGATTGATACTTAGTCCTGCACAATTACTTTATCCAGCTTAGCCCAGTGAGCTTCATACATTACTTTGACCAGAAGATCAGTATTAGTAAAAATTGATCAATGGTGCTATATGATATTATTTGCAGTATACAGATCAACATCTGTTTATGAGTGAAATATCTCAAAAAGATATAACTGTTCTGGATCAATCTCTCAGCTTTAATACTTATTCTTTAGGGTAATTTGGGGTTTAGTTTCAGCATTGATTCTTTGTATTAGTGTCAGTTTCTAGACATTTATACTTTGCTAACATAAACTCTACCATTACCTTTAGACTGATGCCCTTTACAGATAAGGGGGAAGAAACAAGCCTTTCTAGGAAGTTCTATCCAACTATTTGAAGACTAAACAAATGGAATCCTACAAGGGTCCATCTGTCTGTACTGAAAAAGAGGCCAAGAGGCCCATTCGATGTGCATTTCTTCACAGATTACCACAAGTTCCAACATGACAAGCTCTTATTAACGTAAGACAAAAATGTTTTTAAAAGTTATCATGACAGAGATTCATGTCTCACACTCCTTAGGAGGAGAAGCTACATCTTATTCTACAGTAGTATGCTAGAATCCAATCCTTCCACCCAAGGGATTTTCTCAAATATACAGAATCACAGAATATTCTGAGTTGGAAGGCACTCACCAGGATCATCGAGTCCAACCCTTAGCCCTGCACAGAATCATCCCCAAGAGTCACACCATGTGTCTGAGAGTACTATCCAAATACTTCTTGAACTCTGGCAGGCTTCGTGCTGTGACCACTGCCCTGGGGAGCCTGTTCCAGTGCCCAACCACACTGGGAATGAAGAACTTTTTTCTAAAATCCAACCTAAACCTCCACTGACACAACTTCAGGCCATTCCCTCGGTCCCAACACTGGTCACCACAGAGAAGAGATCAGTGCCTGCCCTTCCTCTTCCCCTCACAAGGAAGTTGTAACCGCAGTGAGGTCTCCCCTCAGTCTCCCCTTCTCCAGGCTGAACAGACCAAGTGTCCTCAGCCGCTCCTCATATGGCTTCCCCTTAAGGCCCTTCACCATCTCCGTTCCCCTCCTTTGGATGCTCTCTAATGGCTTAATATCTTTCTTATATTGCAGTGACCAAAAACAGTTTGAAGGAAGTATTGCTGGTAGCAGAGAGATCTTTTTTATTGTGGAAGAAGAACAGCTCATTGTGAGATTGGACTGTGCTTTATGCTTCATAATTTCTTCCTCTGTCTGAGAGGTATCAAGTGTGTATTTGGGAAGAACCTGCACTGTCTCCTGTTACATGAACGTTAACAATTTAGTTCTGCTGCTTTGATTCATTTTTCACAATAACTTCTGATATGGAATCTTAGGTGCTACCTGAACATGAAATCATTTCAGATTTGGACATGACTATTCACATTAGTCACTTACTAAGCCTATAGCATGTCATATGTAAGTGTGTATGTACTTCCTTTTCACTAGTTTTTGCTTCAGTCATTTTTCAGAGACAGTTGTCACTGAAACACTCATAGCAGATACGTGCTTGCCTACATGGCTAAAGTCAAAATACCACTTGGAACATATTAAATGCATTAACTGGGATGGCTCATTAAATTTCTGTGCAGGATACTGCAGTTTAAAAATTAAAATTCTTTCTGAACTAAAGTAGCTTCAGTTTGGTTTATTCATTCAATGAACTGAAAAAAAAAAAAAATGAGCTAACATCAGTGATTTCTAAGTTAACAATCTTCATTAATGCAACTTAATCTTCCTGACTGCCCACATGTGAACAAGTGCTAGAAAACTTTCACCCTAAAAATGTAGTGTTAGAATAGAAACAGTTAGAACACAATAGTAGTTTTAATGAATATAAGCCAATTTGTATCTCTAATCATGCAATTCTAAAGGAATTCAAGTAGAAGCAAAGCTGCTAAGGAAGATAAGAAACCATAACTTTTATTAGAGGACAAAATTGTATTTTTGAAGTACATGCTCACAGACTCTCAGTTGTGAACGGCAGATTAGTTTTGCTTCATTAAAAAGGATCTAATGATTCTTTTGACTACAAAAGCAGCAAGAAAAATGTGATACAATTGGGAAAAAAAGTATTTATTTCTAGAAAAATAATGAATTAACTCATTCTTTGAATGCACTAATAACTATATGAATATAATTTTTTTATCATCTGTATTGCACAAATAACAGTAACAAAATGAATCTGTACACATAAAAATCTACATAACCAAAATGGGACTACATAAAGTGGGTTTTTTTCTTATATAAACTTACTATAAACTTTCAAAATTAGATACATAGGAGAAACCAGTGGTTTTCACATAAGACTCCCAAACCATTCCCAGACCTCTAAAATCACTCTGCTTGAGTATCTAAGTCAGTTGTGAAAATGTAAAAAGAAAAAGACTCAGCATAATCTAGGTTTCAGTAGCATGCTTTCACGGTCAGTGCACAATGTTCAATGAAAATCTGACCTACAGCCATCAGGAGAAAAGTCTTCAGCAGATGCCACATAGTAATACAAATGTTGAAAGGAGTATCTGTAAATGCTGTGGTGCTGAACATCATTACACTGAAGTTTCCTGTCTGGACTAGTAAGGCTGCAATGTTTATAGAAGACTATTGTGGGAATTACAGTGAAAGAAGAGCTCATAGTTAATATTTCACAACCCAAAATATTGTTTAAATAATTCATTGAGAGCTGCTGTATTAAATTACCATGGCTAGAGGTGATAAATAACTTGGGCTTAGAAATATAAAATGCTTCAAAAGATCAGTGTGCAAAAGAAGCCTCATTGTAAAATACCACTAAACTTATTATTTGAAAGAGAACCTATATATCAATTGAATTCAGTAAGAGAATATTTCTTTTATAAGAACTTCAGTGAGGCACAAATGCACAAACTTTCTGTCTAGTATAACCTACTATGACTCATAGTTATTTATTTTATGCAAAGCTTATTTCTGAACTATGCAGCAAATTCTCCTGCTTGAGTTTTCCTTGGTTTTAATATGAACTCATACAAAAATGAGAGGATAGATTTTTTTTTCCCTCCATTGATTCATGTGATAAAACTGTGGTAAAGTAGCCCTGCATCCATTAGAAAAACCTTGAAAAGTCATCAAATCACTAATACGAAATTCTGAAGACTATTTTTCTATGGCTGTTTAAATGGAAGACCAAAATACTCCAAAAGGTATGATGTCAAAACAAAGGTCACTGTTCTTTCTCATGCCTATCTTTCAACAGTCTTCTGTGACTCTAAAAATGTTATAATTCATTTAACATAGTCCTAATCATATTTTTCAGTTTAAAATTTAACACAATTTGTGAATTATTACCTGCTTAATAAAAATTAATTCACCTGGTGATAGAACCCTTCTTTTATAGCCTGTGCTGTGCTGTGCACAGCAAACAAGTTCAGTGTTTCTAGGACAAACACTACAGAAAATTATGCATTTGCTCAAGCAAACAAAAGGAAAAATAGAACATTTACTTTGAACTAATCTAATGCAATATGTATTTTGTTGCTTTTATGTACTTAAATCTATTCCATCCTGAAGTGTCATGAGATTTATCTAAGCATATATTGGGAACTGATGTTACCAATATTAAAGCAAGAATTACTTTTATTTCTATATCTCATTGCAAAATAGAGAACAAACCCCACAATTATTTTAAACAAAGGGATCATATGTCATTTCATATCTCTTTTATGTTGATATAAAAATGTGTATCATGTCTCTATAAGCCCCTCTCATTTCTTTGACTAGTAAATAGAATCAAGAAGAAATTATTTGTGTTGGGAGGGATGGGGAGGGTGAACAGTGTTGTTGTTGATTAGCCATTAAACGTATCCTGATGTCAGCAGTTTTTCAAATGAAAATGCATAAATTGTGATGAAAAAATCCTCCTGAATTCAGGGAGGAATTTTGGAGCCCTATGTTTTTACAGCCCAGATGACCTGACTTTTATTACAGCCCCAGTGTCTTATGCTGGTGATTTCACTTACAAGCTGCCCCTAAAGGGGCAGCAGCAATTCAAAACAAAAGTACTTCACATTTAAGGCATTCAGATTTTAAAATTTAATTGTCTTTACAAAACATTCAGCCTATATATCTTTATCCACCATTTACTTCTTGATTGTTGGTTTGGAGCTGTGATATCTGAAAACTTCTGGTTCCCTTGTTCTGGAATGCTACTCATGTTAAGATTTTTGAGTTCATGGGAAGATTGAAATTCACAGTTCTGGGTCAGGCATTTCCAAATTTGCAGATTGTATCTGCTTCTGATCCTTGTTGGCAACAACATATTAGGCAAAGCAGTAAGAGCCATAATGGGCTGTCCCTACAATTTAAGTTGCTCAGGCAAATCTTTTGCATACGTGTCAAGTGGTGCCCCGGATGGCATTATACATTCTCCTATATTAAAAAGTGATGACTTGCTCAAATTGAAGAAAATTAAAAGCAAGTCATTAGATCCCCTTATATCATTGCTTATCTTTTTCTGTTGGGTAAGAATAGGATCAGGATTGTACTCTTGATTCAGAATATTTAAGAATATTTAAGAATCAAAATCGTTTCTCCAGCCTAAGAGCTGTGCTAAAGCTAAGCATTTATTTGATGATAGATGCTTATTATAATCACTTTCTAACAATTTGTTCAGTAATTAAAATCAATCATGATGTTTAATTTCTCTTAATTTGGATACTTCAGATATGCGCTTTATATGAAACTCTTCCTTCAAAACTTGATTAGCTGTTTTTAATAATCTCCATTACCCTTGAATCCTTCAATACATGTAATTTTATTACTTTTTTCTCACACATCTATTTTTGCTTCATTTGAATCATTCATCTCAAGATGTACAGCACATATTCTTCTCTGTGGATTTTTAATCCATCTCTCCTCACATTCTAGCCAGTCTCTCTAGACCACCAAAACTGTCTATCTCAGCCTATTTGCACAGCTCCCATTGTTTTAGCTTTAATGCTAAGATGCCACCAAAATTCCAAACTGATGCATGCAATTCTTCCCATATACTTTGTTAGTGCAATTCCTCAATTAATTGCAATTCCTCTTTTTCCACTGAAACTCAGGAATCCCAAAACACTAAACTCCAGGTACTTCATCACAACACTGTACTGAGTCTGGCTGAGATGGAGTTCATTTCCTCAGAACAGCCATCTCAGTGCGGTGCTTTGCGTTGGTAGCTGAAAAGGTATTGATAACACACCAGTGCTTTGGCTACTGCTGAGCAGTGCGGGCACAGCACCAGCACTGTCTCTCAGTGTTCATTCTCCCACTGCCAGCACCCCATCAAGGGGCAGGGTTGGGGGGTAATAGTGGGAAAGACCCTGGGAGAGGACACAATCAGCCCAGCTGACCCAAACTAACCAACGTTATATTCCATACCATATGACATCAATTCGGATATAAAAGCTAAGGAAAGGAGAAGAAAGGAGAATTCATTGTTTGCCTTCTGAGCAACCAGTACGCGTGCCAAAGCCCTGCTTCCCGGGATATGGCCAGACATCATTTACTGATGGGAAGTAGGGAATAAACATGGTTATTTTCCTCTGCTCTTGTGCCCATGAAAACTTTCGCTTTTGCTTTAGTAAACTGCTTTATCTCAACCTACAAGTCACTTTTCCATCTCATTTTCTCTTCCCTGTCTGGCTGGGAAAGGGAATGATAAAGCACCTTGGTGGGCACCTGGCATCCAGTAAAGGTCAACCCACCACAGACACTAAACTAATGCCTTTAAAACTGAAGTTTCAATTTCAAGTCTGACCACCTCAGTTGTAGTCACACAATTGAGTAAAACAGTGGAAGGATTGAAGACTCTTCTGAGATGTCTCCTCTCTCATGCTGCAGTGATGTGGACCTCATGAGAGTGGTCTTGTCGACTACTGATTTTGTCAGGCAGGAATACAGGAATGTGGGGATTCTGGTCTCAAGTTTTCATAAGAGCATGAGCCAGTACTGTGTGACAGACTAGATCCAGAACAATTTCTAGTTGCAGAATCAAGGGCCATATTTCCATTGCATTGTGATTTGAAAGAAAGAAAAGCTTAAGGCAAAAAGGAAGCAGTTAAAGCATATGAAATGTAAACTGTTAAGTAAGCTTTTATTTCAACAATACCTTTTTTTTTTCTTTTTCTGACCTTTTCCCATCCAGACTTGATAATCTCTTAGATATTATTAGAGAAGGCAAAGGTTATAAGATTTATCTGATATACAGTATTATAGCTGTTAAAAACTTTGAACTGCTTCCTTTAGAAAAATGAACAGAACAGGAAAATCAAGAACTGCAAAGATCTTTTTAAAATGTATCAGTCTCCTGTCTCCAGGGCTTTTTCCTACTTGCAGCCTGAAACACAGATACAGCAAGCAATCTTAGCAATCTCTTCAAGTCGTGATACACTAGCATTATGTAGTTTATGATACTGTTTTTCATGTCAGGTCCGAACTTGCAGTCATCACCAGCTATGGCACATGGAAAGGATGGAGACTCTCAAAACAGATAAAATCTATTTAACTAATTTGAACAATACAGGTTTTCCCCTATTAGTGCCATAAAAACTGCACAGAGGAGTTCACCAATATCTTTATTTTTTATTTTACTAGTGGGAAGGCAGGGTGAAGGGAGAAAAAAAGGAGAAAAGAGACTGAGTGTACAGGTTGAGGTGTTCTTCAGCATTTAGAGTGAAAAATGATGATGCTTGCTCAGATCATTATTGCTTCTAAAATGTCATGGTATCCTGAGATCATGACAACAGAAGTTGAGCAACAAAGGATTTAGATAATCCTAGATTCAGAATCATAGGGCTAGAGGAGATTTTAAGAGGTTATTCAATATATCTCCATATTTCTAAGAAAAATCTGCTGCATCATTTCTCAGTGCCTTGCCTCACCTGTTCTTAAACATCCTTCCACATGCAGATGCTGAACAAAAAAACAACTTATTTTTGACTCTTACTGTCCTTGTCACCAGAAAACTCTCCCTAACGTTTAAGCAGAATATATTTTAAAGGCTTAAAAAGGCTTATTAAAAGCAGATAATAGACATTTCTCTTTCTGCTCGCAATAGCCTGTTAAACAAATATAATTCTTTGATGCCTTTTTTTGTAAGATGAATTTTCTACAGGTTCTCAATTGATTATAATCCTTCTGGGAGGACTCTGTGAGTGTGCCACAGTTTTCCCAAAAATGTTAAAACTGGGTGCAGGTTAAGTTTCACCAAGACCATTTTGAATTGCTTACCTTGTATTTTTGCATGTTACTAGTCCCTTTCAATCTGGTTTACCCACAAAATACTTAGGTTCACGGCCTTCAGTCCACATTCCCAAAGCCTGACATCTCCACTTCCCTTCACAATATCACCACTCAAAATCACCTCTGATGTTGGTCATCCCTCATTAGACCTCTAAGCTCTTTGACTGATACAATCAATCAATTACAAATATAATTTTCCCGCACAATCTGTGGGGGCAAATCAGAAGCCTTTCTTGCTGAAACACAACTTCCTCATTTCTGAATTTGCAGAATTTGTTTGTTTGAGTGTGTTTCTGACCCTGAGTCTGACTTTCCATAGCCAAGAGAAATCTCCTGACACTGCACACCCAACATGTGAGCTCCTCTCCCACGGGCTTGTGTCACACATGCCTTAATTTCACAGCAGGCACACAGATGCACCTAAGCACAAAAAGAAAAGACTGCCTATTTTTCCCTTAGATCATCACTTCTGTAATAATAATAATAATTGTAAAGAACCTCTTATCTCAGTCAAAGTGCGGGAAAGTTTTTCCCCCTTCTGCTACAAAAGAACAAATATAAACAGGTTAAATTGAATAAAAAAGCATTTTGACTGAATAAGAAGGCAAAATGAGGGTTGAAAGAGGAAAGATCTGAGCATCTTCATATAGCTACTGAAACAGAATAATATGTACCTCAATGTATTTAGTACAAAGAGAGGTATAGAAATGTAGGAAATAATCTGCAGCTGTCAGCTCCAGTTGTTAATCTGGAACAACTCTGAGTATTCTGCTCTTCTGGTTTTAATCATCATTCTGTACTTTTAAATATTACCTACATCTCAGATCTTCATGAAGCTAGCACTAACATTTACTGACCAAAAATATAAGTATACATATATTAGTATATATATGAAGACAAAATATTTTAGTAAGAAAATTTATAAGTTAAACTAATACCAAAGTAGTCTTACTTTTAAGATACAGTGTTTTTGTCACCTATTATAACTGTGGGTAGATCCAATATTAAATATATTGCATTAATTAAATAATTTTACTGTGATACTACCTACTACTAATAATTGCACTAAGGGCACATTAACATACTGATTTTTATTGAAAAAAAATTGTAAAGAACTTTTGAATATTTTGGTCTCTGTCATCACAAGAACTTCCCTCTCAGAGAAATACCTGTTTTGGTGAGCAAAGCAATAAAACAAAAACATAGAGATCAGCTCTCTGAAAGCCTTCCTGCCATCCAGAAATGATAGTATTTTGTAAGCTGCATAATATATTGATTCCAGAGATACACATTCAGGAGCATAGCAGTTTATTATCTCTTCTTTGCCACTGCTGCTGAGTGATGTCTCCCAAGCTGCTGCATACATAAAAAAAAAATACATGTTTCACCTTTAAAATGTTTTACCTTCATGTTTTAACTTTTTCCTGAGAAGAAATATATATTAAAAGATTGCTTCAAAGTTTTAAGCTGGAGTGTATTATCACACACTCTGCATTAAAAGGAGCATTTTCAAAAGACCAAGTTTAAAAAAAAAAATCATATTGTTTTTATCTAATTGTATTTTGCAAATGCCAATCCAGCTTCTTTTTCAGCCTATGTTTAGGAGCTGTAAATTTGAAGGGAAAATGTCTGAACAGCAGAATTCTTTTTTCTTTTTTTTTTTTTTTTTCTCAAACAGAGGTGCAGGGAGATTTTGTTTACCGTTTGTTTCCAGGTGAAGCCTGAGAGAAGGAAACCCATACTGATTTATTTTTCAAACTAATCTTGACATAGACATAGAGAAAAAATACCCTTGGCTCAAATGGAAGCTGGTTTAGAGAAACATGACTTACAACATTAAAAATTACAAGAGTCAGAAAGGTACCTTTTTACGACATCTTCTCCATTCCAACACGGGAGTCCATCCGCAGTTGCCAACTCATTATTGCACAGCTGATCAGCCAGGCCACCAAAAAAGGCTCTGTAGAGCCGGAGGTGACTCATAAATTCCCTGCACGGGGAACATGAGAAATAATTGACAGTGGCAATCAACAACATTAAGCTGTACTACTGTTGTGCATTTCTACAAGAAAGATAAGGAATGTGCTTATTCCATTACTCTCCATTGGTTCTGGTGATATTTTAAATCAATTTGTCAATTTCCTGTTAGACAAGTCTGATTCTCTTAGACACACTTCTGTAGTTTACAAAGTTGATACTCCCACTGGTCAAATAAATAAAAACAAACAAACAAACAACAACAACAAACAAACAACAAAAACCCCTCTAGTTTACTCCTGCTCTGGAACAGGAACTATTTTTCTTCAACATGAAATTTTCTTGCATGGTTGTGATACTGTTTCCAATGCTACACTTTGACAAATAAATGAAAAAATGTTAAAAAAATAAAAAAATCATAGCAAATAAAAATATAGGTGCATCTTTTTCAAAAGAGCTATCATCTAGTCCCCAAAACATTGTTACAAATACTACAAAGAATAGTAACTCAAGATTTCGGTAAGATAGATTTAAGATGTAGGTGCTAAACATTTAGTAGAGATTTAAAAAACTGCCTGACAGATTATGCCTGTTCCACCATGTGCCGTGCTGGTAGGTTATAAATTATGCATTGTTATTTTAAATAATTGTCTAGATGCTGAGAGGTAATGATAAGGTTTTGTACTTAATTCAAAACAAATTATTACTTTTTAGATCGTATGTTCCTCACTGAATTGTGATATTTAATACAAATTGTTTGCTTATGTATTGAAAAGTTCTTCCTGGGAGACCTCTTCCTGCTGTGAAAAATGAAAATATTTATTCATTTTGGTATAGAACATCACACTTTACTGAATTATCTATGACCTGCAGGCACATAGAAAAGCACCACCAAATACAGTACTCATTGCTCTGCAATCTAGCAAGCTTCACTTTACATTAACTTCTTTTATGGAACCTGGAGTTGTGGAAAAATGTCAGAAATAATCTATATATTTCCCTATATTTGGTCAACATAGGCCTAAAATGGTATAAAGAATTAAATTAAGTATTGTTTGCTTTGAATTAAAACAGATAAAATTTCAGTGATTATATATAGTTCATTGTTTAAAAAGTCACGTTCCTTCATGTAGTAGGGAAAATATTTTACACAAACCACAGTGATTTTGATTTACTATGACTATTAAATGTGATGTGAGTGCTTTACTAATTCCAAAACTACAGTTCTGACAAATCTCATGTAGGGTCAATTTTGACTATGTATCTTATAATTTCTTATGTGCAATAGATTTTAAACATGTAAATATGATTCATCCACATTCTCCTAGACATGAATAGTCACATCTTTTATTTCTACACACCCAAATTTGAATCCAGTGTGCAGTGTGTTTGCAATTTCCCTACAATTTACATCGAATGGGACTGATTTTGGTTTTGTCTATGCTTTGCATTTATATTCTGGATGAAAACCAGTGTTTAGAGAGTCCTCACAAAGTGAACAGTTGGAATTTTGTCTTCTGAAGAAATAAAAATAAATAAATATAGCTGCCATAATATCTTGTCACAAACTGCATTCTAACAGAAAGGTCATTCAGTTTATTAATAAATACAACCTGAGGCAAAGTTAAAGTTAATAGAGAAGTAATAACTGATTTCAGCCCCAGTTGATGTCTGACCAAAGCAGTTAGAAGGGCAGATGGTATGAATGTCAATTTTCACATCATCAGATAGCATGTAATTATAGGCAGCTGAGCACAAATGTGCAATTACAGTCAGTGGAGGCTGAAGATATTTTTTATGTTTGTTTGGAAATGTTCTCTTTTTTTTTTTAAATTTCATTCTCTGTGCTAAAAACTGTCTGCAATATGAAGTTCTGAAGGAAAAAGCAAAAAGCATTGCATACTTTCAAATTTGTGTGTTGCTATGGAAGAGTCTGCTTGGCTTTTTTTGAAATTCCTCTAACAATTTTTTTGGCATCAAAAGCACAGAGAAATTTCTTTTTCTTCTTGTACCATGTAGTACCAGAAAATACCAGCTTAGGTACAATGGTAAAAATAATTCAGGAAAAGTTCAGGCAGATGCAGTGCACTGTGTACTTTAAAATATAAACTTTCACCTGGACATGCATTTGAAAAACATTAGGAAGTCAAGAGTCACGTATTTAATGAAATCTTTTCTTTCATTAGTTTTCCCTCAGACAACTGTCATTGATGAAGTCTCCAGTTTGAAGAAGTCTATTCTTTTCTGCTAAAGCCTGTGAAAGTTGCTGAGAGCAAGCTGCTGCCAGAAGTCATAGGAAGTAAACAAGGTGGAGTTGCAGAAAGCAGGCTGCAAGCATTTGCTGAAGTCGCTCTTGTGAGGTTCTTACAGTTGCCATGGGAATATAAAGTGAAATATAAAGTGATTGTGACTAATAAGGAAGGAGGTGATCCAGGAGGCAGCAACCGCAGAGGATACCAACTATGAAGTTGTTAAAGTGAAATCTGCATCAGTGATCTCAGACTTTCTTTCCCTTCCCCTTTTTCAGTGCAGAGCCTGGTGCGTGCCATGAGGTGTCTCCAGAATCTCAAGCAGGTGGATATCAAGGGAAAACAAAGTTACTTTGTGTTGCCAGCTGTCTCTCCTGCCCCTTAGGGTCTCCCAGGCAATCTCCCTAAAGTCAGTTCAGCGTTCTGTGTTTTGGAACAGTTTTGGTTAAAGTGAGATTTTAGAATATGGTTTCAAGTTTGCAGAAGGCTAGTGATCAGAAAACATCAAGAACTTGCTTAGCTACATATAACTGAGAAACATGTGCCGGTAAAATGAGTATTACCTGATGAACATCTGTGCTGGCTAAAGCAATCTCCTGTTTTGCATCTCTTTCTGTTCCCATAATGTTTTCCAAAACCTATGTCTGTATTTTGGTTTGGGTTTTTTCTCCATTATTTGGTATGTGAAGGTCCTTACACTAAGAAGAATGGTCTGCCTTTGAAGTACCAGAGGCAGTTTTTCTTCTCCAGACATCTGGAGTGTGCAATTATTCCCTGCAATTCTCTCTCAAAAAAAAAAAGAAATTCTGTTTCTTTCTGCACTGAAAAATGAAATGAGAGGAGAAAGAGGAGAAAGAAAACTTCTCTGCATTTTAGCAAACGCTGTGACAGAAATGAAATTTCTGATTGTAATTTCATACTTTATTTGGATAAAATAAGGCTTCCAGTCTCGCTGTAATACTATCCTTATGCCTTCCAGTGTTATTATTACTTACAGACATTAAAAACTTGATAAACTCATCTAAATATAGACTGGCCTTTGAGATACCTTCAGCTACCCAGGATATTTGTGGAAAGCTGGAAGATATGAAACAACTTACAGTAGGACCCCTTCATCCTTCTTGGCAGGAGCAGATCAGTTGGAATACCCCAGGGTATCCCTGAGTGGCACTGGATGATGGTAGATGTGTGGGCAGCTGTAATGAGTTCTCCTTTCCATAGACTGTAATGGCAGCTTAAATACCTAACTCGCATGCAGTTAGGCAAATTTCACCCTGCAGTCCTGAGACAGGTTTAAATGAAATCTCCAAGCCTTTGCAGTCACCTCAATTCACTATATACTGGCAGAAGAGCCAGAGAAAAAAATTAGCAGGTCTTGCTTGAACAAGGCTTTCAAAATTTAGTCCCAAATGCTTAGTTGTCTCATTTTTTACACTAGAAAGGTATGAAAGAAAAATAATTCATTTTTTTCCATCTTATCAACTTGTACAAACAGTGTTCTGTAAAAAGCTCCAGCTATTTCTTGTCAGATTTAATAATGCCTGCTGATGTGCAAAGCTAAAAGTAATTTCAAAAATTACACATAACGATAGATCTAACATTCATATTCTACCAACATTATCCACTCTCTTAAATACTTTCAACCACACCAAATGACTCTGGTCATATGTTCATTATTTCAGAAAAAAAAAAATCTAGTCATGAAATTACTCTTGTAACAGAGTAGACTCTGTTGCTGAAATGTTTCATTCTTTGGAGTCTTTCGTTATTCTCTAGCATGCCATTGCATTGAATATAATCTATTCTGTTGTAAAATTAATGGCTTACTTTATTCTTTCCTTCTGGTTGCAAAATTAATGTCTTACTTTCTTCTTTTGGTGAGTGTTTCTTCACTGTCTCTTGAGAACATCTTCAACCCTTGATTATCTTTGTTCTGATCAAAGGAGCAACCTGGAGACTGCATAGGCTTCCTTACAGGAGGACCACATATCTTTTTCACCTAAAAGGAAAAAAAGCCACAAGATGAAGGAAAGCACATGTAAGCAATAATCATTATGTATCTCTCAATTAAGTTTAAATCCATTTTAATAAAAAAGAAAGATCTGTAGACATTAAGCTAAAAAAGGCATAATTATCATACTTCTCAACACTATATCCATAATGAATGAGCAAACATATAATTAGTCATTTTATAGCAGAAAAAAATTATAAAAACACTCTGTTTTGAGGAGTATCAGGTGTATAAGTTACCACATGCATTTTATTGACTGTGGCTTTTTTCCTTCCCAAAAAAGAAGTGTATTGCTATGCTGACAGTAACAATAATCTCAGAGAATATTATGTGCTGTGAACAGCAGAATATTTCCATTTTTTCTGTAATATATCCCAATCACATTTTAATATGCATTGAACTTTGTGATTTCTTTCAAGGTTGATGAATTATTATGGCATGGTCAGCACAGTTACACAGATCATATAGTGAACAGTGAGCATAGTGGAAACTTGCATTACAACGTTGCAACATGTTAATTTAATGATCCAAGATGTAAGTTTAATGATTTGGGCCACAGATGTTGGAAACATCAAGGGATTTTATGTCTGGCTTTCTATCCTACATGTCAATAGATACAAATTCACATGAACTCCCATTTTTTTCTTTGTAAAATATTATACTCATCCTTTTGTATGATAATCAATTCATGCTCATAGCTCATTGCTCTTCCCAGTTGCTGATTAGTTGCTGCTAATTAGGGCTACACATATTTGTTAAATAAGAGATAGTTTATGCTGGGAATCACATCAGACAAGATAGTAAGCAGATTGAACAGCACGTATTTTTGTACAATCACACACATGGTGAAAAACTAACACTGTATGTGATTTATGAAAACTTGGGTTTCAATAGGTAGTGAATTTTTTAAAAAGTAAAAGGGAAAGAGGAGATCACTGTTGGCTCTAAGACAGGGATCCAATTTTTGAAGCTACCATGAGAAGGATGAAAGATTTTATATGTTATACATCAAGGACTATTGCTCCTTATTGCATGTTATATCCCCACATGTGGGAACGGAGATAGCAAATAAATCTCATTTTCAAATTATCATCACACACTGAAGAGAGAAGTGCAAGTCTAAAGGACCATCTTTCCAAATGAGAACTGTTGCAGTGTTAATTAAGAAATACATTTAAAATTTAAAATAGAATAAACACATCTAATTTTGATAAGTTTGTTGCTATATATGGTGTAAGAGGTGATAATGTAGGATTCATTGAATGCACTTGCTTAGACCAGTGAAAAGAAGAAGAATCAGCGTTATTACTACACATGAATAAGCATTCACCTTATGAACTGAAAGCAAGAGTAAAATCGAAAGTGAATAGTCCTTTTGTGTAGTGGCTCACGTCTTAACTCAGGCAGCCAAGTTATAGTCTGAATCCCCTTCAAATGAGGTGCATGAATTTACCTGCAAGATAACTGTCTCTGGACATATGACTAATGAAGTTTCAGGGATTACACTTTAAACATAACTTGAAGAATTCATCTCACCATTTCTTATCAGAGGCAGTATCTCTTTGGGTAGCATCTTACTGCATTTGTTCTTGTGCTTAAATTCAGTTTCCAACCTCACTCAGTATTTTCCCCATTAGCTCTTCTTCAGAGAACATTATAGCACACTTCACCAGCTTAACTGGACTCTCATTTTCCTCCCTGTAAGTCTCTACACTTATTCTAGGCTTCATCCATCCTTATATGAGTTTTATCCTTCAGTGCTGCACTTCACCAGCCTCTGCAGCAGCCTATCCCATCATTCACTCTACACCAATATAATGCAGATATACCAGAGGCACAAAATGTTTTCATCCTTCTACTTGTCTCAGTTTTCTCATGTTCTCTTATGCACACTGATGACACAGGGAGCATTACGCTTATGATCAGCTCTTATGACAAAGTAACTGATTGTTTGAGCTGCCTCTGTTTCAGTTTGCCATACACTTTAACTACTCCCTGCCTTATCAAGAATAAAAATAAGGGTGCAACAAAGAGTGAGAATCAGATGCAGATGTTTGGGAAGGAGGCTTTGTCTTGTGACAGGCATGGGTTAGTTGTGTAGCTTGTTGGAGGTTTTAGATACCTTGCATGTCTGAATGAGGCACCTTGGCTGTCGAGGTACTTGCAGAGAAGGACTGCAGCGTGGGGCCTGTGAGGGGAGGACAAATAGGGTGGAGATGACTCACTGGCTAATATATTGCCCCTAAACAGATGAGTACCAGTTCTTCAGGTCAAGGGGGAAAAAGAAAAAAAAAAAAAAAAGGCTTCAGTTATAGTATATTGGAAAAACCTTATACACATTCACTGGTGTGGTGGTTTGACCTTGGATAAACGCCTGGTGTCCAGCAAAACTGTTTCAAGGCCTTTCCCCCCCCCCCCTTTTCACCTTCCAGAGGAAAGGAAAGAAAAAAACAGCTAGGAATTTATGGCTAGAGATAACAACCAAAAGAGGATCTTTGATTAATACCATGGGCAAAGCAGAACTTAGAATAATGCTTAAATTTATTACTAACAGACTGAAAA